>OY482670.1:114575595-115175595 GCA_960531455.1 Urophora cardui | reverse complement strand
ACGAAGAGGATGTGGAGAGAGACAGTAAGACAGGGAATGAGAGAAGGAATAAGAAGGGGACGAAAGGGAGAAAGACAGAAAAGTATAGGTAAGGGAGGGCGGTACAGAAAGGGATAGGGAAATATAAATGCGACGGGAAAGGAAAAAGAAAACGGAAGCGGAAATGAAAGGAAAGGGAAAGATAAATGTAAAGGGAAAGAGATGGGGAGTAGTAGAGGGAAAGGGAGTGGGAGATTAATGCGAAGCAAAATGGGGATAAGGACATGAAGGGGGCAAACTTTTGAAAATATTGATTCTTTCCTTCACTCTTTTTTTAAATTTATGTGAATTTTGCTGAGGTCTGCAGCCCGAGGAAAGCTCGGTTTATAGAGACTTCCAACTTATTTTAAAGTGTGTAATTTTTCGCTTTTAATGCCTATAGTAGGAAGTGGGCCAAAGCAAAGCTTGGCCGGGTACAGCTAGTGATGTTATAAAAATACCTGGTTAATATTTCCAAACAGCACTGATTGATACTAATTATACTAATTACAACCTATTAATTTACTTAGATTTTCTATGCCATTCTCAAAATGCTGAGCGATTTGTTCACGTAGTAAGTGATTCTTGTACAGAAGTTGCCGACAAGGAACGCCTAGGTTATATATTCGCTAAACTAAGTAGCCGAGAACATTACAGCAAATAAGAGACAAGGAAAGATTAAGCAGAAATGCATTATATTTATTTCCTCGCTATATGCAGGGAAATATTCTTTTTTTTCTTAGTTTTCAGGAAACGATTTTTTTTTTTCAAATACAGGGTGTTGGTTTTAGTAAAAATAGAATAAAAGCTGAGCTTGACATGATGGGCTAAAAGTTTCTATGGATGAAATATTGCCTTGGTGAATACCTTTCTAAAAATGTATCACCTTTGAAAATCAAACGTAAAATATAGAAATTATAGAAAAAAACTAATTTCGCTGTTTTTACAGGGTGACAAAAAAATAAAAAAAAAAATTAAAAAAAAGGTAAGTGTTCAAACTGGGGGGAAGGGAACATTTTCAACTTTTTTCCCCTCCTTACACCGTGATACGCTCTAATGTATATGCATTTCGAAAGTTTAATTATATGTATATGCACATATGTATGTATCTACATATGTACATATGTACATATACATATGTAGATGTACTTGTGTATAAATTTAAATATTTTAAATCTCAACAAAATGGTTAAACGTACTTAGAAGGAAGCCAGCTGCTTGAGAATCAAATGAAGCTAAGTGGTAGGCCAAGTGGGAACTATCAAATTTCGTTAAACATTTAGATGTAAATGAATAGATACAATAATTTACTATAATTTACAATAATTTCCACCGAGGGCGGGCTGCACTTAAAAACCACAATCAAGAGAATGCTCAAATTAAAAACAAAAAATTATACAAATATTTTTCAATAGAAAAACGTAAAATTAAAAAATTTAAGTAAACTTGTTTTCGTTTGTTCATACTACATGACCGTTTTAATTCTAATGATCATTTTATGTGAATTTTATATCAGCTATTGGCCAGTTTTTAATTAAGAAAAATTGAAAAATTTTTTTTGGTAGAAGTTATGGATCCATTTCGGAGACCGCCACATCCCCTCATCAGAGTTCTTCAAGCGGCCTCAACCGAGGATCGAACTTAAGTCGTTTCGATTGGTAGTCCAATGTCATCCCATTGAGCTACCACCACCGTCAGCTTTGTTTCGCTTAAATTTCAATTTTCCTTTTATTACAATCCACATACCAACAACAGTATCTTAATGACACTCTGTCTTTGTTTTCGTTTGATATCTAAATAGAAGGCTAAACTAACCCTTGAAGGACGGTTAGGTAAGGTGAGGTGATTATGGAAATTTGCATCGGATAGCTAAGGTTCCACTTTAATGGAAAGTAACTTAGTCGTCGAATCGAATAACACAATTTTTTTTTTTTTTACATTTGCTGTCGATGAAGGAACATGGAAAAGAGACGCGGCTTCCAATCCATTTTCGAATCATTAATTAATACTAATTTACCTAAGTTTTACTGTTTTGTGTTTTTTGATAATAGACTGACGTCTAATGGTTTTAGCTTAAGTCGCTCTAAATGAATTGCTATCGAACTTTTGTTAGGCTCTTAACAAATCGTATCTAAAATGTAAATACAACGTATTTATGTATGTGGATTTGCATGCCTTCATTCACACACATTCTTATAGGCATTATCAACCCTGTAGGGAAAATCTCTAGTTCCGAACTAGGTCGCTTCTAGTGCATTTTTTGCCACTACTAGTGCGAGCTAAATCTCTTTTGCATATTATCAACTGGTGAATTTAACACGGCGATGTCCTAGGCGGTGTCAATTGTCACCCTCTGCACTACATTTTCGATAGTTCAGAACTAGTAGTAAATTCAACAGTTTTCACCTGTTCGTTTATTGACACAATTTTAATAGTTCTGAACTAGCTACAAGTACCTACAAATTCTACAGTTTTACATCTGCCGCTTAAGTGTAGCATTTGGCACATTTCATGAAGGTGGCGCGATGGCCCACTGGCTAGCGCGGGTTCGAATCCTGTCGGAGTCGAGGTAGAATATATTTTTTTTGTTTTTTTTTTTATTTATTTATAAAATAAAAATCTAAAAAAATATTTAAAAAGTAATAAAATAAACAAAATTAAAAATAAGACTGAGGGATCGGAAAAGCATAATTAGGCGAACATTTCATTTCATTAATTGAAGATTGCAAATTGTACTCCTTATACGATATGCTTCACTAACAATTTGAGAATTATAGAAATATGCAAACCCGACGTCAAATGGATGAACGAAAAAAAATACATAACATTTTTGTAAATTCCAAATTGCACAGAAATCAAAGTGTGTGGCGACTCAACTCACTCCTTCTGAAATAGTTCCTTTTTGACACCTTTTCGCTAGTTCGGAACTAGAAATTTTGCTCACTAGTTATTGGGTTCCCTGCAGGGAAACCATAAACCAATTGTTAGATATGTGTGTATGTATGTGTACGTAGGTATGTAGTTGTTGTTTTTGTTTTGGTTGCTGCTGCTGTTGTGGCATGACAAAACATTTGGCAAAAGTAATTCCTGTGAAATCAAGATGAACAAAAATTATTTTTGTGTATATCTTAATTTGTAACATGTGCATGCTAGCACAAATTTACGTACATACATGTGTATAGATAAACATATATGCGAGCATTTACAACTATGAATATGAATATTGCCATATAGGTATCTAGTTTAAAATCAATACAGAGGGGAGGGCAGCGAAGCAAATTTAATGGCGTTTCTTTTATGAGAAATAATGTTTCCTTTTAATATCTAAATTATCGAATTACGTAATGTGACTTTCTATAAAATGTCCGAAATTGTAGACAATCTTGTCCTCTTATCTTACCTAGTTGGAGGTCAATATTCGGTGAAGCTTAGAAGATGGCTCAGAAGGTCAAACAGGGTAGCATTATTATTTCGAGAAAAGAAAAGGATATACATTTTGCTAAACGTCTTTATAGCTGGTAGTGTTAGAGTATTATTCTTCTTCTTCTTTGTCTTCTTCTTCTATTTCTTCTTCCACTGAAACTGTCGCCCACTTCCTCACCACTTTTGTGCATGGCTTGCCTAATTTCAATTCCTTCAGTTTTAGATCTTTAAGTACAATCAAGATCGTTCGTACATATGAGCTTCCTTCATTTCTTATTTATTCTAATTTTGGCAACTGTTTTCTTGTTATTTATGAAAGAAATAATTCTACTTGAATTGTATTCATGAATCTAAAATGTTCCAAAGATTGGGATTGTCAATTTTTGCCAACTAACTGACTTACTAAAAGATGATTATTTCCAACCTGCTCGATAATTTCCGTAAATATTACCACATAAATTAGGCTACGCTTTATAAAAAGCCATAAGAAAAAATATAAACTTGCTACACTCTTTTTCATGGTACTTTTTGCAACAAAAAAAAAAAAAAAGAAATAGGTAAGTAAAAATTTCGTAGCAATTTCTCAAGTGCATAAAATATTATGAAAATAACTTCAAGTAGTAATAATTAAAGCTTAACAAGCTTTGCACTTTAGTGACAGGACAGTTAAGCCTTTTGAAAAGTTTACGCGCCATGCCCTTAACTACAAATTCTGTGTATAAGAGGGATTAAATGAATAGCAAGAAAAAATAGAAAACAAAATAAAATTTTCACAAATTTTTGTATCACTTCCTGCTAACTATCACAACTTTCCACGGCAAAATGTCGACTAAGTTGGCCAACATATATTCGTATGTATACATACATCCCGCTTTGCAGCACTAGTATCTAGCTGTTAATGACCAATTTCGCTTGAAATTGTCATTGGTGTGGTCACCGTCGCCGTTGCTTTGGACAACCATTTTTGCTGATGTTGCTGTGGCTTCCGAGAAAACATATCGATATACCGATAAACTTGTGCTTATATAATATGTATGTGCATATGCCTGTCTGTTTTTATATGCATTCATATGCCTTAACGTAGATATTATGTACATACATATATACATAAGTACAAACACAACCCATCATAATAATTATCACTCAGGAATGTATGGCACGAAGTACCTATGTATGTATATTAGACCGTATCGCAACAAAATAAAGTTCGTCGTACGCCCCTGCATATAATGTCTTTTTGGAAAACATTTCCGGAAAATTTTTTAATTTTTTTTTTTTGGACGCCGCTAGATGTCGCTAAAATTTATTTTTCTCATATCTTCGGTATTTATAGTCCGATCTCTAAGTTTAATACACTAATGTCTTTGACCTGAAAGTGCGGCTTATACTATGGAATATTATTAACCCTATGTGCGTCATTGGGGTCACTACCACCCAGTACTTAGTTTATACCACCCTAATGCAATTTTTTATGCCTGCATGTTAAACTTAGTCTAAAATCATTGATCTTTTGCAAAATAAGTATTTCGATCGCTTGAGCAGAACCCGAAATAAAACACGTTCAACATTCCGAGGAACATAGGTTTTTCGGTTCCTTTGGTCTTTTAGGTTAATTTTACAGAAAAATTTTCTTATTAGATCCCGAGTAAAATTTTGTGCCAAATAATTTTGTAGAACATTTTAACCCTCTAGCGACCTTAAAAATAGTATTTTTCCTGATTTCCTAAAAAAAGGGGGTCAAAATAACCCTTTAATGGCGGTGCTAGAGGGTTAAAATATTCTAGAAAATTTTTCGCCACAAAATTTCAGTAGGGGTCTCCTCAGAATAAATCTTTGTAAAATGAACCTAAAAGACTACACGAAACGAAAAACTTATATTCCTCGGAAGGTTGAACGTGTTTTATTTCGGGTTCTACTGAAGCGATCGAAATACTTATTTTGCAAAAGATCAATGATTTTAGACTAAGTTTAACATGCAGGCATAAAAAATTGCATTAGGGTGGTATAAACTAAGTACTGGGTGGTAGTGACCCCAATGACGCACATAGGGTTAATAATATTCCATAGTATAAGCCGCACTTTCAGGCGAACTTTATTTTTGGTCCATATAAGGCGAGACGGTTTAATGTACATACTTATGTAGGTATATAAATACCTACATATAAATATAGGAATTTACTCTCTTCATTTGCAAAAACTTTGCTACCGTTTCTCGTGCACTTTTTGCAACTTCTCCAACGATAATTAAGCGCCTCTCAGCACAAGTTTTAGGAATAGGAATATGACAAAAATTTATGTTTGTCGCCAATAACTCACCACAAAAAAGCACTAAAAGTAGAAACGTGAGCGTCAACATTTTTAGAAATTTGGAAACTTTTGTCATAAAGTGGCATGTATTTCATAAAAATTATATGTATGTATGTATATGTCACTTCTAATTCGCTGCCTGTAATAGATATTAACTTAATCAAATTGAAACAATTACATTTAATTACGCTGATTAATTGCATTCCATTGAAATTGACAGAGAGACAGACGGACAGTTTTGCATTTCAAAACTTTTGTCCAAAATTACTTTGCTAGTTTATGCAATTGATGTACGTAATTATGTATGTAAGTATGTATAAATTAACTGCTTTGCTGATAGATTTCTTATGAAGTTCTATATCTAAAGATAAATGGGTAGAATAACTAATTAACCTAAACTCTGCCATTTGAGCACAAACGACGCGTCGTTGTTGTCTAGTTAAATAGTTCGCGAATAACGAATGGCCGTGTAGACTGGTTAACTACACGGCCATTCGTTATTCAGATCATCAGCCCTAATCTTTGCCCTTTCTTGTTTATTATTTTATCCCATTTTTCAGTTATTCGGTTATTTCGAATGCATCGATGTGACAGCTGAGCACATGAGCCCAGACATGAGACTGTCAATGCAAATTGCAAAAGAAAAGCAGATGTAGATTTGCACATTTTGAATTTAAATTTGAGTGCGAGGGAAGCACAAGAAACGAATTCGGCATAACGAGACTGTGAATATGAATGTACATATATATATTAGATCAACCACCAGAGAAATGTGTGTTAATTTTCAGAAGCAAATATAGAGCTTTCCGAGCTACCCAAAGAACAAATTTATGCTATGGATCGATAGAGCTGGCCGACAGCAGTTAATGTTTGGCAAAGCTCAATTTTGGTGTGGGCGGTTATGAAAGCTTTACTTAGGTGGTTATGAAGTTTAAGCGAAGATATATATATATGTAAATTCTTTACTACTTTAAAAGCAGTTGAACTACATTTTTTTTTCTCAACCAATTTTTTACACATTACTCGTATAAGTCGCATCGCATTGAAATTTTGTACAACAGTTCATGCCTTTTGTCGCCAAACTCCAAGAAAATCTCGTACAAACTGTGGGTGGTCTAATGTACATATATATGTAGGTATATATACGAGTACGAGTATGTAAATGGAGTAGCCATTGATGTGGTTGTTAGACGACCTGACTTGACAACTAAACGACATATCGTTTATATCTCTGCAAGTAGATATACATACATACGTATATCATATATGTACATAGGTATCTGCAGATGTATATACATATGTACATATGTATGTATGTATGTATGTAAATATGCTGCTTTGCATCGATGCGATTTTCCGCTTTTTTGCTTCCCTTTTCCTTTTCAACCCATTTTCCATCTTCAATCACTTTATTATTGCTTATCTGCTTATTTGACTGCGAATTCAAAATTCACAACTTTTCTTTGTTTTTGATATGCCAGCATTTCTTTATCCACTCTCTTTGGTAAATAACTACATAAATGCAAACACACTTCTAAACAGCTTATAACTGCACATTATAGATTTGTATGCGCTTAAAGTATTATAATGTTTGTTGGCATGTATGTACTAGGGATTCCAATCCCGGGATCCCGGGATCCCGCACTTTTGGACACCCCGAAAATCCCGGGATAGCTAGAATTTTATCCCGGGATTTTTGGGATAAGATAAAGATAGAATATTCCCCTATTATAGCATAGAAAAGTTGTATTTTATATAATTTTTAGTGGTCTCAGAAATGTATACTAATAGTATTTCCTATTCTGCATGAAAATGTTGCATTATTACATTGCACCATTATCAACATGTGCCCTGTGCCCTATAAATGTTGCATTTTTGATGTGATGAATGAAACAAAAATAATGCAATGTGCTAAGAGCAGAAGATGTTGCCCCGTAGTCGGGCCAGTTTTATATTTTGTCAATAGAACAAACAGCCTTAAAAAAGTGTTGAGTTTGTGTGGAAGAGAACAAAAAAATGTGACAGCCCGAAGAAAGTGCGACATTTTTGCCAGAATAAAAAAGTCCATTAGTCAAAGTAAGGATTAATATTTTTGATGTGAAGTACGCGTTGTAAAGAAACGTACGTTAGGTATTTTTAAAGCCTTTAGAATTCTTGTGGTAAAATTCATTTGATAATTTCTATTTCCTGATTTTTGGTCATTTATTTCCCAAATGGTTTTTGGAATTTTCCCATATGGAAACTAAATAATGGAAGAAAATGCAAACAAAATTTTAATTAGACTTGATAGTTTTACATTACTCTACTAAAATTAAATACGCAGCTGCATTCTCGGAATTCATATCAAAATATGTGCCTCCGATTTCTAAATATTTTCGGAAGTTGCATTAATTTTCAGAATTTTTCGGCAAGCTTGGAAATGTTCGCTTAAACGAATAGTGCCGTTAAATTCTAAAAATTTTTATTGGAAATTATCAAATGATCGCAAACCTTTTTATTCTAATATCCTAAAAGTACCAACTATAAAGGAAAATGTTTTGTTCACCAAATGTATTTAATTGTCTTTGTTGGTTGTGTTTTTTAAAGTAACTCTTAAGTGTTATTAAGTAATACGCATGATTTTACGTTCCTATTTTATTTTGTTAGTAATGAAATAATAAAAAATGGCAATAAAAATCTATTTTTTCTTTGCATGTTAAAGTTGTAGCGTTTCTCGAAAATATACGTATTTAATTTTTCAACCTCAAATGTGGGAAAATAATACTGGTCGACGAATTTTTGTAACAGAAATAAAATTCTACGTTTCAAAAGGATTTCGGTGCACTTTTTGAGATATTCATGTCCAAAGAGGCGAAAAACGCGGTTTTTGGCCATATTCACTCCTCAATATCTTTAAAATTGCCCACTTTCATTAAAAACTGATTAAATCTATTGAAAGCACGATCATTTCTCTTGAAGACAATGTTTTGCTTTTTCGGATATCTTGCTTTTAACTTGCAATATTGCAAATAAAAATTTTGTAGCACACTTTTAGGCAGTTTATTATATTAACAACAAACTGTGCGCTAGAATGAAATAAGTGAATTAATTTATATTAATTTATCGAAAATACGACTAAATTTTGCGTGACTGAAACAAAAATTCCAATCAGTGGCCTACTATGTATATTAGGGTGCTTTTAATTTGTATGAAAAATTTCAAGGTTCATAAAAAGACTGTATCGCCCCCTCAATCTGTAGTAACATGGCCAAAGATATCACACATAAATTTTGGTCCCGATTGGTGGTTAAGGCGTGGCGTCAAAGTTTAGAAAACTCTATGAAGGGTCACCATATGCGACACTAAAAATGTAAGTCTTATATGGCAATCTGAACATTGACCCCTTTAAAACACCACTAAACCATCATCAATCGGAACCAAAATTTATATTTGTTATCATTGGGTATAGAAGTATTAATTTTGGGTATTAGATAATTAAAAAAAATATTTTGATTTTTTTACCCTTCATAGAGTTTTCTGAACTTTGACCTCAATGCGCCACGCCTTAACCGCCACCAATTGGGACCAAAATTTATGTGTAATATCTTTGACCATGTTACTACAGATTGAGGGGGCGATACAGTAAAATATCGTTAATTTGAATTTTAAACGCACTCTAATGTATATATTTTCTATACTGAAATAAAAATAGTTCGGCAGAGCAGCTACAAAACTTGATTTCGATTAAAACAGCGCTACAAATACTGCCGTTGATTTCGAAGAAAAATACCTTATTGTACAAAAACATATATTTCTAGATATATAAATAAGAAACCCGAGAAAGCAAAGCGCTGTTTTCAAGAGAATTGATCGTTCTTTCAATAGCTGCAATCATTTTTTAATGAAAGTAAGTCATTTAACAGATTGAGCAGTGAATATAGCAAAAAATCGCATAAATATCTCAAACCCTACAAGTATTAACAGAAATCCGACTTCAGATTCAGATTCAGGGCACCGAAATTCTTTAGAAAAGTAGAATTTTATTTGAGTTAGAAAATTTTTTGGAAATTTTGTCGGCCTGTATAATTAATGTCCAAATCCCGGGATAAATCCCGGCATCCCGGGATTAGAAAAAAAATCTCGAAAATCCCGGGATCGTAAAAATCGGAAAAATTGGAATCCCTAGTATGTACATATATTTGTGCATAAATACCTACAGCAAGTCAGTCTAGCCCCTTTTTTCTGTACGAGCAGGCGGGCATCAGCTGCAGAAAAATCGATTTAAATTTGATATTCACATTTGTCTGAGGCAATAAAAGAGCTAATATTTCATTTGCTTATTACCTCCGCCTCCTACACTTTATTTTTGTTGTTTGTATTTAGCCATGTTGAAAGCAAGATTTGAAAAATCGAAAGTCATAAAATACTGTGAAGTGTTTCTGAATTTTAGCAATGGCTATAAATAGATACAAATGTGCATACATATGTAGAAAATAATGGCTTATTGCAGACTTTGAAGCTAAAAATAAGTATAGAAATAACAGTAAAAGTAACTGCCGTAAAATAAGAACAAAACTAAGCAAAATTGCTTTTGCTATAATTCAAGGAAAGGTGTCAAAAACGTGTTTGAGTAAAATAAAAATTACACATGCAATCCAATAAATGTATGTACATTTACGACTTTATAATATAAAGTTATATTATAACTTAGATTGGTTCAAGGCATTGTACATACATAGACATGTCTCTATTCAGGATTAAAGCAATGAAAAATTAAAAAAAAAAATTTACGGAAATTGTTCCTAAATTGCTTAAAATTCAGAGTAAATCTACTAAGTAGATTCTACTTCGATTTGAGAGAGTTCGTTCTCACAATTTTGTGCCAGGTTTAGCGTGATTCGGTTTGCCATTCGAAGGATAAATGACGCTTGAGAGAGTGAATAACGATAATGGGAGCTTTCATCTGCAGCACGAACTTGCTTAATTTGATCGCTGAAGCTTTCAAAAATAACTGAAATGTCATTTGACCACTTCTTGCTCCATTTCTTTTGTATACCCAACCGCAAGCTACGATATAAAGAGCTTTGTTCTAAAGAATTTTTCAAAGGACATCCGATGCCGCCTCTACTAAATAATCTTAAAGTATTTACATACATACATATCTGCCGTATGTATGTACAATTGTGTGATTGGCATATTCTCACAGCGAACTCGATACTCTTTAGCTTCGGAGCCATTCCTCTCCATATAAACTGCTTAAGCATTCTCTTTTAAAGACACACACACACACACACAATTAAATATTGAATTGTTCGCCGATTTTCAAGTTTAGGGTTCAAATGACGGTCACCGGATAAAATGGCATCAATGAAAGGGCAAAGTGTAAAAGCAGATTATATGCAAAAGTAACTTCATATAAGTATATTTTACATACGGTAAGTATATTGTCATTGTCGTTGTTGTTCTTGGTAGTACACATTGCTCATCAGTGCTTGTTATTGTTTTTGTTGTTTTATACCCATTATATGCGGCTTTAATGCTTCACTGATGTCATTTTAGTGATGCTGACTGATGCAACCAAAACAAACAAACAAATAATATACCATCCGTTGTAACAGAGAACGAACGAATAAATAAGAGAAAAAAAAACAAAGAAAGACTTTTGGTAATTTCAAGTGCGAATGGATTTGAAGTAGTGGAAAAGCCAAACTTGAAAGGCATACCCGTGTAACAAAAAAAAAAGGAAAAATCCTAAAAGTAAGAATTCTCTAAAAAATCGCTTTTTTTGTTTTAAAATCCTTATAAAATGTTTTACTTTAAAGCTTAAGTTATGTGCCCTCCTTGAATATGTTCCATCACAAAATGTCATTACCGCGGTCCTCATGTTCACATTCTAACTGAGTTGTCTCAACTTTAAATGTTCAAAAAAAATATTCCAATGTTCCAATATTCCAAAATGTTCAAAAAAATATTTCTGCGGACCGAAGGGGTTAAGGAAAAGATTTTATTTTGCAAAAAATTATTGTTATTGGTAGAAGTTACAGATCTTAAAATTTTAACTTCGGATCAAATGCATTTTCGTTGAATTACACATCAAGCCAATATGCAAGGAAGCTTCATTTCATAACAAAAAGCAAAGACAAAAACCCTTAGACGAGGACAGACAGACAGACAATAGTCATTGCTGCATTCGGTTGGTGTCAAATGACTTTCGTTTATGCCTTTTTTTACATATTTTTACATAAATACAACCATGTACGAGCACTTGCATGGGCGGATGTGCTTAATGCACTTACCTATACAAACATACTTTACATACATATGTACAGCCATACATGGGAGGTATGGCATCAGCATATGGCATCAGCATATAATAAGCATTTACATAAGTACATACATACATTTCACAAATGCAGCGAAATGCGCATTTTTTTCGGTTTTTTTTACTTCATTTACTCAACCGAAATATCATCAGAGCCATACTCGTTTTCGTAGTCTACTTGATGGCGCTATTGTGGCGTGTTATCATAATTCCGAGCTGATTTTCTCGGCTGCAAACGGTCGTTTGGTGTTTTAAGCACCAAGTATATACGTATGTATGATGGATTAAGGCAGTAAGCGTAGATGTGTATGTAATTGTGTATATACCCTCACGGAAAAAAAAGTTAATTGCAAAAATAAATATATTAAAAAGTGATTTATATTCAACTAATTTTAAAGTAGCTTTAAACAAATGCAGCGCGGGACAGTTTCTTGTATATGTACATATTTATATGTAAACACATGTTTTCAGATCTAAGTATGCCAAGATTGTTTTTTCCTTTTTTTTGGTTACCGTTTTTCAGCTTCACTTCCCATTAAACACTGAAAACGAAATTCTCAAACGGAGAAAATATTGTTTCATATTTATCATTTGAAAATTAAGATAAATTCAATTGTTTCTCAAATATTGTTTATCAACTTGAGAACAATTTGCGAAATTTGAGGAAAATTTGCTTCGCATTTTTACCATTTCTTGAATTTCGACATCAAATGCAGGATTAAGTTATTTATATTAAAACACAAGTAAAGTAGTTGAAAAGAAACTCAAGATAAAGTTATTTATTTTAAACTACTAGTAAAGTAGTTGAAAACAAATGCAGGATAGGGCAATTGGCTGCTTGCTATGACATCGCCGTGTTAAAAAAGTCAGTTCATTGCAAAGGAAAAAGTCACATTTTCAATCAGTTGTTATTAAAAATAAAGTAGTTTATAAAGTGATTTAAAATTAATTAAATTTCCTACAGGGTACATATCAACCAAGCAATGTAACTGGCTTTTGGTGATTTTCACGTGCAATTGTTATAAATCACAGTTACACTGAATAGCATTTGGTGTGTGTAGTTAATGTTTCTGTGTATGTGTGTGTGTTTTTTTTTCTGTGTTCTTTTGTTTTTTACTGGCTTTTATGACGATCTGTGGCAGCATCAGTTTCCAACATCAATTTCAGTTGTACAAACACACACTCGTTAAAATGCTTTTGAATTTAGTTTATTGCATAAATGCACATTAGGCCGGGTCGACTTACTATCCCATATCGTGACATCGCGAATTATAAATTATCACATTTTTTCTGAGTAAAAAACTCTTCCACGACATTTGTTTAAACTTAATTTTGATGTTACGGAATTTGGTTTTTATGAAGCACGACGGAACTTAGGCTTCCTTATTTGTTTTCTATTAATTAGGTGGACCGGCTCCCAACGACAAATCAATTTTTTGTGAGAAGCTTTCTCTTCTTTTTTTCATGACAGAAATACACTCGCCCACTACCGAGGGTTGATCGCTAATTTTAATAAAAAAAAAAAAACAATTGGGCTAAATTAAGCTTTTGGTGTGGATTCGGGTTCTTAGGATGAACTCGCGAACCCTGGTATGACAGACAGGCACCCCGCCAACTACCTAAAGAGGAAATTACCTAACATGCCGCCATTCACCAAATATTTCGATACTTCGAACCAAGAAAAAAGCCAATATATGAAACCAAAAACATAAATCTCATCAAATTAAAGGCTCTGGGTTGTCATAGATGAAAATAGGAGGATTGTGAGATAATGAGATGAATAGCTTAATTGATATAACGTATATAAAAAGAACAAGTAAAAGCGCGGCTGTCTTCGGCCGTACCGAAGACTTCATACCTTTCATGAGTGGGGAAATGAAAAGTTACCTATGTATGTATGTACATAGCCGGATTAAGTTTAATTTATAATTTTAATTCTGTGGGTTATTTATGGAAAGATTTATTAGAAAAAATGGTGTCTTGGCTATTAAAATGGAGGAGTTATACACCAAAATGTCCATATCTGAACAATCGGTTGTATGGGAGCTATATGTTATAATGGTCCGATCTTGACAATTTTCGGTAACCCCGTTTGGGCCCATATGGGTACAAATACTTAAAAATTTCACGCCGTTAGCTGTTAAAATGGAGGAGTTATACACCAAAATGTCCATATTTGAACAATCGGTTGTATGGGAGCTATAGGTTATAATGGTCCGATCTTAACAATTTTCGGCAATCCCGTTTGGGCCCATATGGGTACAAATACTTCAAAATTTCAGGCCGTTAGCTGTTAAAATGGAGGAGTTATGCACCAAAATGTGTATATCTGAATAATCGGATGTTGTGGAACTGTATGTTATAGTGGCCCGATCTTGACAATTTTCAGTAACCTTGTTTGGGCCAAAATGGGCACGTCTACTTCAAAGTTTCACGTCCTTAGCTGTTTAAATGGGGAAGTTATGCACAAATTACATCCAAAAATTTCATGTATATCTGAATAATCGGTTGTTTTCTATATGTTATAGTGGTCCGATTCGGCCGGTTCCGACAAATGATCAGCTGCATATAACAACATACCTGTATTCCGAATTTCATTCAGATATCTCAAAAACTGAGGGACTAGTTTGTGTTCACACAGACGGACGGACGGACAGACGGACCGACGGACAGACGGACATGGCTTAATCGACTCAGCTCGTGATTCTGATCATATCGGTATATATTTTGGTGGGTTCCCCACGCTTCCTTCTGGTACTTTCGACAAAAAATTTTTGGCACTAAGTTATAATACCATTTCATTCTCATGAAAGGTATAAAAATAGGCAAAAAAATATATTCGAAACCGTCCGCTTAAAGCTTTAAAGCTTTTAAACTTGTTACCGTACAAAAATAATAGCCAACATTAACTTCGACATCACATGACATTTACCCTTATGGGCAGGTATGGGAGGAGATAAGTACATATGTACATTAAGCCGTATCACGTTATATGGACAAAAAAAAAGTTTAGTGTGTGTCAGTTTTATTTGAACACTTATGTCGAAAAAATATTTTTGGTGTAAAAATTTTTTTTTTTGGCCCGCGTTAAAAACAGCTAAATCTCGTTTTTTGTAATAACTTCCTTATTTGATGTCGGATCTCTATGATCTTAATGTCGCAGAAAAGGTCTCGCTCAGCACTATATTTGACCCATATAAAGTTTCGAACTCAAAGGTTGTCCTGAGTTTTACCTTTAAAAATTTTGGAGTTACTATCCCTAGATTTTTTTATTTTTATCACTACTACAAAGCTCTCAAAAAACCATGAGGAATCCCCCAAAGAAATTCTAGCCTTTATTCACAAACAAAAAAGTTATAACGTTGTAAAATGAAACACTTGTTTTTTTTATAAAAAATTACCACAGAGAAACGGCGAAACACGTCAACTTAATTTTTTGCTCCAGATTACGATGGCGTTTTTAGAAGTGCAGTGTATGCACTCCCATTTTCGAGATATTTAAGAAAACATTTTCAGTTTTCACATACAAAGCGATCCGATGTGGGGCGTATGAGTAACTATTGTTGAGGTAATAAAAATAAAGAAAAGGGGAAAAAACTATACGTACATATATGTATATAAAATGCATATGAGAAGGAAGAGAATTCTCTGCACATAAATTCCAATTTGTTTTAAACGTTCGAAACCTGCACTGAAAAAAAAACTTACCCAGATTATGGAAAAATGGGAATGTTTCGGCGCTTAAGACACATTTTCATTGTTTTGATGTAAAACTTTCTTTAAATCAAGGAATAAAAACAACGTTTTGAAAGAAAATTTTATTCAAACCAATGAAAATATGTCATTAGCGGCGAATCATTCTCATTTTTCCATAATCTGAGTAATTTTTTTTTGAGTGTGAGCAAAGTAATATAAGCGACGAAAAACTCACTTTCAGAGCTCTGAAACTGCTTTCATAAATATCTCTAAATTTGGAGGACATCGTCATTTTTGGTCTCGGTTATCATAGATAAGAAGATGTTTTGGGGATTAAAGTAAAGTGCGTTGTTTTCAATTGTAGGCTGAATAATTAACTGCATTTCTAGGGGCAGACGACGCATCCAGCGCAAGTATTGATAATACATTTAGACTTCCGTTGTCTCTTCTTAGGCGCGTATAATTTTACAACGAACTATAGCAGTTTTTCTAAATAACTTGGATGATTTTACGATACGCACGGATGCAGAAATCGTGAAGCCGTTGTAAGCCAGCGCGTTGTGCTTAGAGATCCCACCTGAATACTTACCAAATCTTCACTACAGCCATTATCATTCAATATAAATAACGTTGATCAGCACGAATAGTCCAATCATCAATAATTTTTGGCATATCATGTATCCAGTATTGGTAGCTGTTCCATCGCGGTACAAGATTTTCAAGTCAAGCGAGGACTTAGAATACTTGTTAATCAAAAAACTCATACTATATGGCGTTACTGCCTCATATAAATAAGAACTTGGGATAATTTTTCAAAAAACAGGTTCTCTGATTTTAAAACGGTATAACTTTTTTGTTTGTGAGTAAAGGCTACAACTTTTTTAGCGGAGTCCTCATGGTTTTTTGAGAGCTTTGTATTAGTGATAAAAATAAAAAAATCTAGGGATAGTAACTCCAAAATTTTTAAAGGTAAAACTCAGAACAACCTTTGAGGTCGAAACTTTATATGGGCCAAATATAGTGCTGAGCGAGACCTTTTCTGCGACATTAAGATCATAGAGATCGGACATCAAATAAGGAAGTTATTACAAAAAACGCGATTTAGCTGTTTTTAACGCGGGCCTAAAAAAAAAATTTTTACACCATAAATATTTTTTCGACGTAAGTGTTCAAATAAAACTGACACACGCAAACTTTATTTTCGTGATACGGCTTAATGTACATATTAACACTGATTATATGCACTGGACACGCAAAAGTATTTAACATACGAGCACGAGTATTTTGTCGTAATAATGCCATTATGTCCATGAATATAATTAAATTAAATTTTCTTCTTAATTAAATCATTTTGCGTGTTAGTATGTATGTACGAGTGCATGTTGTTGTTTTATTGCTCAAACAATTTTTATGACTTTAAGTGCTGAACACGCACGCAAGCAGCAGCAACACAATTAACCCAAAAAATTTACATTTACCTTCAGCAATAAAAGGCGAGCGCCCTCTATTTTCTCACCCCTCGTTAACCCATCATGCTCCAGCGCTCGGACTGACGATTGACACGTCAAAAACATGTCACAACGCGTAAGCATTAAACCAGAGATGTGGAATAATTATTATTTCATTTTGAAATTATAAAAAAGTCTTACAAATTTTCTTCAGGATCATAAAAGTCTTTTGATAATATTTTTTTCCTGATGAAAATGATAAAAATCTTCTATAATTATTATTCAGATACTTATATCTTTCCATAATAGTTCTTTCAAATATATATTTTTTACGTCTTCAAAGACTTTTATATTGAGACAAATTTGAAAAAAGTCTTTGCGTAATTATTATCAGTAACAAATTGTTTTTTATATCTTCAAAGACTTTTTCATTGAGACAAAGTTCCAAAAAGTCTCAGAAAATGTTCAATAACTTTCATATAAGTATAAAATAAAAATAACTTTCATATAAGTACTTCAAAATTCAAGCACATTTCCAATTTGAAATTGTATGAAAGATTTTATCGAAGATATAAAAAATAAATTTGTTACTCAAAATAATTACTTAAAGATATTTTTGAAATACGTCTCAATGAAAAAGTCTTTGAAGACTTAAAAAAACAATTTATTACGGATAATAATTACTCAAAGACTTTTTTCAAATGTGTCTCAATATAAAAGTCTTTGAAGATATAAAACAAAATTTCTCATTTATAATAATTACAAAAAGACTTAAAAAAATATCTCAGAAATAACTATTATGGAAAGACTTTTAAAATATGTTTCTCTCAATAATAATTATTTTTTGATTTTTATTTTTTCTCTTATAATAATTACAACTCTGCATTAAACTAATCCAAATGAATTCAAATGAAGAGGCACAAGCAGCAACAATTCACAAGCCATTTCGCGGCATGCCCGCCATTCGTATTTGTATACACGCCCACTGAGTGTGAATATTAACCTGCAAGCGAACAAACATATCCATGCACACATACATATGTATGTTTTTACATATTTGAATGAAATGTAACTTTAATTATACATATTATACTCTCATTTAGCGTCTTAATGAATGAGCCTGTTAATATGACCCTTAGCGTTAATCTTTTGTATGTCACATGCAACAAAAAAGTAACTGTTGTTACACCTTAAATGTTAGCCATCCTTTTTACCCGCCGCTCAACCACCCGCGAAGCGCTAATTGTATGTTGATTATATTTAAACATGTAAATATTTGCACTGTTTTCGTTTATTAGGTTAAATACCATTAAATACTCGTATGATTTCATGACTGATTAGTGAGAGGATACATATTTTTTTTTAGTTTAAAACCGCGTAGATTTTGTCAGCCGTTGGCATCCTCAGGTTTATATGTATACCCGTTAAATTTAAATGATCTTAATTGCATTTTACTAGCACGTCTTCAAAGTAAAGGAATCCCTATCTACTTAAGTTAGGTTAGTTTAGGTTGCAGTGGCTGCTAGTTTCCACTTTTCACTTACGCCGCGAAAGTCCCATTGTGATAACACGCGGAGGCGAAGACCCACTATTTGAACCATCGTGTGTACTCTACTAATCTTAGAATTTTCCTGACTTCCATTGTGACTAGATATCCTAGATCCCTAAATTGGTAAGCTCATAAATGATGGAGTCGCTTCCTTTCCACTGCTGTTCAATCGTACAGCAAGTGTTTTGGCTGTTTCGGGCCCCTCTTCGTCCACACAGGCCCACAGTAATTATTATACAGAGCACTCATTCCTTCTGCATGCTTACCAATAATTCTATAGCCCATTTAATAGTTCCGGAATTAGCGATTTAACCATATACTGAGTTCGAGTAGAATTTTTGTCTGTCTGGCGTTCCAGTTAGGTCAAAAGCGCTTTGCATGGTTGCAACTACTTAGAAAATACTACCTGTCATTAGCTTTTTTGTAGTAGAACTCCCTATCCACAGTCTCTTGTATCCTTAAAAAAAAAAATTATAAGCGCCAAACTATAGAGCTGCTGCTTTCCTTTTTAGGGAAAAGCTCTCTAAGTTGATATTTTCGTACAAAGATTTTGTCAATGGAGAGCCCTAGTGAAGGCTTATGACGAATGAATGTTCTATAATATTTTAACCCTCTAGCGATCTTCAGCAAAACGGCATTTTTTCGAACTTCTCGAAAAAAGGTTCAAACGTTTTCCTCCGTGAGGAAAATAGAGGGTTAAAGTGATGGACAAACTTAACCCTCGTTTCATTTTATGATGTATACCTGAAGAAAATATTTCTTTGCTATACCCAATAAACACAACGGATTCGCCTCAAATTCGAGACGAGTTCGCTCCTCTGATTATATTATCGCGGCGATAGTTCGCGACGATAGATCGACGATCCCGATTTCCCAGGCGAGTCACCCCTCATTAGCGATTCGCACATTTTTATATTCACCGATCGTTGGCGATTCGAGATTTAGGCTCATTGGGAAATACATTCTAGAAAATCTTCATCTGCGAATCCGCCTCGAATTCGCCACGATATATTCCGAGCTTTTAAGTTGCTTGAGTACGGTTTTAAAGGGTAAATTAAAGCCCAACAGGAAATTTCTTCGTGTAAAGCAAGATTTAATAAAATTAATAAATGCTATTGCGATAATTGATTTTTCTCGAGTCCATCTCGAACTCGATACGAGCCCGAAAAATTACATTCACCTCCGCGAATTCATCTCGAATTCGACGCGATGTCATCCTCGCTTTTGCGGCGATAGATCGAGATTTTTTTATAAATCGAGTTTCGAAAAATTAAAAGTTCAGAGTTTGATTTACTGGCAATGGTTTAATCCGTATAAAATAATACAAAGCACTTAAAATATATTTATAAAGAAAGTTTAACTTTCATGAATAACTAAAACTTTTCAAATAAATTTAAGCAGTAAATAAAGTCCCCTTATTTAAATAATTTTGAATTGGTCTTTCAACATACTCGTATCTATTTGATTATAAACCGATTTTATCTACTGGAACTGTGATATTCGAGTCCAGGTATAAATGTGAAATTTCAGAACTAAGTATAATGATTTTTTAGTGCAAAACAACTTAAAAAAAATTGAAGAAAATAATATCGCGAAAATTGGTTTTCTCGAACTTGCCGCGAACTCGAGGCGAGTCCGAGAAATTACGTTCGCGAAAATCTGCTTTCGCGAACTCGCCTCGAATTCGCCGCGATATCATCCTCGCGTCTGTGTTTATTGGGTAGTAAAAAACTCCTGACAAAAAAGAGCAAATTTCAAATGGCCAATACAAAGAAATTTAGTCAAATGATAGAAAACTACATATCTCGGAATTTTAATATGTGAGACCCCAGCCAGCGAGGTACCGTACATTTTACGAACATTGCGATTTACGAGCGATTCTCGAATCAGAAAACAATAACAAGAGAAACTTTTTTCTATCATGCCAAAAAAAAGAAAAAGAAAATTTTAAAACTCTCTATTTTAAAAGTAAGTATGTATGTATGTTTGTAAAATTTCTACATTTACGATAAAAAAAAAAACCGACGTAAAAAGATTCATATAGGAGTGCTTTTTCGATACATTTACGACACTCGTAGGCACTGAACATTTTAAAGCGAAACAGTATTCGTAGGCGAATCGTAAACGGATTTCGTAAACGATATTTTATTAGAGTTTTCTTCGAGAAAACATCAGTTTACGAGCTCGTTTACGATGATTTTGCTGGCTGGGACTATGTAGGTCACTTGTGCAGAGGTGTCTCTTCTGCCCCCCTAAATGCAGGGCGTACTTAATATATATTACTCGAAATTTGAAATACTCATATATTAGTTATACTCAAATTGTGTAAAGCTTGTTTGGCCATTAAAATGAAAATTTCTCTATATTTATATGCAAACTTTAACTTTATATTAAAACACTAAGCAAGTATATGAACAATTTTGTTTCATGGCCAATTGCATTCTCGCAAAGTTACCACTTTTGTGTGCCACAGCGGTTAAATACGCACACATTCGCATGTACCCTGTAAAAATTGTTGGACTACTTGGTACATTTGTGCCACAGTCAACTAGCTACTAACTTGTCACATGTAGCCAATCATTGGGCCAGTTCACGTATATGGTACATTTGTGCCACATTCAACTAGCTACGAACTTGCCACATGCAGCCAATAATTGGGCCAGTTCATATATATGTATGTATGTAGATTCGTGTTTGAAGATCGGTCGTAACGATGTTTATTAACAGTGTTGCCAAGAAGCATTAATCTAAATATTTAAAAAAAAAATGGTCTTGAGAGCTCAAGAATGAAGTAGTTATGAAAATAAAAACGACCAAAAAACCAAAAGTAAAATTTAATCGGATGAGCCAGCCGATAAACAAGCTCTACTAATTAGCACAAAGAATTGCTTGAAGAGATGTGGCGGTCTCCTAAATGGATCTATAAATTCTACCAAAAAATATTAATTTTTCACATCACTTTTTCCTTAAAAAAAAAATAAATAAAATTGGTCTTGGGAGCTCAAGAATGAAGTAGTTATGGAAATATTTTACATTTTTAACTCCTTAGAGTAGTTTAAAAAGTAGCTTGCCGTAGCTAGTTTAAAAAGTAATCTCTTGTAGGTGGTTTGCAAAGTAGCTACGGCAAGCTAGTTTTTAAACTAGTTTGATGCGATCGAGCGATGGACCATGTGGTCCTGTGCTAGGACATTGCAATGTTAATTGGACCAATATTTTTATATGGAATGTGGCAGGTTTTGGGCTAGTTGATTGCCACAAGCGGCTGGTTTGTACATGCATGTATGGACTAGTTCCGTTTTCTGCAGGGTATATATACACACATACATACACATATATGTATATGAGTGCTTATGAGTTTGTCCTTCTTGCACCGACAGGTTTCGCACACCACAAATGAAGAAAATTTCAAAATGCCGCAGCAATGCAACTGAGGTGAAATGCAAATGCAAACGGAAGGCAAATCGTCGACAGACGACAGGCAGGCAGGCAGGTAGGTGAAGCAGAAGAAGAAGACGAGCAAGCTGTGTAAGCAAAGCGGTGACATAATTACTGCCATGTTAATCAACATGTGTGGGTAAACATATGCATACATACATACATACATCGATATATGTTTGCAGAAAGGGATGTGTGTGCAACGATTTGCTGATCTAGACAAGACTCAAGAAAGTGTATAAAATGCAATGCAAAGTTGGCCAAAGCCAAATAAGTAAAAATTGTACAGTATAAATATGTATGTATGTATATTTGTAGATGCCATGCGAGCGAAAGTTGTTACGAGTAAGTATGTAAATTTCAAGTAAACATCGGCGCTGCATTTTGGCACACAAATTGACCTTTAAGTTGTGCGCGCAAACGTCAATTTACCCAAGTGCATGGAAGTTACATAGTTTTGCAAGTATTACACATAGATGTGTATGTGTTTGTGTGTGTATGTGTTTTGCGTACTCGAACGCAGGCAGTTAGGTATGTGAATGTATACCATGATTTTGAAATGAAAACAAAAATAACTTTTGTATCTTTAAGAAAATACTGGTATTGAAAAAATTGAAGCCGCGGAAGTCAGACCAGCAGTGGAGTCACATGCCAGTAGCATGCGTGACTAAGATTCTAGTGGTGGCGATGTTTGTGACACCTGTAACTGGTCGCTTTCCAAAGTCATCCCCCTACATACATTTTACGTATCTACACCATTTCCAAATGGATTTTAGAAAACGTCAACTGGATTTTAGAAAGTGAAAATTGGATTTTAGGAAATTAGATTTGAAATGCAATTCAAATTTTCCAAAATCCAATTGATTCTTTCTAAAATCCAGTTAACGCTTTCTACAATCCACCTGGAAATGGTGTAGAAGAAAGCTTCGTGGAATATTTGGAAGACTCTACACAACTGAGGCGTTCATAAAGCATTTGCTATAAAGCAATGCAAAATGGATTGCTGCGATTGACATAATAACAGGCTTGGTGAAAACACCGAGGAGCCTAGAGAGGATATGGCCAAGCAGCGGCGACTAAAAGACCACGAATAAAATTATTACTCCCAATTTTAGGTACTTCAAGTGCAATGGATACCTGCAGGATTTTAGCCTCTTGCATCCGGCACGAGGTGTCTGGTGATTTCCACGTTCACCATAGCTCAACATGTGTAAATGCTTATGGGTGCGAGTTCGACTAAGGTAATAACGTGACCACAATGGACGTAGAGCCTAGTGCTCAAACCTCCTCAATACGGTAGCTTGATGGTAGTACCTGGGGGGTTCGGTACGCTGACAATAGCAGGGTTAGTGCAGGTTAGAGTCTCACACTGAAGAGGTATTGGCTTTCGGTGCTTTCTCCAAGTAAAGAAAAGTTATTTAGGCCCGGTTTCACCAACGTGACTAAAGCTAAAACTAAGTTTTGACTTAAGTTAGCCCAGATTTGGGGCTAACTTACTTTTGAGTTTTACCAAATAGTGAAAATAGTTTTGCAACCAACCTTTTATGGAAAATTCTGGGTTTTTTGATTATTTTGGTTGCTGCATTTGCTAATTTTTTTTGTCATATTCGCTCTTTTGGTTGTTGAATTTGCTAAAGCGACTCAAATTCTTAGTTTATTTTTAGTCAAAATAAAATCTGACTAACTTGTGATTTAGCTCAGTTGCATGGTGAAACTGAAAACGTAAAAAAATCGGCTTAACTAAGTTGAGACCGGTTGGTGAAACCGGACCTTAGACTTCGCTTTTTTTTTTAAGTTAATTAGCAATTTTTTACACAACTTGGTATAAAAACTTACCTATAATATCTGGGTATATGAAATGTATAACATACATACAACTATAAAGAAGTACAGACAAACATAGCCTCCCTGCAAGTCACGCCACAAAGCGCGATTTTCTACCACCAAAAAAGAAACAAAAATAGAAACGCGACAGTTTAGTCTGTGCAAAGTCAAATTTTTGTGTTGTTGGTCTCAGAACTTGTTGGTCGGCAAGGAATTTGCACGTGCTGCGGTTGGTTGTTGCAACTCTGTTGTCAAAAGGCCTCATTTTCTCGTCGCCGACTTTCAAGATGCTTCACGATGAACCGCCACTTGTTCACCAATTCCCAAGTCAGGTTGATTTTATGCACATGTAGCTATGTAGTATGTATGTGTGTATGCATACAATTTTCCTTATACGAAAAAAGCTCATATACACACAACGGTACGCAAACGCATATGCACTTAGTAAACATTGACGGTACTCGCGTTAATAATGTTTGAGTTACATTGCACTTGGTGACCCCAAAGTGTGTAGGCAAGTAGAGCTGCAATGTTGCGCAGGCTCATGCGTGCAACTATCGTGATGTGTGTGTGTTCATTTGTGTGTTTAAGGCACCATCAGGTGGTAAATGTTTGAAACTCATTTAGTTAAAGTGCATCGTAACGGCGGCGGTGACGGCGACGATATTCGCTGTTGATTTTACCTGCACTTACACCCCTTCCACTCATGCAAAAGTTAAATCGAATCTGATATAAATATGTATGGACGTAAGTATGTATGCATGCAAGCATACATCTATGTATATACGAGTATATGTTTATATGTGCTATACACGTGTGTGTGCTTATATGTGCTAATACATGGCATTTTTGTACGAGAAATTCTTGCTTTGCGAAATAGTCGAGTCGAGCGTACCACAAACACGCAAATAAGTAGATTTCCTCTCTTTTTTGGCATTACCTTCCGTGGTAGGGCAGAAAATAGTCAAGCGTGAAGCATAAATACACACACACATGCACAAGTAAACCCTTGCACTTTTAACTAAAAATTCGTTGTATGCATTAAATGAAAAAAAAATGCGGAACAGAAACGATCTAAATGCGACTGAAATGGAATTCTCGATAACCAGCTGTATGTTTTAGCTAGAAAATCGCAAGTGGTGGTAAAGCTTTAAAATTCAATGGGGAATTTAATTTAAAAATCACGTTCATCTGTACGAGGATTAATATTAGAGAACAGATCACACACGAAGCCCACGCCTTGGAATAGGCAACACTTTTTTTTTATATACATCGGTTATTAGGTTCTTAGGAATTGCCTGTATGCCGCAATGTCTGAATTTGGTTTCCCTGCTAAACTTATACGGCTATGCCAAATGACGTTGACTAACACCACCAGCTCCGTCAGAATTGGGAAGGACCTCTCCGAGCCGTTCGAGACCAAACGAGGTTTCAGACAAGGTGACTCTCTTTCGTGCGACTTCTTCAATTTGATGCTGGAAAAGATAATACGAGCTGCAGAACTTAACCATACAGGAAGCATCTTATATCACAAGAGTGTGCAACTGCTGGCGTACGCCGATGACATCGACATCATTGGCACTAACACGCGCGCCGTATGTTCTGCCTTCTCCAAGCTGGATAAAGAGGCTAAGAAAATGGGTTTGGCGGTCAACGAGGACAAGACGAAGTACCTCCTGTCATCACACAAAGAAACAGCACGCCTTGGCAGCCACGTCAATGTTGATAGCTACAAATTCGAAACTGTTAAGGACTTCGTCTATTTGGGAACCAGCATTAACACCAAGAATGATGTCAGCACGGAGATCCAATGAAGAATCACGCTTGCCAATAAATGCTACTTCGGACTAAGTAGGCAACTGAAAAGTAAAGTCCTCTCTCGACAAACAAAAATCACACTCTACAGGACGCTCATCGTTCCAGTCCTCATGTACGGCGCAGAAGCATGGACAATTTCAAAATCAGATGAGATGGCACTTGGAGTATTCGAGAGAAAAGTTCTTCGTAAGATTTATGGACCTTTGCGCGTTGGCGTGGGCGAGAATCGACGGAGATTTAACGATGAGCTGTACGAGCTTTACACAGACATCGACATTGTTCAGCGAATAAAGATCCAGCGGCTGCGTTGGGCAGGTCATGTCGTGAGAATGGACGAAGGCGCTCCGGCCAAGAAGGCATTTCTATCGAAACCCGCTGAACGCAAAAGAAAAGGGAGACCTCCAATGCGTTGGGAAAATCAGGTGGACAGCGATGCTGCCTCCCTAGGTGTTCCCAAGTGGCGCCATGCTGCACGAAACAGAAGCAATTGGCGCGCTCTGTTGGACTCGGCCAGAATCGTCTAGACGGTTAAGCGCCAATCAAGAAGAAGAAGAAGGTTATTAGGTTCTTAGTAGTCAGATTTTATCCGAGAAGACTCCTAGTAAAATTTTATGGCAAAAAATTTTTTAGAACATTTTAACCCGCTGCAGCGATCTTCAAAATACTATTTTTTCGGACTTTCTAAAATAGAGGTCGGAAAGACCTCTTCGTGGTTGTAGTACAGAGCTAAAGTATTCTACGAAAGTAAAGCTCGTGCAGTTTTTCGATATGCTTCCTAACAACATAGTTCTACGATATATATTTTAACCCTTCTTTCCCTTTATTTAAAAAAAACACTCAGACAAAATGTCGCAAATTTAAAATGGCAATAAAAAAAAATGGACGCGTTTTTGTAGCGTCCGGAACGCAGTTTAAGTGGCTAAAACAGAGGCATTAAACTAAATTTCTGTCGCTAACATACTGTCGTCATTAGTTGTGGCCTAAATCTTTACTTTTATCATAAAACGTTACAATATTTCGCGGTATTTCTGCCTCAAAAGTTCAAAAAATCGTGCGAACATTCCGTGCGAAACGCCCAGGAAATACCCATATCGCTGTATAAGAATTTGCATCATACCAAATTTTTCTCTTGCAACAGAAAACGAATTCATATTTATGCTGCAAAGTCGACGCCAAAAACAAACAATTCCATAAGTGGGGTGCAGACACGTTAAGAGATTTATAAAATTTGTTGAAATTTAAAATGATTGCTATCTACGAAAGGTGATTAAAGGTGTTGTTTGTTTATTTTCTGTAAGCAAAAACTTGGATATCATTTTGAGATTCCCCAGCCCTCTAAAGCCCGGACCCGGGTCAATTGATCCCCTAAACCCCCCCTCTCTTCGGGCCTGACTCTATGGATAGTAATCTTTCGTTGTGTGTGGGAATTTTCCTGCCCCTGACAACAAGCCTCAATTTTTTTAACATTGTCATTTAGTATCTATATCGCACGTGACTTCGCTTGCATTTTTGTCGTTAAAAATATTATTTTTGAGCCTTTATTAAACTCAAAATTTTACTAATATTATATTTGTCATTTATTCCGGCTCAAACGTGTGGTATAGTATTCTAAAACGAACTTTAGTATGCACTTTTGTTGGCATGCAAAATGCTCTCATACATATTTAGTTGTTAGCATGTTATGTTAATATTTTCCATGTGTTGTGGTTTTTCAAAGCAAAAATTAAATAAACAAAAACAACAAGAACAAAAACAGTACACAAAATATGCTAATGTCAAATTAGCTTTGGCATGCAAGACTTTTTTTGGGTCAAGGTAAGGTAAATGGTGGTAAATGGAAAGTGTAGTGGACACAGACACACGCGAAGTGCTTTTGTTGTTGTTATTGTTTTTGCTGTTTGTTATTGTTTTTTTGTTGGTTATTGTTTTTGTTGTTTTTTATTGAGCAGATTTTTGTGAGTTTTAACTCTCCGTCAGACACTTATTTTTAATGAGATATCTAAGCTGGGTCAAAATGTGTATTCGCTGACCTCGGAATGTTTGTAAGCGATAGTAATAGAGATAGGAATAGTCACATAGATAGAGGGAGGCATGTTTGTCGCAACGAAATGGCCTCGGAATGTTGTGTGAAAGTTTCTTCTATGTGGTCTAAAATTGCACATCAAATCAATTTTATCACTCAAAATTTTCTTGGTAAAAATAGTAAAAATTAAAAATTAACGCGTATTTTATGAATTATATTTGCACTTAAATTTATCAAATAACCACAAAATCAGAACTGAAAAATATAAACTAAAAGGCAAATATCTATTGCCCCGATAATTCATAAATTTAAAAGAAAAATATGCAAACGATTTCACTCCTTCATATTAGGTGAAAAATATAGGAATACTAGGGTATACCCGTCCCGCTTCGCTGCGCTAAGCCTGCCTCCCTCTGTCTACATACAGGTCCATATGATTAGTATCTCTAACTCTAAAAAAAACATTTGGGGCCCTCGGATCCACGTTTTCATCTATATCTTGTGAACCAGGCTAGAAAACCCAATAAAAATAACTCTATTTTCAAGCCCTGATTAGTGCCTTTTATTTGACACCAATATTGCCCAAGTACATTCCGGGGCAATTCGGGTCCACATTTGGGCCGAAATTCCGGTAAGTGTCCAATTTTTTAAACCACATCTTATGCGAAGAGACCACATGAACCCACTGTGAAAATTTCATAAAAATCTATTGGATACTTTGGAAGTTCTTAAGCAAAACACGTACACACACTTTTATTTTCATACAATTTGTATGTGGGTCCAGCCAGACCCAAGTGTACCGAATGTGATGTGTTAGTCAACATATCGGTATAACTGGCTTAGTATATGAGATATCAAAGTACTTTTCTTTACAGGTCTGTAGAAAATTAAATTTTAGTAGGCTACCTGAAATTTCAAGCATCTAGCTCAATTTATAGTACTCTTCTTCGTAGTTTGAAAACGAAAAAGTTCTGCCTGGAACCAAGTGTCAGACGGAGGGTTAGAGGCATATTTGAGGCAGTTATATTAATTTTAAAGTGCTTATTTTCAATGGAATGCGTTTTACTAAGCTGTGAACCTTTTTTTTCTTCTTGTTGTTGCTGTTATTTTAACAGCTTAAAAAACCACTACGAAAGGCTCTTTCAACTGCATGCAATGTTTACTCATGCATTTGAGGATTGTCACAATTAAGGCTTACGAGCAACCTTTTCACTGAGCGATAACAGAACGAAGCACACTTTGCCAGCACACTGCCAGTTCGGGCTCAGTTCTCACTAAAGACAGTTTTAAGTTTTTTTTTCGAAAATATTCACTTTCATATATCACTATATAGCCCTATATTTTAGTTTGTTTTATTTTTCCAATCAAATCAATTAATTGGCTAAACTTGAAATTTGCATATACGTATGCGCCACTTTCATATCATTAACTCATATCTAATCTCTAAAGTTAAAAAAAAGAAAAAGCCAAGATTAGCATACATACATACAAATATATAGATACTAGCTGGCCCGGCAGACGTTGTTCTGCCTAAAATTTATTCCTATAAAGCTATAAAACTGTAAATTCTCTGAACAAAAGAGATATATATACATATATTCGCCGCGACAAACCTAATTTCTCCTATCCCCATCTCTATCTTTATCTTTATCTCTATCTCTATTTCTATCTCTATCTCTATTTTTATCTCTATTTCTATCTCTATCTCTATCTCTATCTCTATCTCTAGTTTTATCTCTATTTCTATTTCTATCTCTATCTCTATCTTTATCTCTATCTCTATCTGTATCTCTATCACTATCTTTATCTCTATTTCTATCTCTATCTCTATCTCTATCTCTATCTCTATCTCTATCTCTATCTCTATCTCTATCTCTATCTCTATCTCTATCTCTATCTCTATCTCTATCTCTATCTCTATCTCTATCTCTATCTCTATCTCTATCTCTATCTCTATCTCTATCTCTATCTCTATCTCTATCTCTATCTCTATCTCTATCTCTATCTCTATCTCTGTCTCTATCTCTATTTCTATCTCTATCTCTATTTCTATCCCTATTTCTATCTCTATCTTTATCTCTATCTTTATCTCTATCTTTATTTCTATCTCTATTTCTATCTCTATATTTATCTCTATCTTTATTTCTATTTCTATCTCTATTTCTATCTCTATCTTTGTCTCTATTTTTTTCTTTCTATCTCTATCCCTATTCCCATTCCTATCAAATCTCAAAATGTATGGGAAAATATTTTTTTTTTGCATTTTTCGGGAATTTTATTGGATATTCTCCTATTCTGAATTGGTGTCAATCATCGAAATCGGTGCAGGCGTTCTTGAGTTATACGCGATTGTACTAACGCCACTTCCTTTTATATATATAGATATACAAAATATATGGGAAAATATTTTTTTTTGCATTTTTCGGGAATTTTATTGGATATTCTCCTATTCTGGCCAGAGGACAATCTGAATTTGTCTCAATCATCCAAATCGGTGCAGGCGTTCTTGAGTTATACGCGTTTGTACTAACGCCACTTCCTTTTATATATATAGATATACAAAATATATGGGAAAATATTTTTTTTTTTGCATTTTTCGGGAATTTTATTGGATATTCTCCTATTCTGGACAGAGAACAATCTGAATTTGTCTCAATCATCCAAATCGGTGCAGGCGTTCTTGAGTTATACGCGTTTGTACTAACGCCACTTCCTTTTATATACATAGATATACAAAATATATGGGAAAATATTTTTTTTTTGCATTTTTCGGGAATTTTATTGGATATTCTCCTATTCTGGCCAGAGAACAATCTGAATTTGTCTCAATCATCCAAATCGGTGCAGGCGTTCTTGAGTAATACTCGTTTGTACTAACGCCACTTCCTTTTATATATATAGATATATATTTCTGTTTCCTTGTAAGACAATTTTCTCACATAAGAATTTAATAAGAAACAACATATGAGCTCAACTAATACGCCTTTAGTAATGCACACACACATTTGTAACATGAAACCACATGAAGAAAATGAGAGCATACTATATACATTCATATATGTATGTATGTGCAAAAAGAGCGAAAAAAAGATAGAAACTGCTTTGCCAGCAACCTAATTATCTGCAAGGTAGAACTTTCTGTTCATTAATCTTAGCAACGAGCCACGCACACACACACACACACACCCACACACAACGCCGGATTGCGATATTTCCTCTTCTTCTTCGTAACTTCTTATTATTATTTTCAATTTTTTTTTGTATGTTTTTTATTGTAAAAATTACAGTAATTCACTTCGCTTACAACACGCTTTTATCACTACCCTGTAGGATTTCGGAGTGGACTTAGTATACTCCATAAACTAGACTGTAGGGGATTGTAACTGGTCCAAAATTTGGTCCAATCCCATATAAAATTCTATTTACATTTAACATTGCATGTCCTAGGCTAGGACCAATTGTCCCTGTCTGCATTACATTCGGGCCAGCTTTAGGTCGATTGGACATTTGTGCATTACAATCGGAGTAGACTTTTTCTATATACATTGAAACCATTTTATGTCTAGACTTTTCTCAATACAATCGAAGTAGATTGAAACCATTTTTCGTCTCTTTTTTTTATACAATTTCTAAATATTTCTTTTTATTTTATTAAAGAAGTACATACATTATATCTAAGAGTTAATAAACAAAATACATATTGTAAACAAATAAAGTAGTAATTAATTAAGTAAAATAGTAATGATAGGGTTATAAACAATCTACACATAGGTACATACATATGTATCTTGTAAAATATTTTATTATGAACATACATATATGTATACTCTTAAGTTCGTTGAATTTGACTTCCCGGAACTGGCAACATTTACAGCAGGATGCATTTCGTCATCTAAATAGATAAGAAAGATATCAGTATTTCATTACATATATATGTACAAGCGTCTACTCACTTCGTGCAAGGTTAGAAAATTTCAACCTCTTGGATTCTGTAGCATCTTGGTTGTTATCGGACTGATTTTTCTCCAGTTTTTAGTTTTGAGCTGTTTTATATTAATTTTCCAAATTTATTTTGATTTTTTTCGTTCAATTTATTTAAATTATCAAAAATTGTCATTGAGAAAAGTTGACATGAACAAAAATATTTCAAAAACCAAAGTTGATATGTACGAAGTAGGTACAACAAACAATACACACAACTGACCTACCCAGCATTACATTTGGACCATTTTTGCGACAATTGACCTACCCAGCATTACATTCAGACCATTTTCGAGACAATTCACCTAATTAGCACTACACTGCATTAATTTTTTGAACTCTCTTTTGTCTACTTACAATGCGACTATACCTAGGGCTATAAGTTTAAGACAATTGTCCCCATCGTTCCTTCAGGGTATTTTCAACACAGACACCTACATACCTACATACATACATATAATAACTCTACATTGTAGTTGTACACTACGTATGAGTAATGCATTTCTCTGCTTCGTTTGACGTCGCCATGCAGTGTAAGTAGTGTGAAGCATGGCAGAGGCAGAGGCGTGGCCGGCGAGGGGCGGTGGTGCTTTCAAAAATGGGTTTTGCTTGCTTCGCTTGCACTTTATTGCCATTATCATCTTTCTTCTCGCAGCCACAATTAGCACAGAACAGAACGCAGAGCACACAGAGCACAGAACAGCAAGTTTTACAACATTTAAGTTGCTTTTTAGCCCGGCTCATCGTATTTCATCAGCATCGTCAGCGCGCTGGCACCATATCCGCGCACACTAACACACACACATAAACATACATACATACATGTATGCATATGCATAGACATGCGCTGTTTCCTTCTCATTCTGCGGTAACTGATCGTTTGTAGTACATTATCTATCTTTTAAAAGTCAGTTGAATTTCTTGGCATCGCATTGCTTGCTGTTTTACTTGTTACCTTGGCTTGGCGTGTTTTATTTCTGTTTTGTTATTGTTTTTATTGTTTTTTTAGTGTTGTTTGTTGTCGTTTGTTACAGGCAATTAGCTACATGAAAATATTATACTTTAGCTGTAAGGAAATTTATATGCACAACAATATGGTGAGTTCATGTTAACTGATTTATTGTGAATTTTTAGCGCTGCTTTTTGCTTGGCTAGTTACTTAAGTTACTTACCGCAGACATAAGACAAGGCGCAAAGCCAATTGAAAATAGGAAACGGTAGTGAATTGCGGTATAAAGTTGCTGCTAATTGAAATATTCGTATCTAATACATATCGCACCCTAAATCATAAAGGGGCACAACTCAAAATTTTTCGAAATCGAGTTTTTTTCATAAACGGGTATACGGAACATATCTCTGTAGATTGCCGAAAAAAAATTTTGAATAACTGTCTCTTTCGACCGAAAAATAACCATTATACCTGGCCCTTTGCTATACGATTGCTTGTAATGAAAAAAAGTTTTTTGGCTCTCCTGAAAATTTTTGAATTTTGAGTTGTGCCGCTTTATGATTTAGGGTGCGATATGTATATGTATTTACTTGCTACACACATAATTCTATATTTCTAGGAATAATAGAAGGTTTTATAAACTAAACGCGTATGAATAGTTTTTCATAGAAACGCCTAAATTATTAAACTGCGGGAATGTCAAAGTGAAAGAAAGAAAATAAAGCAAGCTGAGTATACTAAAAACAACTTACACAGATTATGGAAAAGTGGGAATGATTCGGCGCTAATCTTTCCAATTCCATTTAGCGCCGAATCATTCCAATTTTTCCATAATCTAAGTAAATTTTTTTTTAGTGTTTTGAGTGGCGGTATTACTTTTGAAAAGGTAGGATCAGGTAGGAATTTACTATAATACCAATTGTTTATTTTGAAGACCACTTCTCCTCAATCTTGGGCATGGACTCTGAAAGAAGAGCAAGTTTTAAATCAAAATTGGAGAGTTTGGAGTTTGTGTTGGTGAGCGCAGACCGATTTGCGTTACATTGGTTAGAATGTGTGCGATGCTTCTCATTTGCCCGTGGGGCCAGTTTTGCCGGTGACTGCCTTAAATTCAAGGGCATGTATCTTAACAGCTTAATTTTCAGTGGCCAGAATAAAAACACTCTGCACTTGTATGCGGAGAAGATTTCTTGATGTATTGTGGAACGATTTTCCGTCATCCCTTGTCAAGTTTGGTTTGGAGACAAACCGGTTTCGGCTAATACATATGCGCCATCTTCAGTGTCTTTATTGTTTTTGTTTGTCTCCAAACCAAATTTGACAAGGGATGACGGAAAATCGTTCCACAATACATCATATTCCTACCCTGTAGGAAAAAACAAGCAACCAAAAGTAACATTTGTTGACGTCTGGATTTTCACCGATTGTACCAGGTTATCCGCATTCGAATGAATTTCGATCAATCGTCTTAAAGTCCACTGTGCAGTTGGAAATTTCTTACTCTATCAGTACCAATTCTCGCAATTGTGCAAACTCGGAATTTCTTCGTCATTTTATTAGCTCTTAAGTAGAAGTCGCTTTTGCGGGCACTCCTTTCCTTTACAAACGTAATCCACCGCCTCGCGAATAGCAGCAACGTACGCGTATCTAAAAGACTCTGAAATGATCCGGTAAGTAAAGGGAAAATTTCGGCTCTACCTTAGCTGCCGAAAGGCTGTCCTACCCAATTTCTAATTCAGAACACTTTTGCTATAGAGTCAAGTTTTCCCAAGTGGGCCACCTAAAACCGATTTTTCGATATTGTATGGTTTATAGATCAATTTTGAAAGCTAACAAACATTGTAGTATGATCGCAAAAGCGTTTTTGCTAGTTTTGATTTTTCAGCGAGTTATTCGCGGTCAAAATTTTCTTAACGGTTTTTAATTTTTTTGAATAACTCGGTAACCAATGCTTCGATTCTATTGATTTTTTCGGCATTATTTAGGAAACTTATTTAGCAACAAGATGTAGTGGTCAGTTTTTGAAATTTCAAAAGTGGCATAACTCAAAAGTTAATTTTTTGAAAGTAATCGCGCTTTTTCCCCGATTTTTTCCACGTTCTCATATGTTTAGGAAAAAATACCAATCAGCAGTCTATGCGCTTAATATCAGGCTTCATTTTGCAGAAAAGAAATGTTGGTAACTCCGTACCAAAAAAAAGTTACAACTTTTTTAGTGAAGGCCGGTTGGGGGTTAAAATCATTTTTTTATATTTTTATTTTTTTTTTTCTACTTTACAGCTCAAAAGCACATTAGGGGGAAATATAGAGCACCACAAGACTAAAATAATGACATATCAATTTTAAAAATCGGATGTAAGATAACAGAGTTACAATAAAAAAACTATTTCCGCGGTATTTCGCGTGAAAAAAAAAAACAAAAATTGTCCCGATACCCTATCAACCACAAGCTTCAAATTTAAGGGCGGACTTTTACAAATTTTTTTTCGTTTTAACGTGGTCGGGTCAATTAACCAAGTTTTTCGTTCACAAAATATCCTTTTGTTTCACCTCAAAAAAATTACCAAAAACAAAGTATTCAACAGATCCTAGTAATATTAGGCTTAAAATGTTTGCAATTTAATAGGCTAATTTTTGGAAAAATAAAACTTTCCTGATTTTTACAAATTCTTATAAAAAATCTACTTTTAAACCCAAAGTTTTTGCTTTCGATCGCAAAAAATTAACAAATTTTTTATTTTGACGAGCTATAGTTCAGCAAGTTTTTGTTCTACCACCGCAAGTTGTATGTCTTTGGAAGCGTATTTTCATTGTCTTTCGAACAGGGTATAGTTTGTGGTTATCGCTTGTAACTTTAGCGCAAAATATTTTTGAATGCAATGATACCCAAAAAACACAAAAATAAATTTTTTTTCAGGTGAGGCAAAGGGACATTTTAGGGACGAATAACCCGATTAGATGACCCAACCATGTTAAATCGAAAAAATTTGCAAAAGTCAGCCCTTAAATTTGAAGCTTATGGTTGAGGGTGTTAAGGGACGAATTTTGGTTTTGTTTTATCACGCCAAATTCCGCGCAAATAGTTTTTTTATTGTAACTTTGTAATCTTACATCCGATTTTTAAAATTGATATGTCATTATTTTAGTCTTCTGATGCTCTATATTTCCCTCTAATGTTATCTTGAGCTGTAAAGTAGAAAAAAAAATAAAAATATAAAAAATTTATTTTAACCCCCAACCGGCCTTCACTAAAAAAGTTGTAACTTTTTTTTTGGTACGGAGTTACCAAAATTTCTTTTCTGCAAAATTAAGCCTGATCTTAAGCGTATAGACTGCTGATTTGTGTTTTTTCCTAAACATGTGAGAACGTGGAAAAAAACGGGGAAAAAGCGCGATTACTTTCAAAAAATTAACTTTTGAGTTATGCCACTTTTGAAATTTCAAAAACTGACCACTACATCTTGTTGCTAAATAAGTTTCCTAAATAATGCCGAAAAAATCAATAGAATCGAAGCATTGGTTACCGAGTTATTCAAAAAAATTAAAAACCGTTAAGAAAACTTTGACCGCGAATAACTCGCTGAAAAATCAAAAAACTAGCAAAAACGCTTTTGCGATCATATTACAATGTTTGTTAGCTTTCAAAATTGATCCATAAACCATACAATATCGAAAAATCGATTTTATGTGGCCCACTTGGGAAAACTTGACTCTATGTAAATTAAGCTGGAAAATCCACCTGATAAACATAAATAAAAGAAACTTTCTCTGTATATGAGAATCCTCTCCAAAAGCAGTTCACCTTGAATGCAGACGTTTTTCTTAATCGTTTATTTTCAATCTTTAGCATGAGGCATTCTTCTTCGCTTTTAGCCATTGAGAGTATCACTGCACACAATAAAACATTCCGCAATTTCGTGGTTAGCCAAATGTCGCATCGCTTGTAGGTATGCAACTGAGTATCTGAGTAAAACACGACACGAGATGTCAACTTGCCAACAGCCAGCAGCGATTTCGATTGCATGCAGAGCAAAAGCTTCGCTGATAGTGACATTAAATGCAACATATCGATGGCACGTGCTATTTAGTTACAACAACAACAACACAGTGGCCTAGCAATGCAGCTAAATACAAAAAGATGCTCTGCAGCGGAAACAGCAATAACAACAACAATTTTCCATGGCAATTTGGATGCCCAAAGGTGTCACCAATAAGCGCTGTGGCGCGCCTAACAACAACGGCAGCAGCAGCAGCAGCAGCAGCAGCAACAACAACAGTAACGAATTGTGAAATGTGGTTTGCGCGTCTACATCTGCGGTGTGGACAACCACCGTATGTGTGTGACCAATTTTATTTCTGTCACCGCAAAGTAACAGCGAACGTTCGTTAGAAATGCTGTCGATGATTGGCGTGCGTGTGTGTGTGCTTGGGACTGCGTGTGTTTTGCGGTTGTAGTTGGACGTTTTGGAGAAGATTTCTGTTTGATGCCAAGCGAATTTTTATACCCCGTGGTTGCAATGAATATTTTTATATTATTTTACCGCCAGATGACTCTGGAGTCGCTATATTCGCAAAATCCGTATTTACACTGAGAAAAAAATATATGTCCGGGAATTTGAAGAAAAGCCCAGATCCGTTAATAACAACTTACCCAAACTCGTCCTGCCTAGCAATGCCTCAAAAAACTATTAAATAAATCTGCTCTAAACATTTACTATCAAAATGTTCGGGGTTTAAATACTAAACTAACAGACTTTTATCTAAAAACTTTTAATTGTAACTTTCAAATAATTTCTTTTACCGAAACATGGCTTAAACCTCATATTTTTAATTCGGAAATCTTTAGTAAAGAATACCAAGTGTACAGAAATGATCAATTGAACAGGGTCGGCGGAGGGGTACTACTTGCGGTTCATTCCTCAATTCCATCTGAAGAAATTAATGTAACTGCAGGGGAATCCATTGAGTTTTTGTGCATTCGGATAAAAGCTGGCAAAGGGCACATTTACCTGGCAGTTATTTACATTCCTCCTTCTTCCGAACAGTCAGTTTACCTTCAAAGTGTTTCCCTGCTGAAACGTGTCGAGTCAAAAAAGACGCCCTTGGATTCTTTTATAGTCTTGGGCGACTTTAACCTTCCGCACGTTTTATGGAGCGAGGAAAACAATGAAATCATGCCGATTACATCTAAGGCAAATTGTACTGACTTTTTAGAAGAAATTTCAGATCTCTGTCTTCATCAGGTAAACGTTTTTAAAAACAAATTCGGAAAGGTACTTGATTTGATATTTGTAGATGACTTTTCTAATTTCTATGTGAATAGAACTGACCCTCTTATTTTCCCTGAAGATGCTTACCATCCATCATTGGTGTTAATACACGAAATTATAAGCGATGATGTTCATTGTAGCTCAAAAACGTCTGAATCGGGTTTTTGTTTTAACTTTGCTAAGGCTAATTATAAAAAACTTAATAGAGAACTATCTAAGCTAGTCTGGCCAAACTACGATGGCAACGTTGAACAAAATGTTTTGCATTTTATTAACATGATCCACTGTCTGTTTGATAAATTTGTACCCAAACAGAAATACATATATGTTGAGCCCCTTCATTTGTGGGAAACTAAAGACTTGAGAGCCTTAAAAAATAAGAAATCTCGCATTTTTCAATTATATAAGAAGAGGCTTGCAGAAAGTCTACCTTCAATACTCAACTTTACGACATAAATATTTTGCATTGAACAAAAAATACTACAATGATTATCTGAGAAAAATTAAAAAGAACATTTTTCGCAACCCTAAATCGTTTTATGGTTTTGTGAATTCAAAACGCAGAGTGAGAGGATTTCCCTCATCTATGAGTTTTCGGGATTGTGTGTCTAGTGATAATCAAAGCATTGCCAATCTCTTTGCACAATTTTTCGAATCTAATTATTCCAAAGATAACTTAAATTTCAGCATATACCCGTACCATCTTTCTCAAAATAATACAATTAATGTTGCCTATATAAATTCAGATGAAGTTCTAGATCACCTTAAATCACTGAAAGAGTCTTTTAGTTATGGTCCGGATATGATCCCCGCATGTTTCCTTAAAAAATGTGCGGATCATATTTATCTACCGTTTTCAAAGCTATTCAACTTGTCATTGAAATCTGGCATTTTTCCTATTACTTGGAAAGAATCCTTTATTATTCCTTTACACAAAAGTGGTATTAGATCTTCAATTGAAAATTATCGAGGCATAGCAAAATTGTCTCATATCCCAAAACTGTTTGAGTCGATTATTAGCAACCAGATAAAAAAACTCGATTGAGTCATTGATTGGGAACTCTCAGCATGGTTTCTGTAGGGATAAATCAACCATCACTAACCTTCTGGAATTTACAACAGGTGTTTCTAATGGGTTTAGGGAAAGTGCTAAAACGGATGTTATTTATACTGACTTTAGTAAAGCCTTTGACAAGGTTAATCACAATTTAATTATCCACAAGCTTCAACTACTGGGTTTTCAACCTATCCTCCTAAACTGGATCTCTTCTTACATTTCTAACAGAACACAAAGGGTTGTTTTTAAGAATGCCTATTCATTTACTATTGATGTGTCCTCTGGGGTTCCGCAGGGCAGCCATCTCGGACCGACTCTGTTCTTGTTGTTCATTAATGACATCTCATGTGCTATAAATTATTCTAAAGTTTTAATGTACGCAGATGATGTGAAACTTTTCAAGTCCTACACCTCATCGGAGGAAAGAGCGCTCCTTCAAAATGATTTAAACGGTTTGGTTACGTGGTGCAATATAAATCTTATGCCACTAAATCTAAATAAATGTAAATTTATGTGCCTTTCGCAGAGTAATGTCGAACCCATAGCTTACGCCATTAATAATCATGATCTGGAGCGAGTTTATGAGTTTGTCGACTTAGGTGTAAGATTCGATTATAAACTTAATTTCAATCTTCACATCAACGTCATGATAAATAAAGCTAAAAGTGTTCTAGCGTTTGTAAAACGTTGGTCTAAGGAATTTAGTGACCCCTACATAACTAAAGCCCTTTTCACAACATTAGTAAGACCGACACTAGAATATGCATCTATAATCTGGAATCCGAGTTATAAAATTCATTCTGATCGACTTGAATCGATTCAAAAACAATTTTTACTTTTTGCATTAAGAAATTTGAATTGGAACCCTCATTGCAATTTTCCCTCGTATACTAGTCGCTTAAAGCTTATTAACCTTCCAACTTTGGCTAGTCGTAGGGAAACTCTGGGTGTAATATTCGTAACGAAACTGCTGAAGGGATCAATAAATAGCCCATTTCTTCTTTCTGAAATAAGCCTAAACATTCCTGCCCGTCCATCAAGACATTACCAGCCCATCTTTTTAAAACAATGTAAAACTAATTTTGAATTAAATGAGCCTTTCCGATATCTATGCAAAAGTTTTAACACATACTCTACCTACTTTGACATCTCTGACTCGGGTTTACCACGTTATCCCCAAAATCAAAATCCCCAAATCAAAATCCTCAAATCAAAATCCCCAAAATCAAAATCCCCAAAATCAAAATCCTTAAAATCAAAATCCCCAAACACAAAATCCCCATATTCTGTGTGAAATAAATTAAAATTATTTATTATTTATTTAATTTATTTCACAAAGAATATGAGAATTCTACATTGGACATTATTTCTCAAACTGAAACTCAAAAGAAATTGTATACGTGATGATTTCACAAATGTTTATTAATAAATTCATCTCAATAACTTATGATTACATATTTACATAGGGTTGGGTACAAAATGTCGAAAACAATATCGAAATAATGTCAAATTAATGATGCGTAAAATGTGCGCGAGTAGAAAACTTTTTTAATTGACGGCCTTTGGCCGCGCTTCATAAAAATAACCTTCAGCCGGCAGAATTCTCTTTCTGGAATATTTGCACTGGCGGCTTTCCGCCGCGCTTATGTATAAAAAATAACCCTGGGCTACGCCATCCAAGTCCGGTCGTGTGCCATAACCGTGGCGGTGATGTGCTTATGCGTAGTACACACTTCAGCGCAAGCGGCCTTCGCCTTTATTTATTCATTGCATTTATTTAGATGAACATATTTTTTATAAAATATGGAATCTCTTAAATACCCCGTAGGCCGCATTATATCGAAGCCGACCCACCTACCGAAAATAAAGAAAAAACACGCCAAGTATTTTTCCACATTTTCTACATTTTTTCAACATTTTGCGACTTTTTTATTTCGGTAAATTAAAATTCGGCATTTTTTTCGACATTATTAGCGAGAACTCCATGGATTAGCGAATGGAGTACTCCGAATTTTTGCAGGGATATATATGTATTTTATATGTATCTTATATTAGGCGCATTTCTGTCGTACCCAAGCATGAAAAGAATACTCGCTTATGCATCAAATTACCTTCAAAGCAACAACACCAACTCGACTATTTTAAAAATAGTCGAGTTGGTGTTGTTGCTTTGAAGGTAATTTTATGAATAAGCGAGTATTCTTTTCATTCTTGGGTACGACAGAAATGCGCCTATTATAAATGTGAAATGGAAATTGTGTTTAAACTCAATTGGCGAGAAAACCGCTGAACGGATCCTCACAAAACTTTGCACACCTAGGTATTTTCACCCGGTAATTGCTATAGGCATATTTTTAATCTGATTAAAAGTCAGGGATGGGCACCTCCCATTCCAAATTTTCCTTTTTTTCGTAATATCTCTTGAAATATTTGTACTAGAATAATGAAAATTTTTTTTAAGGAATAATACAAAAATATATACTCAACGGATAAACAATTTAGGTCTTGGTAAAGCAGGGATGGGCACTCTCCTCCCATATAAACTGAAATTTTCACATCGAATAGCTCTGGAAATATTTGTAGTAGGGTACTGAAAATTGGTGTGAGGGCATGTGAGATAACTATGTATTAAACGGGTAAAAACGCTAGGTCTTAGTAAAGCAGGGATGGGCACCTCCCATACAAACTGAAACTTTCACAGCGAATATCTCTGGAAATATTTGTAGTAGGGTACTGAAAACTGGTGTGAGGGCATATGAGATAACTGTGTATTAAACGGGTAAAAACGCTAGGTCTTGGTAAAGCAGGGATGGGCACCTCCCATACAAACTGAAATTTTCACATCGAATATCTCTGGAAATATTTGTAGTAGGGTACTGAAAATTGGTGTGAGGGCATGTGAGATAACTATGTATTAAACGGGTAAAAACGCTAGGTCTTAGTAAAGCAGGGATGGGCACCTCCCATACAAACTGAAACTTTCACAGCGAATATCTCTGGAAATATTTGTAGTAGGGTACTGAAAACTGGTGTGAGGGCATATGAGATAACTGTGTATTAAACGGGTAAAAACGCTAGGTCTTGGTAAAGCAGGGATGGGCACCTCCCATACAAACTGAAATTTTCACATCGAATATCTCTGGAAATATTTGTAGTAGGGTACTGAAAAATGGTGTGAGGGCATGTGAGATAACTATATATTAAACGGGAAAAACACTAGGTCTTGGTAAAGCAGGGATGGGCACCTCGCATACAAACTGAAAATTTCACAGCGAATATCTCTGGAAATATTTGTAGTAGGGTTCTGAAAACTGGTGTGAGGGCATGTGAGATAACTATGTATTAAACGGGTAAAAACGCTAGGTCTTGGTAAAGCAGGGATGGGCACCTCCCATACAAACTGAAACTTTCACAGCGAATATCTCTGGAAATATTTGTAGTAGGGTACTGAAAAATGGTGTGAGGGCATGTGAGATAACTATATATTAAACGGGAAAAACACTAGGTCTTGGTAAAGCAGGGATGGGCACCTCGCATACAAATTTTCACAGCGAATATCTCTGGAAATATTTGTAGTAGGGTACTGAAAACTGGTGTGAGGGCATCTGAGATAACTGTGTATTAAACGGGTAAAAACGCTAGGTCTTGGTAAAGCAGGGATGGGCACCTCCCATACAAACTGAAATTTTCACATCGAATATCTCTGGAAATATTTGTAGTAGGGTACTGAAAACTGGTGTGAGGGCATGTGAGATAACTGTGTATTAAACGGGTAAAAACGCTAGGTCTTGGTAAAGCAGGGATGGGCACCTCCCATACAGACTGAAAATCTCTTGAAATATTTATAGTAGGGTACTGAAAATTGGTGTTGGGCATATGAGATAATTACGTACTCAACGGACAAAAAAAAAATAAAAAAACTATCTTTGACGTCAAGAATGATATTTTTCTATGTAACTTTTTTGGACTAACTCAATATGCTAATATTTTTAAAAGCACGTGGTGTGAAACCCGCGGGTAACCTCTAGTGTATACATATATGTTATTACGTATCAGAGCTCAGATAAGACTCGGCATGCGGTTTTTTAAATATGATCTTCAACGTTGTTTATTTAGTCATCTTTTGGGGATTTTGTGACGCTATCCCCGAAAAAATGTGGGGATTTCGTGTTTGGGGATTTTGATTTTGGGGATTTTATGTGTTGGGGATTTTGTTTTTTGGGGATTATGTGGCACTCCCCTCTGACTCTCTATCCATTATAAGGAAAACTCTTCTTTCAATTCTTAACAAATAACAAATTGTCTACTAGATATAGTTTCCTTCTACTAATTTAGTATAATATGTATTTTATTGTTAACTAAGTATCTAATTGCTTCTAAGTGTATATATAAACTTATGTATGTGTAATCAGCTGATGAATTTCTATTCTGTAGCTGAGCAGCATAAGAACTCGAAGTTTAACAAACCCCAAGCCACTCAACACCTTGGCAAAATTAAACAAGTAAAAGCGCGGCTGTCTTCGGCCGTACCGAAGACTTCATACCTTTCATGAGTGGGGAAATGAAAAGTTACCTATGTATGTACATAGCCGGATTAAGTTTAATTTATAATTTTAATTCTGTGGGTTATTTATGGAAAGATTTATTAGAAAAAATGGTGTCTTGGCTATTAAAATGGAGGAGTTATACACCAAAATGTCCATATCTGAACAATCGGTTGTAGGGGAGCTATAGGTTATAGTGGTCCGAGCTTAACAATTTTCGGTAATCCCGTTTGGGCCCATATGGGTACAAATACTTCAAAATTTCACGCCGTTAGCTGTTAAAATGAAGGAGTTATACACCAAAATTTCCATATCTGAACAATCGGTTGTAGGGGAGCTATATGTTATAGTGGTCCGATCTTGACAATTTTCGGTAGCCCTGTTTGGGCCCATATGGGTACAAATGCTTAAAAATTTCACGCCGTTAGCTGTTAAAATGAAGGAGTTATACACCAAAATTTCCATATCTGAACAATCGGTTGTAGGGGAGCTATATGTTATAGTGGTCCGATCTTGACAATTTTCGGTAGCCCAGTTTGGGCCCATATGGGTAGAAATACTTAAAAATTTCACGCCGTTAGCTGTTAAAATGGAGGAGTTATACACCAAAATGTGTTTATCTGAACAATCGGTTGTAGGGGAACTATAGGTTATAGTGGTCCGATCTTAACAATTTTCGGCAATCCTGTTTGGGTCCATATGGGTACAAATACTTCAAAATTTCAGGCCGTTAGCTGTTAAAATGGAGGAGTTATACACCAAAATGTGTATATCTGAATAATCGGATGTTGTGGAACTATATGTTATAGTGGTCCGATCTTGACAATTTTCGGTAACCTTGTTTGGGCCAAAATGGGCACGTCTACTTCAAAGTTTCATGTCCTTAGCTGGTTAAATGGGGAAGTTATGCACAAATTACATCCAAAAATTTCATGTATATCTGAATAATCGGTTGTTTTCTATATGTTATAGTGGTCCGATTCGGCCGGTTCCGACAAATGATTAGCTGCATATAACAACATACCCGTATTCCGAATTTCATTCAGATATCTCAAAAACTGAGGGACTAGTTTGCGTTCACACAGACGGACGGACGGACAGACGGACAGACGGACCGACGGACAGACGGACAGCGGACATGGCTCGTGATTCTGATCATATCGGTATATATTTTGGTGGGTCCCCCACGCTTCCTTCTGGTACTTTCGACAAAAATTTTTTGGCACTAAGTTATAATACCATTTCATTCTCATGAAAGGTATAAAAATATATCCGTGCGTCATGCGGATTGCGCCCCTCGCGTCGGTCGGGCGGGAAATGGAGGGTAAACCGTTGGGTATTATTATAAAAGGCATATAAAATAAGGTTATGCGTTACCATGGTTTCACAAAACTTTTTTAAAGAAATTCATACATGAAGATAAGAGAAAATTTCCTAAGCGCCTTTCCATTCCCAATTTGGCCTTGTTTCAAAGATTTGATTTTTTCTAACTTTGATAAATTACATTCCGATACAAATCACCATGGCAACAAATTTGGTTGAATGTTTTTGAACTTTTTTCCACATCTTTGCCAAAAGTTACTCAAAACAAAGTATGACTTACATTTAGGAGCATATTAGCAATCGAAAGGTATATAGATATTAAGATGTTAACTTTGTTACGAGTATATGCGTACTATTGGATGTTGATTTGATGAACCCAAATTCCTAAAAATCCGAGATGTGCCTTTTCGAAGTTGATGATTCATTTGATTCCGGTATCTCAACGCCTCCTGAGATATAAGTCAATATATGGAATCAGATTACCCCGAAATATTTTTAAGTAATATTAGTATCACACCAAAGGAGCCGGTCAGGGTTTCCGTATACATATCGTCGCTCTGGAAGAAGAAAGATGCATGTCAGTAATTTGTCGACGAAAAAAGGCGCATTAAAAATATGTCGGGGAAGAAAGACGCTTTACAAAACATGTCGACGAAGATAGACGCATTAAAAAATATTTCGACGAAGAAAGACGCATTAGCATTATTAACTGTGAAGAAAGACGCATTAGCATTATTAACTGTGAAGAAAGACGCATTTGCATTAATATTGACAAAGAAAAATAAAAAATCGAATACGTCTTTCTTTCCTAAAAAATATTTAGAGAGATGGAGAGGGAGAGAATATTATAGGGCAAGGAAGAAATAGACCTCCCGTTGGCCCAGTGATGTCACAGTTTTATTCAATAGATATCGCAAGTAACCCTGTAAAAATGCACGGTGTTGCCTATTCAAAGTAAAATATAAATTTAATACGTGAATATGGTAAAAAGTATCTTTCCTTGTCTGGCTTATGCATGACCCCAGCGCTATAAGCAAATGAGTATATTGAAAATAAAAAAAGAAGAGGGCAGTGAAAGTGGAAAGTTTTTTCGTTATTAGCTTTTCTAGATTAAACACACAGCTGGGTATTTAATATTGCATATCAACTGAACTTCCTCTTCTTCTTTTTATTAATTTTTGTACGGGTTTCTCTTACTTTTCCGGACAATTACTACCACTACAATGTAAGTATGATTAGTAGGCAAGAAGTGGAGCAGTAGCAGCAGCAGTAGCAGTAGCGCAACATCATCGCTTTCACGGGCTACGTGATCTCGCCAAAAATCTGTCACAGCAGCAATGCAGTAGCGGTGGCTGGGGTATGAAGGCATGTAAGTACGTAGCAAGGCAGCAGCTGCAACGCTCGAAGCACTAGCAATGAGAACAGCTATTTAAGCAGTACGTGCTTGAATTGTCGCCAAACGCTGCTTGGTAAGCTGTCAGCTACGTTTATGGCTATGGCCACATGTACCTACGAGTATTCGGTACGGACGTACGCTCATTGCGAAAATTACGACATTTTGCTGACACTGTACCTCAATTCGTCGTTTGACTGTTGATTAAGTTTTTCTGATGGAAGTAAGCAGATGAGTGAGGGAAAAATTGGGTAACCAAGAAAATAAAGACGAAGGGAAGTTCGGCGTAGCAAGGCTAAGCATATAAAATATTTGATATGATGAAATAAATGTGGGTATGTATGTCTGTATATACTTAGTAAGTAGATATCTACAATTTATTCGCTTATATAATGAATAAATATGTATATAAATATGTATGTATATCATTCGGACTCTCCTATTCATCACCCGCTAGAACATTTTTCAGCTCCTTTCCAGTTGAGTTGAGTTAAGTTGAGTTGTCGAGTTGCCAATCAATTTTAATACTAAAAAATATCATAAATTCTTATTTATTATCAGTGTGATGTTGTAATATTTCACGAGAAATGCTAACGGTTTGGTTGATTGGTTGGTAAGCTGCGATGAAATGTTGAAAAAGCGCACAATCAAAGATTATTGCCATGGACGTTAAAGAAGGACGACGACACATCATAAGAGATTGTAGTCACTTGATGACTTAATAACGATAATGATGGCATTGAATAAGATATGATTATGAAGGAGTTTGTTGTATTTATATTATACATATATGCAACTTCTCAAAGGACAATGTATTTACCTCAATTTTATGTAGTGAAGAAATTAGTGAAAAGATTGCTACATCTTTCTTTTTCATCTAATCAGAAAGAGCGCTGCTTGAGTTTCTTTCCTGGAAACACTCGTACATACTGCTGGTAGGTCACTACATATACGTAACTTCATGTACTAAGTATATAATATATGTATGTAGGTAAAATATCCTTTCAACATTTTTCAAGCAAATTTTGCAAATGTTTCATTGAACAAATAAGCCATTACAACACTTCGTTTGAAAGTGCATAGTCTGCTCATATAAATATTTCTTTATCAGTAACTATGACAATTGTTTCGGAAATATAAACCTTTGAATATGAAAGTATACATTTGGCTTATTCACTTAGCCATTGCAATGCTATTCGAAAGTGGCATTAAAAAGACATTCATGAATGTGCATACCTTCATGTGAGAATATACATACATATGTATGTGAAATCTATATGGACGAAAAACGTTTTATTTGTGCGATTCGTATACACGCATGCGTAAAAATTGCTAACACAAGCACTTTCAAAGAAAAAATAAAATAAAAATAATAAAAAGGTCAGTAAAATGTGCAAGGCCTCTTTGCCCTAAATGTGCATTCTCTGGAAAAAATATATAATGAATGTCCTTTAATCGAACTGGAATCGTTAGCCACTAGGCTGCCATCTTGTATTTAGCTTTGAATAGTTTTTCACTTTTGTTTTTTATACCCTTCTTACCAAAAACTATGACCTTCTTGACATCCTTCCAATTTTGAAAAGTACATACATAGTTACGTCTACGCAGCTTTCCGTTGCAAGTACCCTAATACAAAGATGATCACACTAACACTTTAACATACTGTGCATGTGTTGAAAGCACAAAAAGCTCTTGGCTACACCCAAAAGAGGCTCAAACATGGTCGAAAACTAAAATTTTGAAATTAATTGTTATTATTAACTTCACAAAAAGCCGCAAACCAAAAAAATTAAAGTAAAAAATAAGAGCAAAAAATGCAAAATCATGATCCCTAATAAAAATATTACGTAAAAAAATGTAAGTAAAAAACCACCCCACACACAATCATTTTCAATTGTGCAGAGCCTACGAGCTCAACAGCTGCACGCGACTGAAAATCGTTCAAAAAAAAAAAAAAATGCTTCATGTGCGCGAAAAGCTTTGCAGTCAGTGTTGCCGCAGAATCAAAAAATTTGATACTTTCATGGTCTTTTTCGTATCACCAAAATATTTGTGAGAAGAAAACTAAAATTAATAAAGCAAGGTACTTTCGGGTTTTAACGATGATGTCGTTTTTTTTTTTAACAATATAAAAATATAATATGCTTAGATTTTACATGCAAATGCATATAAATACTTAATCTTGTACCGACTAATATACTAGTTCTCTAAAATTCAATGGGTCAAACAAGCTGGGCGATTTAGTTACCAGCGCTGATTCTTGAATTGAATTGGAGGAGGGCGCTGACCACCTTTTAGTCAAATTGCCTGCTATGGGCAGTGCCCCTACCAAAAGTTAGATAAAATACAAATACAAAATCTATCCATTTTTGGTATTTTCAAAGACTTTAACAAATCATATTATTCGTAGCATTCACAGGTTGTTAAAGAAATCTTAAAAATTAAAAAGAATAGATTGATATTCTTTGATATTGATTAAATTGTTTAAAATTTCATTAAACTATTTGATGCCGACTAAAAAGGTATCAAATTTTTTCTAAGCCAAAATAAAAACTATCTACGTCTCTTGTGTTTAAAAAAGTATCACATTTGATACGATTGAATTAAAACCGCAATACTATTTGCAGTGCCGATGTGAGGCTGTTGGTGTGAAAGCTACTGAAAGCTTATGCGCGCGTGCATAGTATGTTATAATCACTGCTCTAATCCATTTACTATGCTCTTTTCTGAAAATTAATTTGATCACTTTTGTTTTTATTATACACATTAGGGTGGGGAGATTTGAATGGAGGGAAATTAATCGATACCGCGCCATCGAAATTCGGATTCCTCTCATTTTTCTGAGTAGAAAACTCCTCCACGATATTTGTCTAAAATTAATTTTGATGTTCCGGAATTTGGTTTTTATGAACCACGACGAATTTGTGAAAATAAAAATTGGGAAAAAATCGACAAAAAAAATGTCCAAGCCAATATGCAATAAATGCTCCAAATCAAAAATTTCAGAATTTTAGCTGCAAAAATTGAAGAGTTATACCCTAAAACGTAGACATATGCTGTTTAAGACTTGTTTTTTTACTTTACTCAAATCTAAAAAAAAACTCAAGGTTACTCATACGCCATAGCGTACTACTAGAAGCAAAAAAACAAATTTCAGAAGCATAAGTCTACGTTTTAGGGAATAACTCTTCAATTTTTGCAGCTAAAATTCTGAAATTTTAGATTTTAAGCACTTATTGGCCACACAGCGCGACCGGCGAAAATCATCGGTATCGGATGACTATAACATATAGAACCCATACCTCGATTTTGGGCCAAGGAAAAAAGAATGCATTCTAGTTTTCCTATACCGGAAGATAAATTAATATTTTAAAATATCGTTCATATATTGTATTGACTTATCTGTAAGAAATTTGCAAAAAAAAAATTAAGATATATTGTACATAACAAGAGATAATCGCGAAAATATGCGATTTTGGGCATTCAGCCTCCATAACCGGAAATCAGGCTATATCTCGAGAATGGAACATCCGATTTTAATTTGGGTTTCATATCTGGATTCAGCATAAAATATGCTTCAATTCGATGTGCATATTGGCCTGGATATTTTTTTGTAAATTTTTTTCCCAATTTTTATTTTCAAAAATTCGTCTTGGTCCAAAAAACCAAATTCCGGAACATCAAAATTAATTTTAGACAAATGTCATTTTTCTACTCAGAAAAATGAGAGGAATCCAAATTTCGATGGCGCGATATAGGTTAGTAAATCGCCCCACACTAATGCACAAACACAATTACATATATGTACAATGTACATATATTATATGTATCGTCGTACCACACGAAAACTAACACTTCCAATTTTTTTACAAATAAAAAGTTGACGATTACGTGCTCTTTTCTTAGCAATTCGAGTACTAGTTAAGTATTTATATATTTATTTAACGAACACAAACCCAGGTTATATAATATATTATTATATGTATTTTATTTTTTTAGAAACTAGGAAAAATTTTTTAAGCATGGATGTAACTACAGCTGTGTCACCTTAGATCCCTCTAAGACTCATCAAGTTACCTTTGCTTCGGCCTTTATCCCTTGAAAATAAGGTTACTGCTCTGCAAAAGAAACATACAGTTTTCTATAAAAAAAATTTTTGTTTTCTTCTGGAATTGCAAAACATTAGCCTTTGTTAGTAATTTGTAAACGAGAACCTTTTTGGTGTCTCACTTTCAATAAAGAATGTGTCAAAGATTGGTATTCCATTCGAGAATTAGGTCGTGCATCAGCTTTAAATATTGCAGCTGGTTTGGGAAACATAACTCCAAGTAGAATGTATTCACTTACTTAGTGCTATAAAAGCTATTCATAGAGCACTAATGTTTGTATGTATGTGCAAAATTTACCATTCCACATACATAAAGCAGACATGCATTTTCATCCACTTTGACATTTTACAAATAAAAGCAAACACAACCTGCCCGCCTGCCGCATTGACTTAGTTTTACATTTCACACATGCAGCTTTACTTTTAAGAACATATAAATAGACAGAAACATACATACAACATGTTTAAATTCTGTTAACATACGTGTTGTATGGAAAATGTATATTTATATTTGTGTTTAAATTAAAATTCGCATTGACAGACAGCGACTAAGGAAAAATATTTGTTTTAGAAAACTGTAAAATCTTGCCGGTCTGCCGGTAAAAGTTTTGGTGTGTTCTTAATTTTTTCCTTCCCGCACCCTGTGCTTATTCCACTTTTCATTCGCTAATATGCTGTTTTAACGCAATTCCTTTGTCAGTCTCCCAGTAACTCTTTCTTTCCCCACCCTTTCGCTCGCTTCCTGAGCCGCAATTTCAAGCTGTGCGCGCAGCTTTAATTTTAAACTCTTTTAAACAACATTTTTTTTTTTTTTTGATAAAATCACTTTTCTTTTACTTTAAATAGACTAATAATAACAACAAGAAGCGTGGTAGGTATTGTGTGGCAAAAGTTAGCGAACAACACACTCACTTGTCTATCGTTTAGCGCAGCTGGTTCTGCTCCACGCTTTGGCTTCGTCGTTCCGGTTTGCAAGTATGCATTTGAAGTACGAGTATGTGCGTGGAAAAATGTTTTCACTTCTAGCGTGTATTTCTTAGCAGAAAAGTTTCTCTTAACTTTTTACCCTTTTAATTTCTTTTATATGTTATACAACAAGTCATTTCATTTTAAAACTCACATACATATAAAATCATATGCGTGCGGATGTGTGCATCAGCATTTGTTATTTGAGATGTGTTTGTGAGGAATTTAGTTCGAATAATTTCTTTTATTTGAAATGGATATTTACTTTTTCATGCTGTCTAGCGCCAATTGGAAATACCAAGAGAGGACGAGTCAGTATTCACCTGATTTTCCTAACGCCGTGAAGTTGTGCCTTTTCTTCTGCCTTTAGCGGGTTACGATAAAAAAAACTTTTTTAGTCGGAGCTCCTTCATCCATTCTCTTGACATTACTTGGCCAACGCAGCCGCTGAATTTCGCTGAACGCGATTTTGATGTCTCGGTAAAGTTTGTAAAGCTCATCATTAAATCTCCTTCCATATTCGCCCTAGCCAACTTGCAAGAGTCCATAAATCTTCCGAAGAACTTTTCTCTCGAATACTCCAAGTGCCATCTCATCTGATTTTGATATTTTCCATGCTTTTGTACGGCACATGAGGGTTGCAACGACGAGCGTCCTCTAGAACGTGATTTTTGTTCGCCGAGAGAGGACTTTACTATTCAATTACATTTCTTAGGCCAAGTAGCACTTATTGGCCAAAGCGATTACTCGTTGGATTTCCGTGCTGACTTTATTGTTGGTGTTGTTGCTGGTTCCCAAACAAAGGAAGTCCTTAACGGTGTAGTTGTCAACAGTGACATGGCTGACTTTTTCTGTGATGCCGGGAATGACTTCGTCTTGTTCTTGCTAAACGCCAAACACATTTTTCCTGTGCGCTTAAGTTCTGCAGCTCGTATTATCTTTTCCAGCATCCAGTTGAAGAAATCACACCTAAGCGAGTCACACTATCTGAAACCTCGTTTCAACTCGAACGGCTCAAAGAGGTGCTTTCCAATATTGTGAAGATCTGGTCAATTGTAGACTTACCAGGTCTGAAGCTACATATGTACATTGCTAAGGTCCAATCAGCTTGTTGATGTTGAGCTTCAATCATTCGCACAATGCGCCTTATATGCGAAGGCTTATCACATGATAATTGGCGCTTACTGTGGAGTCTCCTTTTAGATGTTTCCAAAAGCCTATTATCCACTTCTTAATAGATTTATTTTTCTAGAATGGAAAGATATAAAAGTGAGTCTTGTGAAAATTAAATCTAATACATATTTGCGTAGTCAGTCGACTATGCTACAAATATCAAGCATTTCCCTTTCAGTCCCAGCAACTTAGTAGTAAACACAAACACACATCAATAGCTGACACTGATTGCCAACTACCATGAGGGTTTGCGCCTATCAACTCGAGCAAGGAATCACATCTACTAAGGTACTAATTCCACCACCTGCTTGTGGTTAGCTACATTTATACATTTTAGATATGTGTGTGTGCAATCCAAGCAACCAAATAACCAACCAACTAGCCAAACAGTCAAGCAACCAAGCAACCAATAGTTAACCACATTTCCGTATTGTTAAAGCTATATTTCCGTGAACCTCAACACACGCCACGTCAAGTCAGGCTGGTGATTGTGAGGCATTTATATATATATGCGAGTGTATATGAGCCGCTGATGTACTCTGTGATGGTTGGTTTTGTTGGATATAGTTGCAGATGCATGTATGTATTTTATATTTTTTCGTGTGTATGCAAACAAGTGTTGCAACTTGTGGTATATTTGCTGCTGCTGTGCTGCTTTTGCTATCGCTGATGAGGCGCTGGTGCTAATGCCAACGCCATCAGCGCAATTTCCGGCTACAATTGCCAGCCAACCAGCCAGCCAGTTAGCCTGTGAGCATTCACAATGGCACACCATAACTTTCATACTTTCACACATCGCTCGCACGTTGTATTTGTATTGGTGTGTTGTGTTCTTTGTTAATGTGAATTGTTAGTGTAAATAGCTAGTGAGTTGTTCATAGCGCCGTCGCCGCGTGACAGGTATTTATATACGAGTATGTACATATATGTATGTAGCACACGGCACAGAGTTTAGTTGATGTTTGAATGATGTTGGTTGCGGATTATTTGACCGTTTGTGGTTTTACATTTCCGGTGGCATAACAACCGTGATTAAGCATTTATGTATGTGAATGAGAATGCGTCGCGTCGGTAATGTCACTTAATTGACTATTTACGGGCATTTCGTAATATTTAGCTCAGCTCAGGTTTTTTTAGATTAAAAAGGGCTTGCACTAAATGGTTAAATAATTAAGCGGGTAACAAAATAAATTGTATGAAATTTGAGTGGGAGGAAGAGAAGAGGCTGAGCGCTGAAGCGCATAGCCGCAATGTATGTAAGAATGTATATATGCGAGGGCGCAAATCACGCGTACGACGGGACGTATGAGTAACTATTTTCAGGAACAAAATGGATTCATTCATTTTTGAGTCCAGACGATTCAGATCACGATTCAATGGCGACACGATGGCAATTCAATGCAAATGTGATCAGAAGTCGTAACGGATGTGCGTTAAGACCTCAGTACTATTTTAATAACACAAGCTGATAAGCAAAATGCAAGAAATGCAGTAATTTATTCGTTTATAGTTAATATAGCTAAACATTTTTCTTTGAGTCCCCAATACTACATACACCATAATTTAACTGCTCACGGTGGGCAGGAAGCGACGATAGGTAGCATGAAAATGTCGACAAAAAAGGAAAGTGGGGTTGAGTTATGTGATGGTTATAGATGAAACATCCGTTGAAATTAAAATCTGAGCTGCTCCTTTTTCAAGGATATCCACATTTTTTGTTTTTTTTTTTTGAAAGGATCAAATATTGACGAAATCGAAAATTCGCCAAAGTCCAAATTTTTCCGATTTCAGGACATTATCTGGTAGCTAAAGGATACAAGAAAAGGTATTAAAAAGAACAAGTAAGGAAGCCTAAGTTCGAGTGCAATCGAACATTAGATACTCAGCTGTATGCTTTCATTGTTTGTTTGCGTTTGTTCGATATAGGGTGTATTTTATATGAAACGAGTGCTGCATAAACAGGGCGCAGCCACGCCCATTTTCAAAATTTATATCAATCATCCAAATAAGCATACAAATATTATTGTTAGTGCAAAATTTCATCCCTCTATGACTTTTAGTTACAAAGACTTCACGTTACAAATTCCAAAAGGGTGTTCCAGAAATATCTTTGTTAAAAAGTAGGCGTGGTCATAAACCGATTTCAATACATTTTTGCGTGTCTATTAACACATGTTATAAAAGTGTATAAACCAAGTTTCGTCATAATATCTCAATTATTTGTCGAGTTAAAGGCTAAGAAATCTCATATATCCCTTTGTCTAAAAAGAGGCGGTGCCACGCCCATTTTCCAAACTTTTTTATTTTTTGTTTCCGGTCTATTGTAAAACTCATGTCACAAAATTTCAATGAATTATCTTTATATTTCACATAGATATCGCTTAAAATGGTTTTATTAGGTCACTTTATAATACACATATATAAAAGTGGGCGCGGTCGTCAACCGATTTTGGTAATTTTTCGTCCACACATTTGGCTAAGTAAATATATCACGCGTACCAGATTTCATCGATATATCTTTAACGGTTTCTGAGTTATGGCTTATTAAACTTTCAATATTCGCTCCTTAATAAGTGGGCGTGGCACCGCCCATTTTCCAAAATTTTTGTAGTTTTTGTTTTATGTCCATAGTTGGACTCCTGCCACAAAATCTCAGTGATTGATCTTTATATTTGACAGAGATATCGCTTAAAATGTTTTTATTAGGCCCCCTTATATTTCCTATATATAAAAGTGGGCGTGGCCGTCAACCGATTTTGATAATTTTTCGCCAAAACATTTGACTAAGTAATTATATTACGCGTACCGAATTTCATCGATATATCTTCAACGGTTTCTGAGTTATGACTCATAAAACTTTCAATGTCTGCCCCTTAATAAGTGGGCGTGGCACCGCCCATATTCCAAAATTTTTGTGTTTTTTGTTTTATGTCCATAGTTGGACTCATGCGACAAAATTTCAATGATAGATCTTTATATTTGACAGAGATATCGCTTAAAATGGTTTTATTAGGTCACTTTATAATACACATATATAAAAGTGGGCGTGGCCGTAAACCGATTTTGATAATTTTTCGTCAAAACATTTGTCTATGTAAGCAAATTACGCGTACCAAATTTCATCGATATATCTTCAACGGTTTCTGAGTTATGACATATAAAACTTTCAATGTTTGACCCTTAATAAGTGGGCGTGGCACCGCCCATTTTCCAAAACTTCATCAAATTTCTTCATAAGGGCCCGAGCTCAATACGTGGGTAAAATTTTAAAACTCTAGCTATATTAGTGGCTGAGATACCAAATTTCCGATTTTTTCTATATAGGAAAAGTGGGCGTGGTCATGGTCCGATTTCGCCCATTTTCAATACCAACCGTCCCAGTCTCGATACCAACTTGCGTTCCAAATTTCATCAAAATATCTCAATTTTTGCGCGAGTTAGAGTGTTTACAGACGGACGGACGGACGGACGGACGGACAGACGGACGGACGGACGGACGGACGGACGGACGGACGGACGGACGGACGGACATGGCTCAATCGATTTCTCTTTTCACCCTGATCATTTTGATATATATAAGTCTATATCTATCTCGATTATTTCATTCTGTTACAATCCACCGTTATGTGATTAAAACTATAATACTCTGTGTACTAGTACAGCTGAGTATAAAAACAGGACACCTGTAGTGGAAAAATCCAATGTGAACAGGACCTAAAGGATAACCAGTGAAATATAAAATAACACAAAAAGTACCCACTTTAATTTGCATATAAGTCCTTAAATGTTAACTCTACGTGAAAATTCATTGTTATATGTTTCATTCAGAATAAATAAAGGAATATTTACATTTGTTTTTACATGGCCGTTTTAATTCTAATAATTATTTTATGTGAATTTTATATGAGCTATTGGCCAGTTTATAATTAAGAAAAAGAAGTAGAAGTTATGGATCCATTTCGGAGACCACCACATCCCCTCATCAGACTTCTTCAAGCGGCCTCAACCGAGGATCGAACTTAAGTCGTTTCGATTGGTAGTCCAATGTCATCCCATTGAGCTACCACCGCCGTCAGCTTTGTTTCGCTTAATTCTCAATTTTCCTTATATTACAATCTACATACCAACAACAGTAGCTTAATGACACTCTGTCTTTGCTACCTAGTATGTTGGTGCGATGGCCGGCTAAAAACTTACGTAAAGTGATATTCTAATCGACTTCATAAAGACACAGCAAGCGTGAATAACTTCTCCAAAAATTTTTTTAAACGAAAATTAGTACCGGCGCACAGCTAGGCACATATTCGTTGGGCCATCGTTTTTTCGATATTTCCATGCAACCTGTGGTTGCTTCTCGCCCACCGTGCACAGCTAGCGCGTACCTCAGCTCTAAATTTATTTGGTTATTAACGTACAGATATGTAGGAATGAGAAGTGGATCATTAGATTAAAATATTTACATAAACTAGAAAAATATTTGAACTTAAATTAGCACCATAAAAAAACGTTCTTTTTTTTTGAAATTTTCAATTTAGGTGCACCAAAGTACATTAAGCACTGCAGGTATATCCAAATTGTATATTAAAGAAATATTCCTTTATTTATTCTGAATGAAACTTATCATAATGAATTTTCACGTAGAGTTAACATTAAAGGAGTTATACGCAAATTAAAGTGGGTACTTTTTGTGCTATTTTATATTTCAGTGGTTATCATTTATGTCCTATTCACATTGGATTTTTCCACTACAGGTGTCCTGTTTTCTTTTAATACTTTTTTTTGTATCCTTTAGCTACCAGATTAATGTACTGAAATCGGAAAAATTTGGACTTTGGCGAATTTTCGATTTCGTCAATATTTGATCCTTTCAAAAAAAAAAAAAAAAAAAAAAAAAAAATGTGGATATCCTTGAAAAAGGAGCAGCTCGGATTTTAATTTCAACGGATGTTTCATCTATAACCATCACATAACACAACCCCACTTACCTTTATTGTCGACATTTTCATGCTACCTATCGTCGCTTCCGGCCCACCGTGTGCTAAGCGAATGAATAAGAATGTTTCGGTCCAGTAACCTTTTCTTTCGAAAGAGGAAGGTTGGGCTTCCATTGCATTGAAATGATCGATTTGGTAGACTCGGAATGGCCAGAAAAATTACAAAACTAGACGGTTAAACGCCAATTAAGAAAACGATGAAGAATATTCATTATTTTATTTCATTTATTTTAAGATATTAAGAAAAGTTTGCTTAGCAAACATTCTGAAAATTTCTTTCTTATGAATGTACTGCATTAATTAAGTTCAATTTCTCGTAAAATAAAATATCTTTTCTCATTCGTTATTTGGTAGATGTGGTGCAGTAGGTAGATTGCTCGCCTGCTATGCCAGAGGTCTCGGGTTCAAACCCCAGTCCGGACAAACACCAAAAAAAATTTTTCTAATTAATTAAAAGCCAATTACTTATTGCCGTTCGCAGCCGACATAAAACTGTAGGTCCACCCAATTAGTAGGAAAAACAAAAAGGAGCACACCTCGAATTGGGAGAGAAGCTCGGCCACAAAACTCGTCAGAGTTATAATAGCGCCATTGTATTATATTATTATAATATTCCTTATTTTGATTCCATTTCATCACTAAATATTTCCTGACACAGCGACAACAGCTCATGATTTAGGTCACTTCTGCGACATTGTACACATACAAATACAACGATGCATTAAATGCTCTTGGTAAATAAATTATGTAAATGCAAAAATCAAGCCTTTATGGCACTGCAAATAAGCTTTAATTGGAAAAAATAAAAAAAAAAAACGCAGAAAAAATATCGCCGGCAGAGTGAAAACGAAGTGAAAAGTGAAAGAAGCCCGACACTTTCGACATTTTTGCTGTCTCAAATTAAATCGACTGCGACAAAGATTACCCACTTACATAGAATTAACCCTTGGTACTGTCTGACACGGTTTTGTGCTTTCGCTGAACTACATAAAAGCTTTTTTGTAGTTATGCCTTTTTTCAATCGATATTCGTAACTTAAGCACATTTTCGTTGTAGATTATTACGCAGACCATTTCAAAAGAGATATGTAAATTTTTCTGACTAAAGCCAAAAGGTTAAACAATAAAACAAAAAACTAAAAAAATACAGCAACAAATTGAAAAACATGAAATTAGCGTCGAATAAAAGCATTAGCGCGCCGAGCAATAAAGAGAAGCAAGTGACATCTGTAAGTGACAATTTGAATAGAAAGAATAGAGAAAAGACTGAAAAGAAATACCAAATAGGAAAAGCAAAATAAAAATAAGATTTTAATATTCTCTGAAAGGCAACAAATGTTAATTATTTTACTGCAGCGCGCGCTGACGAGACTGAATTGAATAAAGCAGAAAGTTTGCAACTACAACTACGTAACAGTCAGTCTGTCAGTCTACTAGGTACACACTTACTTAAAAATAACATAAATTGCTAGTCACAAAGGGCAAGTAGTTGTGCCTAAGTCGCAGTCGTTTGCAACAAAAGTTGAGCAAAGATTTAATAAATTACAAAATTAAATATGTAATAATAAGTAATAAAAATCCCAATGGAAGTGTTGCACAAAGTAGAGGAAAACTCAACGATAACGATTTATGTAGTACAGAAGTTTAAGATAGAGCCCAATTAGTAGCTGAAGGGACAAGGGAGTCAGCGTACGGAGCGCAGTTGCGATACGCTGCATAACTTGAATTGGATTGCGTTTTCAGAGTCGAAATTTGAGCTCACAATAAATTGTATTAGAATATGCTATGGCGGCGGTAACATAACCTGTGTTCAATAACAAAAAATTGTTACGAATTTTTCCTAAAAAATGACAGTTCTCCATATGAAAATGACAGCTATAATCGTAGTTATGCTATTTCTGACAAAGCTTATAAATCATACGGATCAATTGGCATATGAAAGGCAGAACTGGAGAGTTAAACTTGTTGAGCGATAAAGAAGGAACATGTTAACCTATATACTGGCGAATTATCGCTGGCAGGGATTTATGTATCTAGTTACAACAGTGAGTCAAGTTTTATGACAGCCAAGCCTTAGCACCATCTATCTTTGAGAGAGACATTGTTTCCATATCATCATGATCGATAGTTAGCAACATCACTGAATTGGAATCATTGAGCTGCCAGAAAATGATTCCTATACACTTGATCCTTCCGCGTATGACATCGATATAAGAATTATAAACACATTAATTGTCAATGCCAACTCACAAACGCCAAGAACTCCTACTCAACTTACAGGAAAACTCGGATTGTGACAACAATCTTTGTATGTAGAACCGTTAGGATGTCCGAAGTGCATTTTTATTAAAATATTAATGAATTTACTACAGACAAATAAAGTAAGCGAAAATATGAAACAAAAAGAGTAAAAGAAAAAGGGTGGAAAATATTGTAAGCATAAGCAAGCCAAGAAAGAAGCAGATAATGGGCATCGGCATGCCTTGACTGAGTCACATGAATTACAAAATTATTGTTTTTTTATTATGTGAATGAAAAAGCAGAAATGCATAAACACAAAGTAGTGCAACATACAAACACACGCACACAAAACAAAAAAAAAACACAAAACCCTGCAAATATCATTGGATTGTATGGTCCATTTGTGGTAGGTTGGAGTACTTTCAAAGTGATCATTAACATAGCCCAAACGACCGATTTTTATATCTGCGTCGTCTCGTAGTTAACCGAACATAACATCGAAAACCAAATGTTTATTGCGACAACGACGCAGCACGTGTATACATACATATTTATGTATTTGTGATAGATACTCCATCAATTCATCCAATGTAGGTACTCGATGGATTAATTTGATTGTTATGTGGGACTGGAGTATATCGTCGTTTAAAGTGCATTTTTGCGTAACAGGTATTTTCATTTTCGAGTAAGGGACATTTTTGCCAAAAATGAGATTTTCCAACCCTGAGTTCCTGACGCTCAGCTCTATCGATCCATACCAAAACATTGCAATTCTAAAAACAAAAACGCATAATAACAGTAAATTGCATAATCGCGTATGAAGGGTATTGTTAAAATTTGGCAGCATTACCGCGTATGATTTCAGTTCATTCATATAAGCGAAGTTATATGTTATTAGATAAATAAATTAAATGGCGAATTTTTATGAAAGGGAGCAAAAGTTAACTTATTTCAACAAATAATGTCAGGTAAATATCAAGCAGGTATTATTTTAAACAAATTAATGAAGTTGCTAATTGGTAAGCTACGTTTTTTTGCTACAATCTTTACAATTTTCCCAACCAAATTATGACTAAAGTTATCAAAAATTAAAAAACAAAACAAGAAAATATTATAAGCTTTCATAGTTTTTTTTACGTTTGCTAGAAACACGGTGCAATTTAAAAAAGGCCGTGCCGCATAAAGTGGGCGCAGCCACGCCCATTTTGAAAATTCGTATCAATAATCCGACTAAACGTATAAATATTCTTGTTATTATAAAATTTCATCCCTTCATGACTTTTAGTTACAGAGATGTCACGTTACAAATTTCTGAAGGGCATTCGAGAAAAATTTAGATTAAAAAGTAGGCGTGGTTATAAACTGATTTCGCTAAAATTTTGCACATATACTACCGCAAGTGGTAGAAATAAGTCCACCAATTTTCGTCATAATATCTCAATTATTTGTCGAGTTATGGGCTCCGAAATCTCGTAGAGTCCTTTGTATAATAAGAGGCGGTGCCACGCCCATTTTCCAAGATATTTCTGTTTATGGTTTTTTATCTATCGTGGTACTTGTGCCACAAAATTTCATTGAATTATCTTTATAATTGGCGAAGATATCGCTCAAAATGTTTTTATTGGGCCCCTTTGTAATACCCATATATAAAAGTGGGCGTGGTCGTGGTCCGATTTCGCCCATTTTCAACCGTCCCAGTCTGGATAGGAACCTATATACGAAATTTCATAAAAATATTTAAATCTGTGTACTATTACAGCTGTGTATAAAAATTAATGTATTACATTGCGATAAAAACATGTTTTTGTAGGCCATGATTCTTATGCGAAAATTTATAAGACATTCAAGTCAGGTTATGAACCAGATAGACACGGATATTCCTAATCCAATCCACAAAGGTCACCTCAATATTACAAAACGTAAATATCAACATTTACAAGAACTTAAAAGAGTGATGCCGTCCGATTGTCATAGCTTTTATGACAATTTACCACATTTACCTTAAGAGTTCTCCACCTATGTGTAAACAAACTTACGTTTTCTTAATTAAAAATATGAATTTTAGTTTGAAATGTAATATATGTACAAGTTTTGTTACTTTTTTTCTTTATAAAATGCTAAAATAAGAATTATATTGAACATTTTGCCATTTCATAACCGATTGTGCGTGATTTTTGTGCCAAATAAAAATTGCACAACCGCACATGAAAAAAAAGAGTCCTAATAATTCAATTTGTTTCTTTTTTTACACTAAGTTGATGTTATGGCTAAAAAACTGATCTACGTAACTATTTAAATTTAAGTTTGTACGCAGAAATAAGTAACGGTTTTTAAATGAAATAGTTTTTTTGCTCTCCTGTAAAGTTCAAACAATGTCCGCTACGCGAAAATGAAAATACCTGTTACGCAAAAATGCACTTTAAACGACGATATACTCCATTGCAATGACATGCAATGTTAATTGGACCCTTTTTTATACTCAACTGTATAAGTACACAGAGTATTATAGTTTTAATCACATAACGGTGGATTGTAACAAAATGAAATAATCGAGATAGATATAGACTTATATATATCAAAATGATGAGGATGAAAAGAGAAATCGATTGAGCCATGTCCGTCTGTCCGTCCGTCTGTCCGTCTGTCCGTCCGTCTCTAAACACTCTAACTCGCGCAAAAATTGAGATATTTTGATGAAATTTGAAATGCAAGTTGGTATCGAGACTGGAACGGTTGGTATTTAAAAAGGGGTAAATCGGACCACGACCACGCCCACTTTTCCTATATAGAAAAAAATCGGAAATTTGGTATCTCAGTAACTAATATAGCTGGAGCGATGAAATTTTACCCACGTATTGAACTCAGGCCCCTATGAAGAAATTTGATGAAATTTTGGAAAATGGGCGGTGCCACGCCCACTTATTAAGGGTCCAACATGGAAAGTTTTATGAGTCATAACTCAGAAACAATTAAAGATATATCGATGAAATTTGGTATGCGTATATTTACTTACTTAGGCAAACATTTGGACGGAAAATAGTTAAAATTGGTTGAGGGCCACGCCCACTTTTATATATGTGTATTATAAAGTGACCTAATAAAAACATTTTGAGATATAATCTCTGTCAAGTATAAAGATATATCACTGAAATTTTGTCGAATGAGTTCAATTATGGACATAAAACAGAAAACACAAAAATTTTGGAAAATAGGCGGTGCCACGCCCACTTATTAAGGGCCAAACATTGAAAGTTTTATGAGCCATAACTCAGAAACCGTTGAAGATATATCGATGAAATTTGGTAAGCGTGATATACTTACTTAGGCAAATGTTTGGACTAAAAAGTGCCAAAATCGGTTGACGACCGCGCCCACTTTTATATATGTGTATTATAAAGTGGCCCAATAACAACATTTTAAGCTATATCTCTGTCAAATATAAAGATATATCATTGAAATTTTATGGCAGAAGTCCAACTGCGGACATAAAACTAAAAACACAAAAATTTTGGAAAATGGGCAGGAATATACGAGATTTCTGAGCCCATAACTCGGCAAATAATTGAGATATTATGACGAAGCTTGGTTTATACATTTCTATAACTTGTATTAATAGACACGCAAAGAAATTTATTCAAATCGGTTTATGACCACGCCTCTTTTTTAACAAAGATATTTCTGGAACACCCTTTGGGAATTTGTAACGTGACTTCTTTGTAACTAGAAGTCAAAAAGGAATGAAATGTTGCACAAAGAATAATATTCATCTTCTTAGTTGGATGATTGATAAAAATGTTGAAAATGGGCGTGGCTACGCCCACTTTATGCAGCACTCGCTTTATATAAAATACACCGTGTTTCCTTAAAACGCAAACAAACAATGAACGCTTACAGCTGAGTATCTAATGTTCGATTCCACTCGAACTTAGGCTTCCTTACTTGTTTTTATAAAATTTGGCAAGTTATGGAGTAATCGGTTGGCCCATAGCGAGCACTCCATGGATTAGCGAATGGAGTACTCGGAATTTTTGCAGGGAAGCGCTAACTACATACATATACACATGCATACATACATACGGGCAAGGATGGGCATTTTTACATTACCCTTCAAAATGCATTACCATTCAATAGTGAATAGAAATGCAAATTTGCCACATTTGCATTCTCATTCCCTACTGAATGGTAATGCAAATCAATTTTGCACTACCACTCATCATTGATTGGGGGCTGCAAGGCTGAATGCAATCAAAATTGAATGCAGCTTGCCCAACCCTGCATACGAGCATGTGCGTAGATTACAAACGTTGCGTTGGGCAACAAATGTCCTGCAGCAAGCGAAGATAACTCACTTTGGTTTGGCAAAGCGGAACAACGAAGACGGAAGAAGATAATAATAAACTAAGAAGAAAAAAGTAGCTAAAGAAGAGAAGTCGTAGAACAGCAGTAGAATGTAGAAGCAGATAAAAACAAATTAAGAAGAAGAAAAACTAACAACGACAACGAGGACGTGAAATTAATGTTGCTGCCGCAGAGATTAAGGCCAGGCGGCAGCACGCTTGTAAGCATGCGAAAGAGAGCTGCTGCCGGCATAAAACTTTAACTGTTAAAAACAACAATAACCATGCAACAACTCAATTACGCAGAGTTGAGTTGCGTTGAGTTGAATTTGAGAAACGTTTTAAGGGCAATTGGTGGCGGACGAGCATGATGCAAAGCGAATGGAAAGCAATGGAGGAGAGTACGCCTAAAAGCTGCTGCTGCTGCTGCTGCTGCTGCTGCTTTAGTTAGTGGGGCTAGTCATTCAGTTTTAACACACACGCTTTTCCACTTAGTTTATAGCAGAACTATAAAGCCCACAGCTGCGTGTCATCGCCATGCACTACAGCGCTCGTCTTTTGCTCTACCGCCCTTTACATGTTGCCCTACACCCCTCATTCTTTGCCCTTATATATGTATGTACATACTTGACTGCCGGGTCTGCGGCGCTGCTTCTTTCTACTCTCTTATAAACTTTGCTGTCACTCTATTATAAATATTTTCAGTTTTACTGTCCCTTTGGGTGTAATTTCAAAGCTGCAATGCAATGAAAATGTGGCAAACAAAGGCAAAATAAAGAAGAAGAAGAAGAAAACGGCATAATGTTGTAACCTAAAGGCGAACTAAAAGAGGCATTTTGCGTGCAAAGAAATGAGTTTGCAAAATTATAAAAATAGAGCGAGAGAGAATGAAATGGAAAATTTTGCAGAGTCTGTTTGTGATGGACAAAATGAAAGCGGGCGAAAAAATGTGTGAGAAGTTAAGTTTTTAAGATCTAGAGATAAAGGCCCTACAAAAAATTTACAAGCGAGAAGTAAGTGCTCGCCAGCCACATTACCTTATTACTGTGCTAGCCTCTTCAATAAAGTGAGATCTTAATTAGTGCTTGTATGAGTTCAAGCGAGGCCCACCCAAATCGCATGTGTGATCTTGCTAGCTTATCCACAATGCAGTTTCTCTGGATGTCGCGTTGGCCTGGAAGCAAAATGACGTTCAGTTCACATTTTTCGGCTCATCCTAGCATAAGTATTTCCTGATCCAGAGCGGCCAATTAGTGGTATTGCTGTCGCTCTATGAGTTTTTGCTCTTCTATTGTTTCTATGCGCTCCAGGTCTATATGGTTTTCTCCAAGATGGACTCTGAATTTTTCTTCGATAAAATAGAAAAAATATGTAGTGCTGCCAACTATTGATCACGTTGATGAATAAATGATGATGTCCTTCTTAAAGATAGATGGTGCCAAGACCCGAATAATGGGTGATTATTTGCTAAGCTGCCACAAATGCAACAAATGTACATATCGCACCCTAAATGATAAAGTGACACAACTCAAAATTCAAAAATTTTAAGGAGAGCCAAAAAAGATTTTTCTTTTTTATAGGCAAAGATATGGGAAGAGGCCACGTATAATAGTTATTTTTCAGTTAAAGTTATTTTTCAGTTAAAATGGTAAAGGTTTTTTTGGTACTCGAAGATATTCTATGTGCCGATTTATGAAAGAAACTCGATTTCAAAAATACTTGAGTTGTGTCGCTTTATGATTTAGGCTGCGATATTTATTCTTTTGTTATAATAATTTGTTTTTTGAGTACGTTTTGAGTAGTAATTTTAGAGCGATATTTCGGAGATGGTTTACAAGTAACACAATCGTCGCTTCAATTAGAATCTGAGTCACATTCTTACAGCAGAAAAAATGCATCTAAGTAAGTATATCTTGCTGTAAGGCGTTAAGCATTTGCTGTTAAGGATTCCGATGCGCTTGATCACCTAGCATAATTTATTCATGTGTTAACATAAATACAAAAACAAATAAATAAAAAACCCATGAAAATGCATAATCCGCGACTAGTTTCCAAGCAGCTATACGCCGTAATGTGCGTTTAAATATTCTACACAAATGATCTCTTCTCGCTATTTCTTATTTTTATTTGTCTCTCAATTTATTATTAACTTTATTGTAATTTTGTTTTTGTATTAATTTTCTTATCATTTTTAATGCCTTATTAATCCACTTTTTTCATCATCATTGCTTTAGTTTAAAACTGCTTTCTCATCCGCTCAGCGCATTCATTAGATTAAATTATTTTATCAGTTTGCTTTTTGCCCTCATTTACTCTTCGGCACCGGCGAGCAACATCAACAACAAGAAGAAGAAAAAGCTGCTTAAAAATCCGTGGCATAATAAACGCACTTTCAGACGCTAAATGAGCTAAGCAGGAGAGGCCGAAAAGGTGTTTTACTAAAGAGTGATACTCATGAACACCAAGAAGAAGAAGAAGAAGATGATGAAGAAGTAGAAGAATAAGAAGAAGAAGAAGAAGAAGAAGAAGAAGAAGAAGAAGAAGAAGGAGAATAGGAAGCAGGAGCAGCAGAAGATTATTTAAGTTACTATCGCATTGTTTTTATACTCAGCTGTACTAGTACACAGAGTATTATAGTTTTAATCACATAACGGTGGATTGTAACAGAATGAAATAATCGAGATAGATATAGACTTATATATATCAAAATGATCAGGGTGAAAAGAGAAATCGATTGAGCCATGTCCGTCCGTCCGTCCGTCCGTCCGTCCGTCCGTCCGTCCGTCCGTCCGTCCGTCCGTCTGTCCGTCCGTCCGTCCGTCCGTCCGTCTGTAAACACTCTAACTCGCGCAAAAATTGAGATATTTTGATGAAATTTGGAACGCAAGTTGGTATCGAGACTGGGACGGTTGGTATTGAAAATGGGCGAAATCGGACCATGACCACGCCCACTTTTCCTATATAGAAAAAATCGGAAATTTGGTATCTCAGCCACTAATATAGCTAGAGTTTTAAAATTTTACCCACGTATTGAGCTCGGGCCCTTATGAAGAAATTTGATGAAGTTTTGGAAAATGGGCGGTGCCACGCCCACTTATTAAGGGTCAAACATTGAAAGTTTTATATGTCATAACTCAGAAACCGTTGAAGATATATCGATGAAATTTGGTACGCGTAATTTGCTTACATAGACAAATGTTTTGACGAAAAATTATCAAAATCGGTTTACGGCCACGCCCACTTTTATATATGTGTATTATAAAGTGACCTAATAAAACCATTTTAAGCGATATCTCTGTCAAATATAAAGATCTATCATTGAAATTTTGTCGCATGAGTCCAACTATGGACATAAAACAAAAAACACAAAAATTTTGGAATATGGGCGGTGCCACGCCCACTTATTAAGGGGCAGACATTGAAAGTTTTATGAGTCATAACTCAGAAACCGTTGAAGATATATCGATGAAATTCGGTACGCGTAATATAATTACTTAGTCAAATGTTTTGGCGAAAAATTATCAAAATCGGTTGACGGCCACGCCCACTTTTATATATAGGAAATATAAGGGGGCCTAATAAAAACATTTTAAGCGATATCTCTGTCAAATATAAAGATCAATCACTGAGATTTTGTGGCAGGAGTCCAACTATGGACATAAAACAAAAACTACAAAAATTTTGGAAAATGGGCGGTGCCACGCCCACTTATTAAGGAGCGAATATTGAAAGTTTAATAAGCCATAACTCAGAAACCGTTAAAGATATATCGATGAAATCTGGTACGCGTGATATATTTACTTAGCCAAATGTGTGGACGAAAAATTACCAAAATCGGTTGACGACCGCGCCCACTTTTATATATGTGTATTATAAAGTGACCTAATAAAACCATTTTAAGCGATATCTATGTGAAATATAAAGATAATTCATTGAAATTTTGTGACATGAGTTTTACAATAGACCGGAAACAAAAAATAAAAAAGTTTGGAAAATGGGCGTGGCACCGCCTCTTTTTAGACAAAGGGATATATGAGATTTCTTAGCCTTTAACTCGACAAATAATTGAGATATTATGACGAAACTTGGTTTATACACTTTTATAACATGTGTTAATAGACACGCAAAAATGTATTGAAATCGGTTTATGACCACGCCTACTTTTTAACAAAGATATTTCTGGAACACCCTTTTGGAATTTGTAACGTGAAGTCTTTGTAACTAAAAGTCATAGAGGGATGAAATTTTGCACTAACAATAATATTTGTATGCTTATTTGGATGATTGATATAAATTTTGAAAATGGGCGTGGCTGCGCCCTGTTTATGCAGCACTCGTTTCATATAAAATACACCCTATATCGAACAAACGCAAACAAACAATGAAAGCATACAGCTGAGTATCTAATGTTCGATTGCACTCGAACTTAGGCTTCCTTACTTGTTGCTTTAGTTTTTATCCTTTCATTTTAATTTCATTGCCGATAGCCTTGGCTTTTTCATTAGCCCTTTTCGCGCTCTAAGAGTTTTCAATTGGCCTTTTATTATGTATTATAAAAAAGGCATTTTGTTGTTGTTGTTGCTGCATAATAAGCTAACATCCAACAAAATGCAGTCACGGTGAGTGTCACGTCTGTCTATTAGCGTCACAGACGTCATTGTCAGCATGTCATCTCCGTCGTCGTCGTCATCGTGGGCTACGCTTAAGGCACATAATTAAAATTTAAACTTTTAACATGCACTTTGACAAAGTTTTTTTTTTTTACTTTCTTTGTTTTTGCTTTTAACCTCTTTTCGCTTTTCCTATCTGTTTCTTTTTTTTTGCAATTTTTTTTCTTAGAACATCAAAGTAGAAAATTAAGTAGAAAACAAACTTAATACAATGGCATGTTATGTAAGAAAGAAAGGCGGAGAAGCAGAAGAAAGCCATTGCATGCGGAAAAATGCTTAAACGCCGCAACAACGGTGTGCGATGGGCGGAGCGTGTTGGCAGCAGTAGCCGGTTAAGAAGTCACAACAGCAAAGTGACACGTTGCTCATACGCCGTGGCGTGGCGCTAGCAAAATTTTAGCTTGAGGTGTTGAATTTGGTTTTGTGTTGCGCTGCTTGTTGTTGCTCTTTTACTAAACAGTCGATGCTTCGAAGTCAAGTGCATGCTCTTGACTGCCACACACACTTAACGCTTGCCACTTGCTGCATGCTGTGCAACACTTCCTAAGCATTTCCTGCCGGCAGGCTATTCAGGCTCTAGTTTATATTCCATTTTTCGCTCTTTATTCTATTTTTTTTTTTCGTTGCAGCCAAACGCTGTTTCTTTGTCTTAATACCAGCTTCTTTGTGTGTATGTTGTGTGTGTGTGTGTGTGTACAATTACGTTCTTGTTGGCAATATGAGGTAATTATCGTCATTACATGAAACAAGCGCAATTCGTTGGCTTGTCTCTCATCTTTTATGCATAAAATGGCACACATATTACATATGCAAACACAGATACATTTAGACATACATACATAACTATAAGTATGTATGTATATTAGGGTGGGGCGATTTACTAACCTATATCGCGCTATCGAAATGGATTCCTCTCATTTTTCTGAGTAGAAAACTCCTCCACGACATTTGTCTAAAATTAATTTTGATGTTCCGGAATTTTTATGAACCACGACGAATTTTTGAAAATAAAAATTGGGCAAAAATCGGCAAAAGAATATCCAGGCCAATATGCACATCGAATTGAAGCAGAATTTTGTGCTGAATCCAGATATGAAATCCGAATTAAAATCGGATGATCCGTTTTCGAGATATAGCCTGATTTCAGGTTATGGAGGCTGAATGCCCAAAATCGCATATTTTCGCTATTATCTCTTGTTGCGTACAATACAACTTAAATTTTTTTGCAAACTTCTTACAGATAAGTCAATACAATATATGAACGGTATTTTAAAATATTAATTTATCTTCCGGTATAGGAAAACTAGAATGCACTCTTTTTTCCTTGGTCCTAAATCGCGATATGGGTTCTATATGTTATAGTCATTTGATACCGATGATTTTCGCCGATCGCTCTTTGTGTACAATAAATTCTTCAAATCAAAAATTTCAGAATTTTAGCTGCAAAAATTTAAAAGTTATTCCCTAAAACGTAGACTTATGCTTCTGAAATTTGTTTTTTGCTTTCAATAGTACGCTATGGCATATGAGTAACATTGAGTTTGTGTTAGAGTTGAGGAAAGTAAAAAAACAAGTCCCAAACAGCATACGTCTATGCGATTTTCGGCATTCAGCCTCCATAACTCGAAATCAGGCTATATCTCGAAAACGGATCATCCGATTTTAATTCGGATTTCATATCTGGATTCAGCACAAAATTCTGCTTCGATGTGCATATTGGCCTGGATATTTTTTTGTCGATTTTTGCCCAATTTTTATTTTCAAAAATTCGTCGTGGTTCATAAAAACCAAATTCCGGAACATCAAAATTAATTTTAGACAAATGTCGTGGAGGAGTTTTCTACTCAGAAAAATGAGAGGAATCCAAATTTCGATAGCGCGGTATCGATTAATTTCCCTCCACACAAATCGCCCCACCCTAATATATATAGCTTTAAACAATTATATTGACATTTAGCATATTATCCATTTTAATGAAGCTGCTCGCAGAAATGTCTATGTGTACTTTTATGTGCATAGTCAAAAGCAGTCTAGCTTAGCTAATTTAACAAAGTAGACACATGTTTTTTGAAGCTAAGTAGTTGGTGAAAATTTCTCTGCTAAGTACTTATGCATATTGAATATTTTTCTGTCAGAGAAGTTTTCACAGTTTAAAGTGATTTTAAAGTGCATAATAACACAGTCGCATAAATTTTAAGCAACATGGAGAATGATTTTTGTAAAAAGTTAAGTTAAGCTAGGTTAAATAAGGTTGGCCAGGATACAGTGATCGCTCACATAGACCACGTATGGTGAATATTAGTGTTACCAACATCGTATTGGAAGCATTATACTAAACCTAGAATGCAAGACATCGCAAGTTTTAATATTTTGTCTATTTTCTGAAGAAAATATTGTGTATTTAGGAAGAACATTTTGTTGACAACTACACCTTTTCCAGATTGAAATCAGAAAACGCCAGTTGAATTTCAGAATAGGTAATTGGGTTTCAAAATTTGTCATTTGGATTTAAGAATAGTTATCTTTCAGAAATAGACAATTCGATTTCGGAAGGCGTCAATTGGATTTCAGATATCATAAACTTTATTTCATAAATTTGGAAAATAATTTGTAAGCTCAATTCACGTTATAAATTCATATACATAAGTTATGTGCTACAGATAATAATAATATAATATAATACAATGGCGCTATTATAACTCTGACGAGTTTTATGGCCGAGCTTCTCTCCCAATTCGAGGTGTGCTCCTTTTTGTTTTTCCTACTAATTGGGTGCTACAGATACAATTCAAAATAAGACATGTAAATAATCGTGTATTTACATGGCAAAAATAGTTCGAAAAATATTTTCTGAAATCCACTTGACAATTTCTGAAATCCAATTCACAAATTCTGAATTCCAATTGAATATTCTGATATCCAATTTTAGTTTTCTGAAATCCAATTGCTTATTCTGAAATCCAATTCACACAATCTGAAATCCAATAACCATTTCTGAAATCCAAATGACAATTTCTGAAATCCAATTATCAATTCTGAAATTCAATTAACGTTTTCTGAAATACAATTGGAGTTTTCTGATTTCAATCTGGAAAAGTTGTAGATTCCACAACAGAGGCGAAAGTACCTCCTTGTGGGTTGCCCCTACGTACCCTGCTTGACATCGTCGAAAGGCCTCACCCGTCCGACAACTCAAAAGGTCTCCCATCCAGCACCGAATGATTGGCAGTATTCCGATCCATTCGAGGTCCTTCAAACAGCGCCTCAGCAGAGACGTTGCTAAACGCAGTCAAAATATCAAGAAAGACACCTATCGCACAACCTGTAGTGAAGGGCATTTTCGATATGTTTTACAACGTTGTGATTCTTTTTCCTGTTTATTCTCCATCAGACAAGATAAATGCATTTTCTTCCTTCTGCCAGGCACCTCGAACCATGACTGAGGACGTTTCACACCCTCACTGGCTCGCGCCTTGCGAGGACCTACTCGATCGGACAACAGCTTTTGCTAGCCCTCCGCGGTCTCCCTTTAGGGAATCCTTAAACGAACTAGCCGAAAGTTGTGACCTGAATATCATTTGGATTCCAGGCCATATCAACATCCCGATAAACTGCATTGCGGATGAGCTAGCAAGATAAGGTACAAACTTACAGGAAATCAATACTTCGGGTTAGGTGGACTCCCCTTGAACTCAGGCAGGCACTGGTTGAAATTTTGGTTCATTGAACAGGCTAAGAGCAGATGTGCCAGAGAGTCAACTTGTATAATTTCCAGGCAAATCTGGTCTAGAGCGGACCTATTTAATTTCCACCGGCTTTCCATAGATCCGCTGGTAGGCCACTGTCTCATGAGCATCCATGTCTCGCATATGGGCCTCTACAAAAACATTTTTTGTCGCAGCTGCAGAGACGTTGAAGAAATTGAAAGTGTTGTGTACTATCTGTGCCACTGTCCTGCACTGTCGATGGCCAGGTATCGCTCCTTTCGTGGGTACTTCTTCGAGTGTTTGGCGTAGCTAGAAAATGCGAAGATATTACATTTTCCGCGCTTCATTAAATAAACGCTCTAGTTTTGTTTCACAGTCATCTAATTTTAATATTTTTTTCGGAAAGATTTTTAAGGGATCTGTGAAAGCAGGGCTCCGATTTGGATGTGTGCACCCATTTGCTTGAATTGCGGCCAGCTCAAACTAACCCGAACGTGCAACAGACTATTTTGCTTAAAAGCTGAACAACCTTATGTTAATATAGTTAGTACAAAATATTATGTTAAAAATGGAGAATTCGAGTATATTTTTGTGACTGAGGTCGATGAGTTCCTTTTCAAAATACACTTTTACATAAAATATACGGTAGGAAGGTATTTCGTACATGCTTAGTTTTGGCAGCAGAAAAAAATATTGCTGTGATGCTGAAGGTATAATGTTGCTGGCAACATGTTGCGCTGTATGTTTGCTACGTGATTAGCGTAAGTTTTTTTGTAAAACTTAATATCAGTAATGGGCAAATTGACTACAAAAACGGAGACATACCATAATATATAACTTAAAAGTCCTCTTTCAGGAAAATACCATGTTGACTTTGTCACAAAAATGCTGAAGCAGTGTGTTATTTTAACCGTAGGCCTACGTTTGTGTCGAAAACGGCTGTAAAGCTAGAGTTCGGATTTTTTTTCCGTAGGTCTACAATTAAATACATTAATATTCAACATGCTAAAATCTACACCTTTTCCAGTTTAAGTTCAGAAAGTTACAATTGAATGAACTTCAATTGTTATTTTCTGAACTTCAATTGTTATTTTCTGAACTTAAACTGGAAAAGTGTAGACGGGGCTTAAAGATATATTTTTTTTTTTTTTACTTTACTGCTACGTACTTGAATGCAACTATAATTGTAGTAGCCGCTATAATGGAGTAATCAAATAAGTATAAAGCATATTAATTATGTAACTAGTGTTGAATATCCCTAACGCAAGAGCTAATCTTAAATTTTTTACTTGTATTTTCTAATTTCTTAAATTTTTTCTCCTTATTTTATTATTTCGCATATTTTTTCTTGCCCGCTTGCTCTGCGGGTTGCCATTTCATTTGGCTTTAGTTAGGCGATTCTCTATGGAAAATTAAGAAGTACCAAAGCGCGCGTCTGAAAGTTTTTCAAATATTGCGAAAACCTTGGCTTACACAATTTTTATTTCATTTTCTCTCATTTTGTTTTGTGCTAACATTCCTTGTTCGCTGTATACCTACATATGCATGTATGTATGTACGAACATCTTACATCTTTTTCGACATGACTCTAATACTTTTGTAATCCTAAGAAATGCTTTATAAATGACAAGGAAGCAAAGGGCAAAAGAGAAAGCCAACAAACGCAAAGAAAGTCTCTACATTTGCTTGTGTGTTATTTGTACTATGTAGATATGCATGCACTACCATAGTATGTATGGATATATGTATGCACATCTGCGCTTGTTTGAGGAAAGTTTCTAATGTCATAGCAACACAATCGCCATAATGTTGCTACTTACGTACGTAGGTTTGTATGTAGATATTTATACGTCCACAATTCCCCAGAAACCTCCGCATGCATGCTCGTGTGTATTGCAGCAGCAGTACCTAACTCGCTCGCATCATTCAGCTCTTCCCACTCAGTCCGGCTGTCTTTTCGTCCTGTCGTTTTCGTTCGTCCTGCTGCTGTTTGCTGACAACATAAGAAAGTTAGCTATTTGGTTTATATTGGGTTTCGCGCTTAGCGCAGGTCACTCAATGGCCGTCATCATATTAGCTAAAGCAGTCGCTTGGAAGCTGAAGAAAAAAAAGAATAAGAGAGAGAAAAAAAGTATGAAGAAAGAAAACATCTTTAGACACAGTTAGGCAGTTAGTGTGTTTGTGTGTAACCTTTGGGTGTGTGTGTGTGAAATTCGACCAATTCATGTCTGCATTATGCTGCACTCACACCGCGCACAGGCTATTTTTCCCACAAATCAATGTAGTATATACCCTCCAAAAATGTACGGCTTATATGAGGTTTATTTCATATGGTGATAAAAGTGAGGTCCCAAGTTCAAATCACGCTGGGTTCAAACTTCCACTCCCGAAAGGGGTACTGATGAGAAAAGTTTAAGCCCTTTTCGAAATAGCTATATACCCCAGCTTCGCTGTTAATAGTTTTCAGCTAATTTTCAGTTACCCAAATCAAATTAAAAATTGATAAAAAATAAAATTCGTGCTAGCCACTAAAAAATTGCATTGATAACATTTTAAATTTAATGCCTGTAATCTCTAAAGAAGCTGGTTGGTTGTTTGAAGCATATCTTATATTAAGCTTGATTTTTCCATGTTGATATCATTAGTTGTCTGTCCCTCTTAGAAGAAGACTTATGACATGCGAAATAAGAAATTCTAATACTTTTGTTTTCACAGAAAGCGCTGCTGTTGTATACCTTATTTCAATAAACTTATAATACTTTTTGGAGGGTATGAGTATGTGTGTTTGTTTTCAAACATCTGCGCTCCGTCTGGGTTCTTAGTGTCCACATTTAGGGCAATCATTTGGGGATCGCTATTTTATTTTGGTAGGTACTATGTGCATTGAATATTTGCAGTTGAAAGCTCTACCGACTGACCAACCGACTCTTTAGTACATGAACTTTCATCTGATATGTACAAACGAGTTGTATGTTAGTGCATTGGTAGTATGTTCGTCTATGTTTGGCAATGAAGTAACAGATTGTAATTGCATTTTTGTGGTATTTTACAAAACAAGATTTCATTGAAAATAAAAATAAAATTACATTGGCAATAAATCTTTGCTGTGGAAAGAAGCAGTGAAAGAAGGAAAAGAAAGAAGAAAACAGAAAACAGAAAAAAACGACAAGGAAAACTTTAAATAACGGTTACAGTAAAAATTCAAGAAAAATTTATGTGAACAAGAAATGCAGTAAATGTGTTGACTTATAGTGCCTTAGAGCTTTTAATTGATAGATTCATCGCATGACTTTCTTCGTTTTAATGAATATTTTAAAAGCCAATTTAACAGCAACTGGGCCTAAGACTTGTTAGAGTGTATTGTTTTTATGTATTATAGCTGGACAATCCCGCTGTGGCCGCTGTGATGCAGTGGGTAGAGTGCTCGCCTGCTATGCCAGAGGTCTCCGGTTCAAACCCCAGTCCGAGAAAACAGCAAAATAAAATTTCTATTTAGTAAAACTCCAATTATTGGGTCTTTTAAGAGCAGCGGTCACCTCTCGGCAGTGGGCGGCATACCCTCCGAAAGTATTTCTGCCATGAAAACGCTTTTCACAAAAAATGCATTCGCCGTTCGGAAAGTTTAGTAGGAAAAACAAAAGGAGCACAACTCGAGTTAGGAGAGAAGCTCGGCCATAAAACTCGTCAGAGTTATAATAGCGCCATTGTATTATTATATTATAGCTGGACAATCCGCAGTATGAGCTACATACATATTCACATATCTTTACATGAAGGTTTGGAAACACATTTTTGGTCAGGTAACTTTGAGCTTTTAATTTTGAATCTATAGCTTAAGCATTTGTAGTCTTTTCTAGTGAAGTTGTTAGTTTAGAGTGCCTATTGGTGCAAGGCGCAACACACTTAGTTCCGAAAGTAACTATTGTGAAACCACGAGAAACTCAATACTAAACCGATCTTGAACAAGTCATTGCTAGACTCCAAAAATTATATTTCTTTGAACCACTAGCGCTTCCCCATCTCTCTAGCGCCTACGGAAGTCGTTATAGAAAAGTTATCAAGCCTTGTTGCGTGTTGGGATATCAATTATTAGGAGGAGCGCAGTAAGCAGACCGAATGCAAATGAGAGGTTCTTCTGCTTAATAAAAGCAACACCTCTCTAAGCCTTGTATCCCAGTTCGGCCAACCGGTATCTCCATATAGTGACCGCAACATCGAGGCAGAAAGCACTCAGAATGAGCCTGAATTGGGCGCGAACGATATACTCAAACTATGACAAGATTACAAAAGCGCTGCAGATGTTCCTCCACTTGTAAGTTCGGCTGCCAAATCATTACTTGTTAGTTTGTAGCGTTCAGTTAACCATATGCCTAAAATTTCGGCCTTTAACCCTTTCAGTACAAAAAATCAACCGATGAAACAAAAAATCTGAAAATTCGTATTCTGACTAATTTTGGGTCGCTGATTTCAAATTTTCAAGAAAAATTTTTGTAAGTCCCTTGGTTTTACCGTTATAACGTGTCCAATATATTGGACTGCGGTTCCCAATAGCTGTAAAAATAAGAACTTTTTCAAGAGTCATTTGTTAGCTTTATTTGTCTTTATAAAAAGACTAAGTAGTTATTTTAACTTTTTATACATAAAAAACGCTCCAATTTTGTCAAGAAATAAATGTTTTTTTAAACATTCTATCGAATTATCTGTCCGTAATTATAGTTTGAAATAGAAGTAGTTTTTTATTCTCTTTGTTCCACCAGTTAGCTTTGTCTCCGTTTGCTGATTCCGATAAAGTTCGAAGCTAAATTCACAACTTTGTTGTCGAACCATTTGGAAAATATTACCTTTCCATTCGTACTGTAACATTCAGCAGAAGAACCACGTCCCTGTTTAGCCATTGTTCTAGAATCCGGAAGGGGTGGTTGGCTAAAACGATTATTCGCACTGTTCCAGCAGCTTTTGTTCCCCTTCCTTACTTCCTTAATTGGCACGTAACAGTCTAGACGATTCTGGCCGAGTCTAATAAAGCGCGCCAGGTATTTCTGTTTCTTGCAGCATGGCGCCAATTGGGAATACCTAGGGAGTCAGCATCACGGTCCACCTGATCTTCCCAACGCAGTGGAGGTCTCCCATTTCTTCTGCGTTCAGCGGCTTTCGATAGAAATACTTTCTTGGCTGGAGCACCTTCATCCATTATCACGACATGACGTGCCCAACCCAGCCGCTGAATCTTTATTCACTGAACAATGTCGATGTCTGCGTAAAGCTCTTACTACAGCTCATCGTTAAATCTTCGTCGATACTCGCCCTCGCCCCCTGTCGTACCTAAATATCGAACAGGGCGAAATAATGGAAGTAAATATCGAAGGAAAATGCATGCCCTTTTTGCCCTAAATAACATAGATGGGAATTTTCAAGTATCAGTAGTAATTCATTACCAGTATTCAAGCAGTAAAATGTTTGTATTTGACTTTCTACCGAAAATCTTCGCAAAACTCAGTTTGCACTCGAATAGTTTTCAACATTAAGTAATATTTTAATAGGTATTGCAATTTCATGAGCATTCAGTAAGCTTTACTGCACTTGCTTTTTTACTGCATTACTGATTTTACTGCAGTATGCCCATCTATGCTAAATAAACATGTGCTTATTGGGCTACAACATAGTGGCTAATTCGCTTCCAATGGATTTCACAAGTGGTGCATCCAATTGGGTTGAAAAATATGCAAATTTGTTGGATCCTTGTGGACCTTCTCACAAAATCCTCACCAAAGTACTTCATAAAGTACCGTATTTTTATTTTGAATAGCACTGGAGTCATTTTGAAAATTTGGTATATGTTTCCTTTTTTCTCAATCAAGCTTCAAGAATCTCTTCCTCTGTCAAAACATGCCAAGAAGTCATATCCTCAATAAAAAGCAGGCATATAATAAAGCTGGTACAAAAAAATTGAGTAATAAAATTTGGGCGCATTTTAACAGTCTCTGAGTACTGTTGTCCAATATAAGGGACATGTATATTTTGAGACCCCCTCGAGAAACAATTGATAATTTTTATTTCTTATTTACACAAAACATATCCTTAAACTTGTAGCAATACTCAGGATTTTTTTCTAAGTTAAATTCCAGCAATAAATAATAGTTTTTAATCGTTTTTTACACGACTATCTTTCAGAATTTAAACATTATTAAAATTTAGGTAAAAACACGTGTAATAATTTTCGGAAAATCAAAATAAAGATACGATCTAAAGAAGAATAATATAATTTTTGGAAAACAACCATTTTTTAATCAACAAAAGCTTTGGTATGTGAGAAAATAAAGTTTTAAGTACATATAAACAGTGTCCAATATATTGGACGTTTTTACTGAAAGGGTTAATACCTTTTGATAATTCTAAGTTACCTCAGTTTATGCTTTTATTGTGTTTTTCATCGCACAAAATTCTACTTTTTCCTCACAAATTTATACCGCTTAAAAATGTAAACTTGCATTCGCATCCCACCTCCGGCAGCATACATCTAACGTATGCAACGTAATGACGGGAAAATGTCTGCCTCATAAAGAACAAGTACCCGTTTGCATGTTGCCAATTCAGCCGCAACGTTCATTCATATGAAATGTTGTGAAATGAATCACAAATAAAAATTATCTTTTATATGAAAGTATATTGAATCATGAATCAAGATGTTTCTTTATTTGAAAGTCAATTTCAAATCAAAATTGATTCGTAATCACGCAACCCTGCTTCTGTGCTTGAGGAGGAATTTTGCTACCTCCCTGTTAGGCTTTTTCAGAAAGCATTTTGTAATTTTAGAGGTGTCGGTAGAGTTCCAGGTGTCCTGTGAGATTCCCACATTGAGTTCCTGATGTACTTCATATTACCTACTGTGATTGATCCTATGCTTGGTGGAGGTCTAGTTGATTGTTGGTTTGCGATTCGCTATTTACTAATTCATAGAGCAGTTCGCTACCTTGAACACCGCACTACCCGGGTGCCCATATAACTTGAAGTTTATTCCATCATTTCTACATAATTTGCAGAAATATGAAATCAAGTTAAGTCATTGGAAAAATTTGATAAATATGACAAGGTGAAAGTACTTGTTGTCCTGCCTAAATGGATTGCTTGGTCAATACATTAATTTTCCACATTACTTTTGTAATTTGCTGCAACAAAATATTAAAGTTTTACAAAAAACACTCATAGATATGTAATAAAGCAAATTTAAGAATAACTTCACAAAATTATGCTGAGTGCTCAAAAGCCAAATTTGACTTTACTAAAAAAAAAATACTACAAACAAAAACTAAACTTGCTGCTATTCGGCATTTCAAGCTCATTCGTTTTTTCATGCGTTACAAATAACACAAAGTAAAAAACGAAATAAATAAATAAAAATTTGCAAAGTATTTCAACAATTCTAATGCAAAACTACAAATTAATATAATATACATTTAAATGGCAACTTCTCTATTCCTTGTTAGTGAAAAGTTCTGTGTGCATATGATAAATGCAATTTATTTGCTCTTACGTTAGTTCTGCTTGCTGTTTTGCACACACTCAACACAACATTTTTTTTTTTTTTGTTTAACTAACCCCGAAAAACAAGAAAATTTCACAACTTTCACTCAAGTGTAAAGCAATTAGATAAAAGAAATGTAGAAAAAAAAATATATTTTATTTTGTTTTTAGCTTAAATATGCCACATACAAACATACATACATCCATATGTATGAGCATGTGTCCAAGTGCGTGGGCAAATAGTTGCGTATACGCCATGACGTCCATGGTTAACTAAACACGATGCTAGGAAATGCATATGCATATATATATATATATGTGTGTGTGTGAGTGTGTAGCAGCTGCACTGAAGTGTGTACAATTGGCGTGCGGCTACTTTAACATTCAAATGACCATTTGGTCGGTGGTAGTTCTTAGTATTAGAATGTGCAGCAGGAGCAACAATGGCATCCCACAGCCAAAGTAATGCTTGAATGTGGCAGCCAGCACAAAAATTGCAAATTGGCCAACTAGCGTGCAAGGCATGCGCAAGTTGTATCGCAAAAAAAAAAAACAGACATAAGAATACACATACATACAAACATACAAACAAACAAACAAATAAACAAATAAACAAATTGATAAACAGTGAAGAAAACAAACAAAATAAGAAACAAAACAAAAGGGCAGCCGAAACAGCAGTAGTAAAGTGCGTAAAAGGCAAGCCAAAAGCAAAAGCAGAGCAAGCGACACAAACAACGAGAGACAAACCAACATTTTGGAAGCTTGAGTCGAGAGTCAAGCGAACGCACACAACAGAACTGAATTGCGACGCAGTGAAGCAAAACAATTGCAACAAGTAAGGAAGCCTAAGTTCGAGTGGTATCGAACATTAGATACTCAGCTGTATGTTTTCATTGTTTGGTTGCGTTTGATGGAAACACGGCTTATTTTATATAAAGCGAGTGCCGCATAAAGTGGGCGTAGCCACGCCCATTTTCAACATTTTTATCAGTCATCCAACTAAGCATATGAATATTATTCTTTGTGCAAAATTTCATTCCTTTATGACTTCTAGTTACAAAGATGTCACGTTACAAATTCCCAAAGGGTGCTCCAGAAATATCATTGTTAAAAAGTAGGCGTAGTCATAAACCGATTTCAATTAATTTTTGCGCGTCTATTAACACAAGTTATAAAAGTGTATAAACCAAGTTTTGTCATTATATCTCAATTATTTGTCGAGTTATAGGCTAAGAAATGTCGTATATTCATTTGTCTAAATAGAGGCGGTGCCACGCCCATTTTCAAAAATTTTTCTATTTTTTGTTTCCGGTCTATTCTGCAACTTATGCCACAAAATTTAAATGAATAATCTTTATGTTTGACAAAGATATCGTTTAAAATGTTGCTATTAGGCCACTTTATAATACCCATATATAAAAAAGGGCGTGGTCGTCAAGCGAACTCGCTAAAATTTTCAACATGTATTGCCACAAGTAATAAAAGTGTATGCACCAAGTTTCGTCATTATATATCAATTATTTGTCGAATTATGGGCTCAGAAATCTCGTATATTCCAGCTTCTAAAAAGAGGCGGTGCCACGCACATTTTCCAAAATTTTTACGGGTTTTGTCTTATGTTCGTAGTTAGACTCCTGCCACAAAATTTCATTGATAGATCTTTATATTTGACAGAGATATCGCTTAAAATGGTTTTATTAGGTCACTTTATAATACCCATATATAAAAGTGGGCGTGGCCGTCAACCGATTTTGATAATTTTTCGTCAAAACATTTGTCTAAGTAAGCAAATTACGCATACCAAATTTGATCGATATATCTTCAACCGTTTCTGAGTTATGACATATAAAACTTTCAATGTTTGACCCTTAATAAGTGGGAGTGGCACCGCCCATTTTCCAAAACTTCATCAAATTTCTTCATAAGGGCCTGAGCTCAACACGTGGGTAAAATTTCATCGCTCCAGCTATATTAGTGGCTGAGATACCAAATTTCCGATTTTTTCTATATAGGAAAGGTGGGCGTGGTCATGGTCCGATTTCGCCCATTTTCAATACCAACCGTCCCAGTCTCGATACCAACTTGCATTCCAAATTTCATCAAAACATCTCAATTTTTGTGCGAGTTAGAGTGTTTACAGACGGACAGACGGACGGACAGACGGCCGGACGGACATGGCTCAATCGATTTCTCTTTTCACCCTGATCATTTTGATATATATAAGTCTATATCTATCTCGATTATTTCATTCTGTTACAATCCACCGTTATGTGATTAAAACTATAATACTCTGTGTACTAGTACAGCTGAGTATAAAAATGGCCAGCCAATTCGGCAACAAATACAAAACATGCAAAAAACTGCAACTTAAACTAAATAAAAAGAAATAAAGAAAGTAAATAAAATAAAACAAACAAATATTTTTAGACTAACAAAGTGCAGGCATACGCAGCACAAAAAGGGCAAATAAGCCAAAAGTAACAGCAACAAAATCACGTTGCCTCCAAAGAAAAAATTCGTTGAATATGCAAAGCAGAAATTCACAAAGTGAAGAATTTCGCTTAAATAAATTTGCATGTAAATAAATATACATGCATGCGCACATATGTATATACAAGCAACTACTGAAGAAAGTCAAGGCGCATATTTAAGTTTTAGTTTTAAGTAAGTATATGAAATTTGGAGAATGCGTATGTAGATACCCAGCAAAAATCTGGTCATCGCTATTACCTGTCAGGCATGATAGAAGGCCTTGCCATGGAACATCTGGCGAGTTCATCACTTCTTTCATGCATTGCCAGTAATGCAGAGTGGAATGAGCTTCCATTACCTATTCCATGTAATGCAAAGTAGAATGGAGCGCGAAAAATGAACTGGAATAAATACCCCTGGAAATTTCGATCATGCCTTACATTTTTCGCCTTCTTTCTCTGCTTCCCTGTAAGGTGTTCTTTATTTGATTCACTAGAATGCTTGCGGTATTGCGTGATTTATTCGTTCGGCGGTAATGCATAGGGGAAGTCCTTCCCTCCATTGACAAGCCCATGCTAATGTCAGGCATTATGTCAACGAATGTGGAAGCGATTGCCAGGGTTTTTCTGGACTACCCTCTTAATTCCACGGTCATCGAGTTTTTTGGTGGGTAGTTGTGCATGTGCTCATACCCAGTAGCAAAAAGGAAAATGCCAATACAGAAGCTAAGTACTTTGGCGAATTAAGGCAACATGTTGCCAGCAACATTACACCCATGATAACCGCTAACATTTCTTTCAGCCACTAACTGCAGCCCAATGCGGATGTGTCTAGTATAAGTAACTTTAGTGTACAGTTAAAACATTTTACTGTTACACATCCGGCGCTTTGAAAATATATCCATATTCTCCGCTGTATGCGTTACTTATTGCCTTCATGAGTGTTTTTGTACACACGATTGTTAGCATGTGCGCGTATGATGGTTTTCTATTCCATTCATTTTCCTTCTCTCATGTGTACAAATGCTAACGAAGCATAAACAAGGAGTTACAAATATGAAAAGTAAAGCACATATAAATAAATAAATAAATAAATAAGGACATGAATAAAAAAATACTACATAAGTCTTCGAAAGTTGTGTTGCATTAAATTGGTTAAAAATAGTAAACTTATACTTAAATGAATGTGCACAAGATAAAATTGGTAAGCAAATGCAAATATGTATGTATGTATAAAGCTTAAGGATGCAGCTGTAAAAAGAAATGTGATGATGACGATGATGATGATGATGATGATGACGATGGTGATGATGACGATGGTGATGATGACCATGATGATGATGATGATGATGATGATGATGATGATGATGATGATGATGATGATGATGATGATGATGATGATGATGATGATGATGATGATGATGATGATGATGATGATGATGATGATGATGATGATGATGATGGTGAGATGACAATGGTGAGATGATAATGATGGTAACGATGGTAATGATGATAATGATGATAATGGTGATAATGATGATAGTGATGATAATGATGATGATGATGATGATGACCATGATGATGATGATAATGACGATAATGATGATAGTGATGATAATGATGATGATGAAGGTGATGGCGATGATAATGATGAAGATGATGGTTATGATAGTGATGATGATGATGATGATGATGATGATTATCATGATTATGATGATCATAATGATGATGATGATGATGATGATGATGATGATGATGATGATGATGATGATGATGATGATGATGATGATGATGATGATGATGATGATGATGATGATGATGATGATGATGATGATGATGATGATGATGATGATGATGATGATGATGATGATGATGATGATGATGATGATGATGATGATGATGATGATGATGATGATGATGATGATGATGATGATGATGATGATGATGATGATGATGATGATGATGATGATGATGATGATGATGATGATGATGATGATGATGATGATGATGATGATGATGATGTTTATGATAATGATGAAGATGATGATAATGATGATGATGATGATGGTGATGACTATGATGATGATGATGATGATGATGGTGATGACTATGATGATGATGATGATGATGATGATGATGATGATGATGATAATGATGACGATGATGATAGTGATTATGATGATAATGATGATGATTATAATGATGATATTGATAATGATGTTGTTGGTTGTGTTCTTTAATTTCACAGCAAATTGCTTCACAAATTTTTTGAGCAAATATTCCAGCACTCATTGGAAGGTCATTTATACTATACATACATACACATATCGTTGCATCCCGTTGCATCTCCATAAAACGTGAAGATTTCTGTACAAATGCAATTTGAGAATAAATAACTTATTTTTATTTATAAAACAAGTGCTCAAGTACTTGAACTTTCTCCAATTGCTTTACTTAAAGTGATTCCCAAAGCAACTCTGTTGTGTATATGTACTTACTTATACCTACTTATACCTATATGTACATACGTATATTTCTACATAAGTATTGAAAGACGCTTCCTCTACTTTCAACGTTTCATTTCATTAGCTACAACAGCAACAAACAACAAAAACGGTTGCAATTCGAAGGGAAAAAGTTTAGCATATCTACTCAACGTGAATCTGAGGCAAGCAGCTGCGCGTTGAAACATGATGGAGTACAACATTCGATGTTGGCTGAAACAACAACAAGAACACATCGATATTGATATAATTTGGTAGTTTTCATGCAACACTCTTACTCGTGCGCTTTACTTATGCGCTTATATACACATCTATGTAAGTACCAGTGTTGCCAGGTCATGAAGAAAAACGAGGCTAGATTGGCAAAAAAAAAAGTTAGAAAAGGCTGAAACTAAATAAAAAAGAAGCTAAAAAGAAGTCAGTATTTTTTTTAAGAAATTCATTCAAATTTTATTTATTTAAGTTTTGTTCATTTGCATATAAAAACTATAAACATTACTTAAAGGAACTATTCATGTTTGAACACATATCAGGCACATTTTCTTGACTAGTACATGACTTTGTTTTTTAAATAAATACTTATACATAGAACAAAAAATCACTCCAAACTAGTTAATTAAATAATATCATCTTCGTCTGATGAACCAGAAGAGCTTGAGGTTTCGTATAAATTTCGCGCATCTACCATAGAGGTGAGCTCATCAGAAATTTCAAAATCATCACAGCATTTGGATACGCGTTTTAATGAACATCTAATATTAAGCAGCGAATGAAGCATTTTGGTTTTTAATCTGTTCCTTAGCTTAGTTTTTAAAATGTTCATGGTACTAAAAATTCGTTCAACCTGGTGTATTCTGCATGAATTGCACTAACTTTTGGACACCAACCCGTTTTTGTATGGACACTTATTTTGGTTTTTTTTCGGTTGTTCCCCCTAATTTTGGTAAATTTTGTTATGATATTCAGAAACTAGATGATTTTTCCCAACTTTTGGATTTTAACCCATTATCGTATATCGTGCATATATAAAAAGATACATTCATTTGAAATTTGTAATTGATCTTATCAACTAAGTTTATATTGGCACACATATGTATATTTTATTTATCCATCAGATAGCCCAATATGTGTACTTCATGAACATCTCAAAAATCCCTAAATACCCTATATCTCAGAGCTACATAGGTCTAAATCAATAATTAACAACAAAAACGACATTAATTAACTAATTAATTTTCCATATATTTGCCCACCCACACCTATCACTTCAATTCTATTATTGATTTATATGCCATTCTCGTACAAATATCAATTCATCATCGGAGCGACTCTTTCACTGACACAGTCTCTGATAGCACACAGTAACACTTTTTGGTTGACAATAGCACGAAAGTAATATGTGCTGTAGCACAATCGTGCTGTAACACAAACGTGTTGTAGCACAATCGTGCCAACTCAGTGAGTCGACTCTTTTTAGTGAGTCAGTGCTTATGTGTCAACTCCCAAAAAATCGTGTCATTACTCACTCCTACAACTAGAAATAAAAGAACATATGTATGCATGTATATATTTCGGGGAAAACCAGGCCTACTATATTTTGACAACAATGTAACAAGGTTGCTATAAAAACCTTACGGTCAGAACACATTCATGGCGTCGCCTACGTACAACGGCGTTCACATGAATTACTGCAAGTTCTTGTTATACAAATTAGTACAAGTAACATTTTGAGTAAAAAAGGCTAGAAAAAAGCCACGAAGCTAAACCGAAAATTATGAGGCTAAAGGACAAAAAAAAAGGCTAAATCTAGCCTCGAAAAGGCTAACCTGGCAACACTGGTAAGTACATATGTACATTTGTAACTCAACTTTCGCTTCCTCTCAATCTACATAAAAATCAATTTCATTTCGAATGCATGGAAGTACATGAATGCTATTACACGGCAAAAGAAAGCACGAAAGACCCCGAAAAAGCGGCTAAGTTAAGCCTGGTGTGTTTTACAGCTGAATTGCTGAATTGGCTGAGAAATTTCCTACCAGCATGTGCTCAGCCTTCCTCTGCTCACTTCCACTAACTACCAAAAGTACGAGCTACTTATCAGTTAGCTATTGCATTGCATTTGGTGGTAGTCAAGCGAAGCAATTGTGATGCTTCGTTATGCTGGTTGCGACTGCCTCATCTGCCAAGTGCCATGTGCCATCTGCCACTGACGCTAATGCTACTTGAAGCAAATGTGCAAGCATTCGAAATATATGTATGTGTGTGTGTGTATATTCTTATGTGCATCAGCGTTGCAAATCTGCAATTGATATCTATTGGTTTGTGTTGCCGCTTTCGTAACCGCTTTCAGAATTTGTTTTTTTGCTGGTACTGATCAGTTTTAGACTTTTACTTTGTTAACTTTTTGTGTGTTGGAAAAGTGAATTTGTGTACAGTTGCAATTTTTTGAAAATTATAAATATTACAGGAAATTCTCTTGACGAGCATTTTCTGTAATATCGTTTACATAAATTAACATATATTCATTTAAAGTTTAATCACAAACTTTAGTTTTAACTTTGCTATCATTTCTAGCTTTTTCAAAGCATCCATTTCAACAAAATCACATTTATTTTACTTTCTGAAGTAAAGGCATAGATTATTTTCTTCAAATAGAGGCTTTGAAAATAAGTTGCCTCACTTTGAAGATAATATGGCTGCTAGTTTCCTGGAAGGTCCCATTGTGATACCACGTGTATGTCTTTACATTCGCTTTTACTTGCTTTCAAGGACTCAACCGCCTGCTATATCCTGTTTTGAGGTAGTTCACATAGTATTTTGCCATTTTTTAAAATCAATATGACATATCCCTGTCACATATTTTTTCACAAAAATTACTAAGTGTAACAAGTAGGTAAGTAGCTTAAAAAGTCAAGCGAAAAACGTTGCATTGCATTAATCGTAAATCGTAAACTAGTCATCTAAGTAAGCTTTTAATGGCATATTACATGGTTGCGTGAGCAAGGCATGACAAAAATGTACAAATGTGAATGTGTGCGATAACAGATATGCCTTAGGCATGGGTAACACTGCGCTGCGCCGCGCAATTGCGCTGGCGCCAACCCTGGTGTTATTGCGCTAACTCCGATTTGGAAAATGCGCCAACTCAATGTAGCGCCAACTCAATGATGCGCTATTGCAATATAACACTGACTCAATTTCGTGCGCTAACACCAGCACCAATATAGCGCTAGTGTAAAATGGCACCACCACAAACAGCGTATATGACACCGTCACAATTATGTATGCTAACGCCAATACCGAACCATCGCTAATACGAAAGGGTATTGATATTTTACTTTCACAAATAAAGAAGACAAAATTGACATTATCTTTGAATAGGAGAGAAAAATATAATACAAAATAAATTAAATAAAATATTTATGGTAATTATCTAGTTTACGGTGCATCGACTAAAACTGCTCCAATTTTTTCAAATGGGGTACCAATCGACGCGTTTCGGTCTCAGGAACACAAATCCGAAGGCGGAGCTTAACTGTTTTATTTTAATAAAAAATTATTAACAAAAAACGATCTAACTTTTTGCTTGGTCATTACACACACACCAACACATAAATTCAACTGGTTTATTTATCATAGTATCACACATACCTTATATTTACTAAATAATACACAAAAATTTGCAATATTTTACAATTAAATACTACATTTTAATAAAATCGAAGAAAACAGTTTGCCTTTTTTTTGCTTTTTCCGACCGATTATTGAACTGTCAAAATGAGTAGCGTTGCCACTCAATTAGGTGTAATTTACAGCGCATTCACACTTAGGCATTTAAAGTTGCAAAAAATATGCTTTTGCGCAGAACACTTTTCTGCGTTGGCGGCCTTCGGCCGCGCTTATCTAAAATAACCCTGGGCTACGCCACCAAAGTCCGGATATACAATCTAACCGTGGCTACCGCCATGGTGATGTCCTTCTGCGTAGTACACCCTTCAGCGATTTTTCATTCCAAATTTTCTTTTTTTTTAATAATGGAGTAATATCCAGAAAATTGTGCCGCAAGTATATACACTTTATAACACTTTATATATTTGACTAGCTGTACCCGGCCAAGCTTTGCTTTGGGTCACTTCCTATTATAGGTACTTGAAGCGAAAAACGGCACACTTTAAAATATGTTGGAAGTATTTAGAAACCGAAATTACCTCGGGCTGCAGAGCTCAGCACAATTCAGATAAGTTTAAAAAAAGTTAAGGAAAAAATTGATGTTTTCAAAGGTTTGCCCTCTTCATGTTCTTATCCCATTTTTCTTCGTATTACTCTCCAACTGCCTTTCCCTCTACTTTTCTCTTTCTCTTTCCCTTTCCCATCACATTTCCGCTTCCCTTTCTCTACCGCTCTCTCTTACCTCTCCTTTTCTGTCTTTCTCCTTTTTATTCCCCCTCTTATTCCTTCTCTAATTCCCTGTCTTACTGTCTCTCTCCCCATCCTCTTCGTTCCATTTTTATTATATTCTCCCTCTCCTTTTCCGTCCCTTTGCCTTTGCCTTTCCCAGTCTCATTACTCTTCCCCTTTCCCTATGGAACTGGGTTTTAGCATAACATACCCTGCATTCCACTTCTCATTTGATACCATCATTGCTTAAAAATATTCCGTGGCATCCGAATCGTCTCTTTTACCCATAATTAGGTATCGGGACTAAGAATCACTATAAAAATATTTCTATATAGCAGACCCGGTCAACACATTCATTTTATATCAGTATTGCTCAGAAGCATCCCGAGCTCATCCGGGTCCACATATTGACCCACATCTGGGAACTTGACCTAGGAACCATAATGGGTACGGTATATGGAGACTTGGCCAAGAAATCGTAATGGGTACGGCCCTACATGAGAGTCCGCTCAATACCTTTCATTCGGTACCAATATCCCTAAGATCCGGTGTTATCCGGGTCCACATATTGACCCATACACCCAGCAACCGTCATGCGCCGTGATTAAATAACAATATCGCTGAGAAATTATCCGGGGCCATCCGGATCCACATTTTGACCCACATCTGGGGACCTGACCTAGGAATCATAATGATTTCATCTCTATGTAAAAGCCCTGCCTTTCAGTTGACACCAATATCGTTCAGAAATTTTCCGCGGCCATCCCGGTCCACGTTTTCACCCACATTTAGGGACCAGACCTAGGAATCATAATCAGTTCATCTCTGTGTAAAGGCCCTGCTCACCACTTTTCATTTGGTACCAATATGCCTGAGAAATATCCCGGTGTTATCCGGGTCCGCGTGTTGACCCACACTTTGGGACCCGACCTAGGGATCGTAATGAGTTCATTTCTATGTAAAATCCCTGCTCAAAACCCTTCATTTGATACCAATATCACTGAGAAATTTTCCGGGGTCATCGGGGTCCACGTTTTGACCAATATTTGGGGACCCGTCCTAGGCATCACAAATAAAATAGTTCTATGTTGAAGTCCTCATCAAGACCTTTCATTTGATACCAATATCGCTCAGAAATATTAGAGGGTCACCCGGTCCACGTTTTGACCCATATCTCCAGACCCGATCTAGGAATCACAATGAGTACTATTCTATGTAAATTCTGTGCGCAATACCTTTCATTTGATACCAATATCGCTCAGAAACATTCGGGGGTCATCCGGGTCCACGTTTTGACCCATATCTGGAGACCCGACCTAGGAATCGCAATGAGTACTATTCTATGTAAATTCTCTACTCAATACCTTTCATTTCATACCAATATGGTCCAAAAATATTCAGGGGAAAGCCGGATCCACGTTTTGACCTTTTGACCTATATCTCGGGAACCGACTTCCGGATTTGAAAAAAATATGTATATAAACCATCTAGGGCAAGGTGCTAAGCTGGTGTGTAAATTTGGTCAAAATCCCTCCACGCGTTTGGGCGAAAGCCGGCGACAAAGGAATGGGCTTGATTTTTATATATATATAGATTATATTGAGTTAGAATTTGCTCATTACAACTAACCTCAAAGCTGGTATAGATATTGTGATATATCGGAAACTCATCTCTTTTCACCATTCATATAAAAAGAGCTTAGTGTGAATGCAGGTTAATATAGATTAGTAGTAAATATTGGTGGCAACACTACGCGCCACAGTCCTAAAATTAGCGACTTTTGTTTACTTTGGTTTTTATTAAAATATAGTATTTAATGATAAAATATTGCAACTTTTTGTGTGTTATTTAGTAAATATAAGGTATGTGTTATCCCACGATAAATATAGAAGTTGAATTTATGTGTTCGTGTGTGTGTACTAAGCGAGCAAAAAAGTTGCATTATACAAACAGTTTTTTGTTAATAATTTGTTATTGAAATAAAAAAGTAAAGCTCCGCCTTCGGATTTGTGTTCCTGAGATCGAAACGCGTCGATTGGTACCCCATTTGTTAAAATTGGAGCAGTTTTAGTCGATGCACCGTAAACTAGATAATTACCCCGGAATCTTTCTTTTTAATAGGGTGGAGCCGACCCTCGTATTTCATAATGAAGATGCCGAAAAACGAGATGGCAGCATATTTTCACAAATATACGCAAATTATTTTTAAAATTAAATTTAATTGTGGCACAATTATTCTGCCAGCGTGTATGTAAGCAGAATTGCGCAAAAAGAAATAAAACGGGTATAGTAGACAGTAAGAAGCGAACAAGTGTTATTTATCGATTATTCCATGGCAATTGCGCTAAAGGTGTTATTGCGCCAGAACCGTGCGCGGCGCCACGGTTGGCGCTGGTGTTATTGTATCAGCGCCAAAAAAATTGCGCCATTACCCATGGCTAATATGCCTGCAGGTATATGTACATACATATTATGTATGAGTATGTGAGCACGATGAGCTGACAGCGAAAAGCATTAAGCACCGTTATGACAGCAAAACTCAAGATATTTCAACGAAAAAATTATAAATAAACTCAAGTTGACATTTCGTGCGGTTTTTCTTGTGTGTGCGTGTGTGGCAGCTAAAAATTCGTAAAAGTGTTCTGCAAAAAGTGTTATCAAAGGTAAGGTAAGATAAAAAACGATGAATTAGTGAAAGCATGTATGTATATTTACGACTTTTTTTGTGCATATAAACCGAACTATATGTACGCTGCTGCTCATACGTATTTATTTTTGAGCGCCTACATAAGTTGTCATAAATGTACCAGCTCTGGCATTTATACTTTACAGCAAGTAGATCAAATTCCTTTAAATTTTTTTTTATATTAAAGAGAATCGGAAAATGTGTAAAGTAGGTATGTAAGTGTGCGCATTTTTATAATCACTGACAAGTGCATCCGTGCATTAACTTACATTCAAGTTTTTATATTTATTCACCTACTTTACTATTATAAGAGAAATGAAAAGTTATGCATTAGAAAATATAACCTAAGCTGTGATATTAAGTTGAAATGCTTGAGAGCGAAGGAATTTTATCAATTTTGTATGCTTTGTAAGTGGATGCGTGTACATTAAAAACGTGCATTAGGGTGGTAGCAACTGATCTAAGTATGCGTGGTGAGTACCCAAACTGTGCACTTTAGGGTTAAAGTGCTCCTGTAGTATATCCTTCTGGAGGAAAAAATAAATATTTGATATTATAAACCTTACGAATTAAGACTATAAATGCCGACGATATAGAGAAAAACGTAATTGTACAAGTAGTGTGTTCCTAAAAAAAAGTCCACCTTACGCACAGTGCTGTGTCTCCATATAAAAAGTGGGCAAAAATAGAATAATGGACGGATTTGAGCAAAAATTCGTTTCTAGGTGGATTAGAGTACGGATATTTCAAAAATCAATTTTTTATCTAGCTCTTACATTTTTCATGGAAACTGAGATTGAAACTGCAAAATTTAATATTCGGAAGTAGTTCCAATACTGAGTAGTTCTTTTATTTTTTATACAGGGCGTTTTCCTAATAATACTAAAGACTTCAAGGCTTCATTCTATGGCTTAATCCATGGCAAATAAGATTCCCTATATCTCGCTTACGGAAACCCTCAAGGAATGGCAGCTACTTTTATTTTGGTCCTTGTTGACTACAAAAGGTTTTTTAAATTGATTATATCTTTTGGTGTCACACGCTTGAAAATTTGATTCATTCAAGTCGTCACTAAATACTCAAAAGCAGGCCCGTACGCAGGAATTGTCTTCTAGGGGCTTTTGAACTCTTGGAAGCTCAGAGAATATTATGATTTTTGATAACGAATTCTTTTCACATGGTGTATGCAAAATTTACACTAAAGATAAACATTGATTGTAAAAAGCATTCGTTATCGGCAAGTCTTGCTTTGTGAATGGAATTTATAGCATAGAAATCCAGATATCAGCTAAAATTGATTTTTTTATAATTGAATTCTTATTAATACTAGAGGTTACACGCGGGTTTCACACCACGTGCTTTTAAAACTATTAGCATATTGAGCTAGTCTAAAAAGCTACATAGAAAAAATATCATTCTTGACGTCAAAGATAGTTTCCTTATTTTGCTTTTCTCCGTAGAGTACGTAATTATCTCATATGCCCCACACCAATTTTCAATACACTACTACAAATATTTCAAGAGATTCGCTGTGAAAGTTTCAGTTTGAATGGGAGGTGCCCATCCCTGCTTTACCTAGACCTAGATTGTTTATTTGTTGAGTATATAATTATGTATTATTTCTTCACACAAATTTTCATTATTCTAGTACAAATATTTCAAGATATATTACGAAAAAAAGGAAAATTTTGTATGGGAGGTGCCCATCCCTGCCTTTTAATCAGATTAAAAATATGCCTATAGTAATTACCGGGTGAAAATACCTAGGTGTGCAAAGTTTCGTGAGGATCCGTTTATCCGCCAATTGACACGATTTTCATTTCACATTTATAATATAAGAAGAAGAAGATTAGTTTTTTCGCTATTTTGCGCTTCACTACACAGCACAGAACACTACCGCGTGTGTCTACAGTAATAAACATTAATATTTTTAAAAAATGGTTTGACATTTAAGTAATGGAAAATACTGTGGTAACTGTAATCAGTGAAATTTCTTTTTTGCAAAAGTTTATTTTATAAGCTTAAAAAAAACGATTTTCTTCGAAAAGCGCAATGAGTCTGCAGACTTTCTTTTTTTTATTTCAAAGTAAAATGCCCCTTCTTTCAAATAAAAGAATAAAAAAAAACATACTTTTACATACTTTTTTTTATCCCTTTGTAAACTTAGGAATTTTTAACATTTTCTACAACAAATTTTCGGGTGTAGCAAATAGGCGATCTCAGCCAGGAAACTCAATATTTCTTAAAAAGCTCTATAGGGTGGTTTCCTTACACATTTTCTAATTAGAAAAATTTTATCTTAAGATAAAGTATGATAAATTGTATTTTTAGCAATTTTTTTTAGAGACTCCAGCTGAAGGCATTTTCATAAAAAAAATATATGTATAAAACACACAACTTTAAGAGATTTTTGTGAGAACCTTATGAGTTAGAAACAAAAACTTAGTCCAGATCCTTAATCTAGGATAAATTACCTTTCCAACGATACCAAACACGTTGACATACGTGACAAAATTTTTTTTGATTTTTGCCCGCTCATACAGCACTGTATTACGTACCGTTATGGCGAATAATTTTCTAGAACATTTAACCTTAAATATAAAATTTTTTAAAGCTTTCTGAAAAAGGGTTCAAAATAACCTTTTCGAGGGCGTGTTAGACGATTAAAATGTTCTAGAAAATTATTCACGCTAAAATTCTACTAAGGGTCTCTTCAGAAAATATATTTGTAAAATGCACCTAAATGACCACAGGAAGCAAAAAAAACACATATATTCCTTGGAGGATTGAATATGTAATATTTCGCGCTCTGCTAAAGCTATCGAAATACTTCATTTGCAAAAGGATAATGATTTCTAAAGACGTTTAACATGTAGGCATAAAAAAGGTACATTAAGGTGGTTTAAACTGAGCACTAGGGTGATAGTGACGCCAATGACGCACATAGGGTTAATGCGATTATATATTAAAAACCATTCTCTTTACCAAAGACATTGGTGTATTAGACTTAGAGATCGGACTATAATTATCTGAGATATAAAAAAAATGTGTTTGGCAAAAAAAAATTTGTGGAAATATTTTCCAAAAAGACATCAAATGGGGGGTGCGTACGGTGTACTTTTTTTGCGATACATTCTAATGTACATATTTACCTACAAAAATTACAAATGACAAGGTCACTGAATGTCCCCACAGCCAAGCGTGACACACACGCGTGACAATATTAAGTGAAAATCGATGAAAGTGATGACATGAAACAACTGTCTATAAATTTCTAGAAGTGACAGCTGCCTTGTGCCTTGTCTTTGTGTGACTCTTGAAAGGGAAAGTTGCCCACTACCTGGAGAAAGTAGGGGGCGAGTATCAGCAGAAGGATTGTTGATTGAAAAAAAGTTAAGCAAAGTTTGTAATTAGAACAAATTCTTAGTTATTTATCATTGCAAGGGATGGCATCTGGCTTGTCGAGAATTACTTAAATCTCGAAGACATTGTGTACAAAAAATAGTGACCGTACAAACATTGGTAAAATTAGGTAATTATAAATTTGTTGCTACTTTAGAAAAAAAAACTAGTTTTGTATGGCTTATTTATTAGTTAGATTTCTTACATGAGCATGACTTAAAATTCAAAATACCTAAACAGCAGTGACCAAAAATAATATTTAGCGAGTACTCAAGTCTTGGCTATATATGTCATCAGTCTAACTGATTTATCCACTCACCAAAACTTGCCTCATGCTACGCTTTGACAGAATGTTTTACTGAAGCAAGCAAAAGACATAAGAATTCATATACTTGCTCCCATATACATACGTACATACATATGTACATTAGACCGTATCGCAAAAAATAAAGTTCGCCGTATGCCCCCGCATATGACTATCCTGATTTTCTAAAAAAATGGGTCAAAATAGCTCTTTATTGGCGGTGCTAGAGGGTTAAAATGTTCTAGAAAATTATTTGGCATAAAATTTTACTAGGGGTTTCCTCAGAAAATTTTTCTGCAAAATTAACCTAAAAGACCAAAGGAGCAGAAAAACCTATGTTCCTCGGAACTTTGAACGTGTTTTATTTCGGGTTCTGCTCAAGCGATTGAAATAATTATTTTGCAAAAGATTAATGATTTTTGACTAACCTTAATATGCAGATATAAAAAAAGGTACACTAGGGTGGTATAAACTAAGTACTGGGTGGTAGTGACCCCAATGGCGCACATATTCTATAGTATAAGCCGCCCTTTCAAGCCAAAGACATTTGTGTATTAATATTAGAGATCGGACTATAAATACCGAAGATATGAGAAAAATAAATTTTAGCGACATCTAGCGGCATCCAAGAAAAAAATAAAAAGCTTTTCCGGAAATGTTTTCCAAAAAGACATCATATGCGGGGGCGTACGGCAAACTTTATTTTTGCGTCCCTTTAAGGCGAGACGGCCTAATGTACATACTAACCTCAATGCCAGAGCAAGAGGAAGCAATAAATTTTTAAAATTTAGCGGAAACAAGTGAAAAGTGTCTAACGCTTTTAAATCACCAAAACTGATTTTTGTTGTCGTAGACATATTGATGATGTTAACAGCATGGACATGCCTCAATAAAACAACAATTTAGACATTTAACTACAACGGAAACATGAGAAAAAAACAAAAATAAAAACAACAACAGCAAGCAAGAAAATTTGCGTAGATAACAGAGATGAAACTTCTCGGTAATAAAACTGACGAAGGATTGGAATTAGGCAAACAATTTGAAGCACAAAACAGAGAGAAGACGAGAAGATAACAAATCGTTTCGAGTTAATGGAATTGATGAAGTTGATGGGTAGGATGGGTGAGTAGGGAGGTAATAAAAAAGAGAGAACACAGATACCTAGAATCATACACACATACATACGTGCATACGTTTGCAGACAAAACAAAAACTGTGGCATAAACGATTAGACAGTAGGAAAAGTTTTTGGTGAAATATATTATGTGAACTTATGTATGTATGTACGGATGTAAGTACGTATTTGGTGAAGCGATTCGCAAGTGGAAAACTTCGATTAGTTTTGCCTTATAGTGGAAAATTTATTTTGGAAGATTGGAATGCTTTCGAAATGAGATTATGATTCGTAACATGTGTTTTTTTTTTACTGGAACATAGAAGTCGGTACTTGATGTAGTAGAGCATGAATTTTAGTTTAAAGCGCAAATTATGATTTATTCAAATGTATGGAGAAACATTTTATAACACATTTCCTCAACCTCATCCCCCAGGTTGATGCTAATATAGTTGAAAATACCACATGTATGGTAAATGTAAATGTATTTCTAATGCCTGAAATCGATAGTCCTCCACTGAAGGATAATAATAATAATACAACTCTGACGAATTTTATGGCCGAGCTTCTCTCCCAATTCGAGGTGTGCTCCTTTTTGTTTTTCCTACTAACGGGGGGGAGAAGCTTTTTCATGGCAGAAATACACTCGGAGGTTATGCCGTCCACTGCCGAGAGGTGACCGCTGCTCTTAAAAAACCCAATAATTGGATTTTTACTAATTAGAAAAATTTTTTGGTGTTTTGCTCGGACCGCGGTTTGAACCCGAGACCTCTGGCATAGCGGGCGAGCACTCTACCCACTGCACCACAGCGGTCACAGTAGCAGTGAAAGTAACAACAAAAGGAGCAGCATCAACAGGAACAACAACAAAATAGTAACACTGACAATAACAACAAACAATTATACAAAAACTATAGTTGCCCCTTAGTCATAAGAAAACTTCTAGAAAAACTGTCGAGTTTCGACAGTATGCAGCACTCTTGTTTAGTTTGTTTCAGTAAAGTCCAAAATAAAAGGCTTTTGAATTTAATAGGAAAACCAGCACGAAAAAAATAAATAAAATCAGGGACCGTAACGGTTTTGAGTGATATCCAAAAAGTTGATTTTTAACGATTATTTTGTGAGTTTTATTCTTTGCTCAGAAAATAAAAGTTTTTTCTCTAGTTTTATATTTCCTTCAGAAAATAGAAGTTATATTTTGAGTTTTATTTTTCGATCAGAAAATAAAATTATTTTTTGAGTTTTATTTTTCTCTCAGAAAATAAAAGTTGTATTGTAAGTTTTATTTTTTGATCTGAATATAAAAGTTATTTTTTGAGTTTTATTTTTCGATTAGAAAATAAAAGTGATTTTTTGAGTTTTATTTTTCCCTCAGAGAATAAAAGTTATTTTTTGAGTTTTATTTTTCCCTCAGAAAATAAAAGTTTTTTCCTGAGTTTTATTTTTCGATCAGAATATAAAAGTTTTTTCCTGAGTTTTATTTTTCTGCTCAGAGAATAAAAGTTTTTCAGTTTAATTTGGCTGAAATTGTAGATTTCGCTATATAAATAAATTTTTAATTTTTTTTATTTATAAACTTTACCTACGTATTAATGTTACAAAATCGACAGATAAAACTCAGAAAATAACTTTTATTTTCTGATCGAAAAATAAAACTCAAAAAATAACTTTTATATTCTGATCAAAAAATAAAACTCAGGAAAAAACTTTTATTTTCTGATCGAATAATAAAACTCAGGAAAAAACTTTTATTTTCTGAGGGAAAAATAAAACTCAAAAAATAACTTTTATTTTCTGATCGAAAAATTAAACTCAGAAAAAAACTTTTATTTTCTGAGCGAAAAATTAAACTCAGAAAATACCTTTTTCTGATCAAAAAATAAAACTCAGAAAATAATGATTAAAAATAAATTTTTTCATAAAAATCGAAAAAATAAAAGTTAATACACCTACAGGTACTCTGCGTTACGGTGATTACATCTGTGTACTTCCTTTGCGTTTAGCATTTCTCCTTCAGTATGATTTTTTTAGTCAAAATTTAAAAAATAACGATTATTTGCAATCCCTGAATAAAATTAAATTAATCTTTCCTTACAGCTTAATTTGAAAACAATTTTTCATGCCGCAATTATCCTTTTTATATACAAAAGCCTTTTCGGCATTATAACTATACGGACATATTTGGCGCTGAAGGCAAGCATAAATACATAAACACATATACATACGTAAATATATGATGCGTATATACATAGATAAACCATTGTACACCGCCGCCACCGCCATAGCTACCGCCACAATCATTGCTAAACACCACAGGATTAGTATTGCCTTTTGTGTTTTGTTATCCTTTCGTTTTTATGAGCATAATTTGCTGTATGTGTATTTTGTATGTTGATACAGATGATAACACTGGATCACAAAATGAAATTTTTTGTCTGTACTTTGGACGTGACTATCCTATCTATATGTAGAATCGGTCGCTGATTCCGAAAATCGGGTTCATTTTTAATTCTATCGGAAGGTTTTTGAGATATAGGCAATTTACCGTTATTTGGCCAATGGGTCCACTTAATCCCGTATATCTCTTTAACACAGTGAGTTATCTTCCTCAGGATCACACCAATGGAGCTTCACGCAAAGGAGTAAAACCGAAGGTGAAAACATTGGTTTTAAAGATATTGCCTGACAAAGTCAATTTTTTCTTCAAAAAATCGTAAAAAATCGAAAAAATTCAAATTGAATCGTCAATATTTCAGAAACTATAAGAGCTAGAGAAAAATGTTATATGAGCCGTGAAAAGGAAATTTAATTTTCTTTCGTTTGGTGTCACCCCAATGAAGATAAGGTATACAGGATTAAGTGGACCCATTGGCAAAATAACGGTAAATTGCCGATATCTCAAAAACCTTCCCATAGAATTAAAAATGAACCCGATTTTCGGAATCAGCGCCCGATTTTACATATAGATAGGATAGTCACGTCCAAAGTACAGACAAAAAATTTCATTTTGTGATCCAGTGTAATCAAAAATAATCAAAAAAAATTATGTTGATTTTTTATGATTTTTTTTGATTTTTTTTTTTACTTTTATCAACATCGTTGTAAAGAGAGAAGCACATTTGATTTTTTTGATTTTTTTTTGATTTTTTTTAAAGGTAATCAATTAAAATTACTTTTTTTCTGCAAAAGAATTAAAATAATGATTACCAATTAAAAAACAATACACTTTTATTGATTACTAATCGTAATCGGAATTTAACAGGTCTGTTCTAAGTGGACCCATTGGCAAAATAACGGTAAATTGCCGATATCTCAAAAACCTTCCCATAGAATTAAAAATGAACCCGATTTTCGGAATCAGCGACCGATTTGACATATAGAAAGGATGGTCGCGTTCAGAGTATTTTTTGGCTGTAGAGCAGTGTAATCAACAGCAGCCTCTAGAGCAACAAGCGCTGTGCCTCATGTGCTTTCCCATCACAATTTGAATCTCAATGTGTGTGTGGGTGAGACAATATTGCTATTAGTGTTAAATTGTTTTGCTATGTATGTAAGTAGTTTTATCAATTCCTCGTTGAAGCTTAAACTGTTCCTTATGAACAAAAACAAGCACACAATTTACCGTCCTCTAATTGTGCGTGTATTACTTGTGGGAATTTGTGAGTCTAATCTGTCTGTCAGTCTTCTGCACGGAAATTCGATTTCGTGTAGAATCAGGACATTAAGCCAAAGGCTCTTAAGTATACATTGTAAAAAAGTTACTTTGCAGTTTTGTTCTCTTCTTCATACTAAACATTATCATTAAATAGTTAGTACATATATCTATAGGTATTTTCAAGGACAGAAATTAACTGGTTATGAGCTCACATATATTTTTCTTGAGTTTGCTTGCTCAATTGCCTATTTTATACATATGTACCTACATGTAGAAATATGTACATAGAAACATATGTATGCATATAGAACAGACCTGTTAAATTCCGATTACGATTAATAATCAATAAAAGTGTATTGTTTTTTAATTGGTAATCATTATTTTAATTCTTTTGCAGAAAAAAAGTAATTTTAATTGATTACCTTTAAAAAAAATCAAAAAAAAAATCAAAAAAATCAAATGTGCTTCTCTCTTTACAACGATGTTGATAAAAGTAAAAAAAAAAAAATCAAAAAAAATCATAAAAAATCAACATAATTTTTTTTGATTATTTTTGATTACACTGGATCACAAAATGAAATTTTTTGTCCGTACTTTGGACGTGACTATCCTATCTATATGTAAAATCGGTCGCTGATTCCGAAAATCGGGTTCATTTTTAATTCTATGGGAAGGTTTTTGAGATATCGGCAATTTACCGTTATTTGGCCAATGGGTACACTTAATCCAGTATAGCTCTTTAACACAGTGAGTTATCTTCTTTGGGGTGACACCATACGAAAGAAAATTAAATTTCTTTTTCGCGGCTCCTATAACATTTTTCTCTAACTCTTATAGTTTCTGAAATATTGACGATTAAATTTTAATTTTTTCGATTTTTTACGATTTTTTGAAGAAAAAATTGACTTTGTCAGACAATATCTTTAAAACCAATGTCTTCACCTTCGGTTTTAATCTTTTACGTGAAGCTCCATTCCATTAGCAAAAAAAATAAGCTATCAACGAAGAAAATCCATGGTAAAATGGAAAAGTTATAGGCGATCAAGTAAATACAGCCAAGTCGCACAATGCCTCTACACGGGTATATTTTATTTGTAAGGAATATAACTCACTGTGTTAAAGAGATATACAGGATTAAGTGGACACATTGGCCAAATAACGGTAAATTGCCGATATCTCAAAAACCTTCCCATAGAATTAAAAATGAACCCGATTTTCGGAATCAGCGACCGATTTTACATATAGAAAGGATGGTTGCGTTCAGAGTATTTTTTGGCTGTAGAGCAGTGTTATTTTTGCTTTTTATGATTATTTTTAATTTTTTTTTTTTTTTGATTTTTTATGGTTTTTTTTTATTTTTTTTAATCGTCTTTGCAAAATAATCCTTAAAATTTGAAAACGATGGGTAATCAATCATTAAATAGATACCTGAAAAATAATCAATCAATACAGTAATCATTACGATTAATAATTATTATTTAACAGGTCTGATATGGAAGCACATGCTTAAATATAAACGTTTGCTGCCTTGTGCACATATGCACAATTTTGATTATGATTGCATAAGTATATATGTATGTATTTATGTTTTTATACACGAAACGACCATATGGGACAGACTTTTAATTTAATTTGGCAGCACTGTTCAAACACAGCTTCATTGCTCAAACAAACCAAGGAAAAAATCTAAAGAAGTAGAAGGAGACTTTAATACAAAATTATACAGCCAACAGACATATCACATACACACGCACACGCACATACATTAGCGTACACGAGTATCCTTAGAGGCTGTAAGCTCTAGTGCAATGTTTTACATTCACCCAACAAGATGGCTGGTTGGTTGGTTGATTGCAATAACGGCATACGCTGTGTGTTTTTGCTGTTGTTGCTTCATGTGGCATATAATGGCTTGCATATGCTTTACGTACTTACAAATATACATACATACATATATAAGTGTATACATATCGCTAGCTTAGAGTGCAAATTGTCTAAGTCCTTTTTTCAAACTTTGTAGGAGAGACAAAAAACAAAAAATAAAAAATTTCGAAATGAAAAAAAGAAAAAAATTTCTGTTCATGTACATATATATATATATATTTGGGACTTACACAATTTGCGTATCACTGAATACCAACGAGTAAAAATATGACAAGTATCACAGACTTGTTCAGCGTGGTGCGTATTTGATTCTTCTAGCGTTCTACATAAAAATAAATTTTTTCATGAAAGTGGACTTACACAGTTTGCACTCTAAGCTAGCGATATTTGCTTGTGCTTTACACTCATTGTACTATCTAAATTGATTTTTTGACTGAAACTGACTGAAAATGTAAATAGCACATGTACATACATACACATATGTATGTATGTATAAACGCTTCATTATATGTATTGTGCAAACATATGTACATATGTACGACTGTATTCTTATTTAAACATCGGATGTATGGCTACATATATATCTACAACTAAACTTATATGTAATTTGTACAGAAACTTACTTTTTCAACCAACGTTTCCTTATCATACTTTTTTATCATAAATAGTTACTAAGCCAACAGAGGGTTTTGCATATTTTCTTGTAAGGCAGGGTTGGTGTTTGGGCGAGCAGCCCAAACCCAATTCCGATACACCCTAATGTGCACTGAACATGCCCCCCCTTGTGGCAACCCTGTAAATGCGACACTGCAAGTGCGAAAGCTTTCGAAATAGCGCGCATAACTGTGGACTAAAATCCGTTTCTTCTTTTATATATTTTATTCATTGCAATTTTCAATCCGAGCTGAAAAGTGTCATCTTCGCGATCCTCCATCAACTTCCGTAAGTAAAAATACCTAATTAGCCTATACCAAATACCACATTCATCTATATGAACATATATCAAATGCCTTATATGCATGTGCAATAAATATATGATTTATAACGTCTAACGAGTGTATACTTTCTTTTTATTTCAACCTGGTCTGATCCCCGTTGAAACAGTTGGCCAAAACTAATACAAACATACTTTTCAATTGAATGATTAGAGAATGAAGAGAGTAAGTCGCTCATGCGTCGTTAGAAAACAGTGTTGCCAGCGATTGCGATTTATAAGGAAAAGAGATTTTTTTCATTATGTTTATAGTGTGATGAAAGAGAGAATTTCCAATTTGAAATCAATCACAAAACTGATCTTTCCCTCTCCGCGTTTAATATTCCATCATATTTCGCGGCATGACGTGCGTTATAATGGCCCCCTTTTCCCCATTACTAATCACCAAAAAATCTATTTTCCAATTTAAATTAAACATTTTGCTGTTCTTTGGACGGATTTGACTGCTTGAAGGTTGCACGGTACAACAAAAGTGTTGCACTGGCATCACTGGTTCCTCTAAAATGCTTATATGTGTGCGATAGCAACGAATCCTTCTTGTGTACGTGTGAAAGCAGAAGAGAAAAATTGGCACGCATGCCTATACACACTGGCCACATTTGTATGGAGAGTGGAACAAAACTCAATTTCTTGGAAACGCATGGACCTACCGAAACCAAATTTTGCACATTGGTGTCCCACTATACGACTCATCTTTCCGAAAAATTAAAAGGATATATGTCGTAATCCACGCCCACCTCTAACGCTAGTTTACAGCCAAAAAAACAAGAAAACCAGGAATGGGGGAGGATAGGAATTGACCTGCTGAGCTAGGAAATATTTTTTTTTTTTTTTTTTTTTTTGTATAGTTAGGTTTTTGAGATAACGGTAATTTTGTGTTTTTTTGTTATCACTTCATTCAAAAATTATTTTCGCTGGAGTTACAAACGCAAGCAGTATCTCGTTCGAAAGGCACTTAAAATACGCTGAAAACGACATACAACATGTAGTGGTCTAATAAAAACTCGCTGAACAATAGCTGGTCAAATTTAAAATTTTGGGGATTTTTTGCGATTTTTGAAAAAATTATGATTTTCAAATTAAGTTTTTTATAAAAAGTTGTAAAAATCCGGAAAGTTTTATTCTTTTAAAAATTTGTCCATTTAATTGCAAAGACTTTAAGCATAATATCAGAGAGATCCAATCAATACTTTATTTTTGGCGATTTTTTTTTTGTGAAACAAAAAGGATATTTTGGATGAAAAATTTGGTTATGTGACTTAGCTATGTGAAACTGGCTTCATAGGTCAAAAGGACATTAGAAAGAAATATACAAGAAGACAAAACTCAATTACTCAGATTTTATAGAAAATTAAGTTTTATCGAAAACAGTCGATGTACATACAAATGTACAAAAATACGTAAAAGGAGCATCTTGGACAACAATATTTTTTACAGACTACTTAGTTACATTTAATATGATATTTTAAGAAAAAGGGAAAAATGTATAAACAGACTTCTTAAGAGAAGACCTGAACGAACTCAAATCTGCTTATAAGACCTGGTCTAGAGTGGTCCTTAATTGTTGAAAGTTTAAATAAAAATAGTAATTCTTGAAAATTACGCTCAAAGAAAAACCAAGATTTCTTCATCTTGTATTTTGCTAAAAATAAATTTTTCTCACTGTTTTCTTTCGCTAAATCATGAACATACCTTTTTCTTGCGTTTCCATAGTTATCAGAGTTTTTTTAGCACTCAAACTTGAAATCTCGCAAAAATCATAATACACTTATTTACACAAACTTTTTCCACAATTTTTTTTTTTTTTTTTCAAATGTGTTGACTTTAAATGAGCCAAAGTAACGTTTAATGGTGTCTATTGCGTATAGAAGGAGGTTTTCCATAAAATTCAATATATGTATTTCCCACGGGAATGCATGATAGAAATTTCTTTTTGAAACACCAAAATTTTTTACTTTTGTGTATGGGGGCTAACCAGTGTGCTATGGGATGGCCAACCTTGTTGTAAAGCGATAGCGACAATCCATTTTAGAGACTTGAAAATTGGAGCATACATATGTACATATGTATATACATCCACAATTGTCTAAAAGCATGGCAGATTTTTGTATGTACCGTGGCATGATCGGTGGCATCTTTATCGAGAACTCGAATGTTTGCCTGAGCTATAAAAGTCACTCTCAATTGCGGGATTATGGGCTCATCTTCAAACTTGCATTCTGGAATGTATAGATGCTATTGCCTTTATATCCGTTTATAAGTATGTAGATGATCATTCATTACCTTTTCCAAATGGGTAGGGTACCTGTCTATCTATCGCTATTAAATCATTGAAACTTCTAATCTAGGAAACTATATAGGAAAGCCAAATCAGAAAAAAGTGTTATATTTCACGTTCTCATAAATTAATTGAAATAATTTATTCAAGAAAGATGAAAGATTTTTTTAAGCTTAACTATGCTGGCATTGAAAAGGTAGATTAGTAGGGTAACAACTGAGATCTGAATCCACAATGGTGTTCTAAGGGTTAATTAGCTTGACTATAAATGCCGTAGCCATGAAAAGGTTTAAATGGACGAGATCTAGTGTGGTCCCAAAAGGAAACATTAACCATATCGTTGTCTGTGTGGAAGATCGCATAAAATCAGAAAAGTCTTCAAAAATGTCCTAGTTCATTTGTTTCTTAGATTGACGCGATCTTCCATTAAGGTATTGATGCGGACTGGTAACTAGTGCATTTTCGGAGGTTTGCTGGCGAACCTTTTTTTTTGCGTGAGGGTCTAATATACACACACTTTCTATATGTATACATACATACATATGTATATACACACCGTCGTTTAAAGTGCAAAACCGACGATATGTACATATCGTCGTTGAAGATGCATTTTTGCGTAAGAGGTATTTTCATTTTCGCGTAGCGGACATTGGATGAACTTTACAGGAGAGCATAAAAACTATTTCGTTTCAAAACCGTTACTTATTTCTGCGTACAAACTCAAATTTAAATAGTTACGTAGATCAGTTTGTTAGCCATAACATCAACTTAGTGTAAAAAAAGAAACAAATTGAATTATTAGGACTCTTTTTTTTCATGTGCGGTTGTGCAATTTTTATTTGGCACAAAAATCACGCACAATCGGTTATGAAATGGCAAAATGTTCAATATAATTCTTATTTTAGCATTTTATAAAGAAAAAAAGTTACAAAACTTGTACATATATTACATTTTAAACTAAAATTCATATTTTTAATTAAGAAAACGTAAGTTTGTTTACACATAGGTGGAGAACTCTTAAGGTAAATGTGGTAAATTGTCATAAAAGCTATGACAATCGGACGGCATCACTCTTTTAAGTTCTTGTAAATGTTGATATTTACGTTTTGTAATATTGAGGTGACCTTTGTGGATTGGATTAGGAATATCCGTGTCTATCTGGTTTATAACCTGATTTGAATGTCTTATAAATTTTCGCATAAGAATCATGGCCTACAAAAAACATGTTTTTATCGCAATGTAATACATTAATTTTTATACACAGCTGTAATAGTACACAGATTTAAATATTTTTATGAAATTTCGTATATAGGTTCCTATCCAGACTGGGACGGTTGAAAATGGGCGAAATCGGACCACTACCACGCCCACTTTTATATATGATTATTACAAAGGGGCCCAATAAAAACATTTTGAGCGCCAATTATAAAGATAATTCAATGAAATTTTGTGGCACAAGTACCACGATAGATAGAAAACAGAAATATTTTGGAAAATGGGCGTAGCACCGCCTCTTATTATACAAAGGACTCTACGAGATTTCGGAGCCCATAACTCGACAAATAATTGAGATATTATGACGAAAATTGGTGGACTTATATCTACCACTTGCGGTAGTATATGTGCAAATTTTAGCGAAATCAGTTTATAACCACGCCTACTTTTTAATCAAAATTTTTCTCGAATGCCCTTCAGAAATTTGTAACGTGACATCTCTGTAACTAAAAGTCATGAAGGGATGAAATTTTATAATAACAAGAATATTTATACGTTTAGTCGGATTATTGATACGAATTTTCAAAATGGGCGTGGCTGCGCCCACTTTATGCGGCACGGCCTTTTTTAAATTGCACCGTGTATCTAGCAAACGTAAAAAAAAAACTATGAAAGCTTATAATATTTGGCTCCACTCGAACTAAGGCTTCCTTTCTTGTTTTGTTTTTTAATTTTTGATAACTTTAGTCATAATTTGGTTGGGAAAATTGTAAAGATTGTAGCAAAAAAACGTAGCTTACCAATTAGCAACTTCATTAATTTGTTTAAAATAATACCTGCTTGATATTTACCTGACATTATTTGTTGAAATAAGTTAACTTTTGCTCCCTTTCATAAAAATTTGCCATTTAATTTATTTATCTAATAACATATAACTTCGCTTATATGAATGAACTGAAATCATACGCGGTAATGCTGCCAAATTTTAACAATACCCTTCATACGCGATTATGCAATTTACTGTTATTATGCGTTTTTGTTGTTAGAATTGCAATGTTTTGGTATGGATCGATAGAGGTGAGCGTCAGGAACTCAGGGTTGGAAAATCTCATTTTTGGCAAAAATGTCCCTTACTCGAAAATGAAAATACCTCTTACGCAAAAATGCATCTTCAACGACGATATGTAGGTACAAAAATTATTTCTTAAAAAAAGTACCTTTAAAAAAAGGACACTTTCCAAACTCCAACCAAATACTCGAACAACGTCTTCAATACAAAAACAACAACATGCGAACACAATAAAAAAATGTCTTTGCTGTGAAAACAATGTCTTAGACAATCGATTTACAATTTTAGTGATAAATTTAAACATACAAACATATGCATGTATGTAACTACATTCTTACAAACACATCACCTCTCCACTCTACTATTACTACCTACTGTGGAAAGCTGTTTCTTTAAAAGTCTCATATGCACATAAATTTAGTTCTTAAATAAACAAACGCAAACGAATGGCGAAATATTTTTTGTATTTGTATTTGTTTGAAGAAGAAGAAAAATGCACTTGAGTTGATCGCTTTGGCTATTGCCTGTCGTTTGCTGCACATTTATACATGTGCGTGTGGATAAAGGCAGGCACAGACGTGCATTGTGCTAGCGCTTGCTTACAAAATTTGTTGCTGTTTGCTGTTGTTATTTATGTTGTTGGCATTCAATTTGATTTTTCATTTCCGTTGCAAACGACACAACAAACGACACATACGCGCGCACATAGCAAAGAAGCGATAAACATTACAAATTCAAGGCTGTGTGAACCAAGAAAAAAGGGAGCAAAACAACAAGAACCAAATATGTATATGTATGTGCATTTTTTGTGTGTAGATATGTTTATTACATTAAAGATACATACATATGTGTCATATCCTTTCATACATACGTATGTACATATTTAGGTACCTACCGAGTCAGTGATTTTTGATGTGTAAACATCTTTGCTGTAGCTACGAGTAATTTCAAAAGTTTACGCGTAAACCGTAAATGACCTTTGTGTTAGTGCGCTGCTGTGTCCGTGTGAATCGCTTCCCTGTAAAAATCATTGGATTATATGCTCCATTTGTGGTAGGTTGGAGTACTTTCAAAGTGACCACTAACATAGCCCAAACGACCGATTCGTGTATCTGCATCGGTTCGTAGTTAGCCGAACATAACAAAAACCAAATGTTTATGGCGACGACGACGATATGTTTATACATACATAACTACATACATACATATGTTTGAATGTATACACTTCATTCGTCGTCGTCGCGATAAACATGTGGTTTTTGTTGTTATGTTCGGCTAACTGTTAGGTACTCCATCAATTAATCCAATGTAGGTACTCCATGGATTAATTTGATTGTTATGCGGGACTGGAGTATATACTCCATTGCAATGACATGCAATGTTAAATGGACCATATTTTTTGTATGAAATGTGGCATGTTATGGAGTAATCTGTTGGTTCATAGCGAGCACTCCATGGATTAGCGAATGGAGTACTCGGAATTTTTGCAGGGTTGGCATTGTCAGTGGTAGGTAGGTAGATAGACATGTACTTACAAATGCTTGCATGCATAGCCGTGCAAATGCAAATATCAACAAAAAGAGCAACGAAGCGAAGCGAAGTTGCTGTTGTTGTTGTTTTCTGCAACAATGCGACAAATAGGCAAAATAAAAGGGACCAACCTGTTTGAACATGTACGCAAATGTATGGATATGCATACCTCTCTAATTTTCTGAGCAATATTGGTATCAAATGAAAGGTTTTGAGCAGGCCTTCTACATGGAGCTCTATTCTTTATGGTTCCTAGGTCGGGTCCGCAGATATGGGTCAAAACGGGGACTCGGATATTCTTGCATGTTTCTGAGCAATATTGGTATCAAATTAAAGATTTTGAGCAGGCCTTCTACATGGAGCTCTATTCCTTATGGTTCCTAGGTCGGGTCCGGAGATATGGGTCAAAATGGGGACCCGGATTATCTTGCATGTTTCTGAGCAATATTGGCATTAAATGAAAGGTTTTGAGCAGGGCTTCTACATGGAGCTCTATTCTTTATGGTTCCTAGGTCGGGTTCGGAGATATGGGTCAAAACGAGGTCCCGGATGATCCTTGAATATTTCTGAGCAATATTGATATCAAATGAAAGGTTTTGAGCAGGACTTCTGCACGGAGCCCCGAGATATGGGTCAAACATGGTCCCGAATGGTCTTGCATGTTTCTGACCAAAACAAAACAAATCAAAATCAGAATTCAAAAATCAAAAACCAAGCACCAAAACAAACAAAAACAAACAAAACGGAGCCGTGACAATGACAACAAAAAATTATAAAAACGATAGTCGCATTTTAATCCATAGAAAACCAGGGGAAAAATGGAATAAGGGAAAGGGAATAGAATCCGATTTCGAAACTGTTTACACATCAATGTTCATGAGTACTCGTTACTCACGCTTTCTTTTTTTTTTATACACAGCTGTACTAGTACACAGAGTATTATAGTTTTAATCACATAACGGTTGATTGTAACACCATAAAATAATCGAGATAGATATTGACTTATATATATCAAACTGATCAGGGTGAAAAAAGAAATCGATTGAGCTATGTGCGTCCGTCTGTCCGTCTGTCTGTCTGTCTGTCTGTCTATCTGTACGCACTCTAACTTGCGTGAAAATTTAAATATTTTGATGAAATTTGGAATGAATGTAAGTTGGTATCAGGACTGGCACGGTTGGTATTGAAAATGGGCGAAATCGGATCGTGGCCACGCCCACTTTTCATATATAGAAAAAATCGGAAATGTCGTATCTCAGTCCCTATTATAGCTAGAGTGATAAAATTTTACACACATAATGAGCTCGGGCCCTAATGGAGAAATATGGTGAAAGTTAGGAAAACGGGCGGTGCCACGCCCACTTATTAAGGGTCAAACATCGAAAGTTGGATATGTCATAACTCAGAAACCGTTGCAGATATATCTATAAAATTCGGTAGGCTTGATGTACTTACTTAAGAAAATCTTCGGACGAAAAATTGTCGACATCGGTTGGTGGCCACGCCCACTTTTATATATGGGAACTATAAAGTGGCCTAATAAAATCATTTTAAGCGATATCTCTGTCAAACATAAAGATATATCATTGAAATTTTGTGGCAGGAGTCTAACTACGTACATAAAACAAAAAGCACAAAAGTTTTGGAAAGTGGGCGGTGCCACACCCACTTATTAAGGGGCAAACATTGAAAGTTTTATGAGTCTTAACTCAGAAACCGTTGAAGATATATGGATGAAATTTGGTACGCGTGATATTCTTACTCAGTCAAGAGTTTGGACGAAAAATTGCCAAAATCGGTTGACGACCACGCCCACTTTTATATATGGGAACCATAAAGGGGCCTAATAAAAACATTTTAAGCGATATCTTTGTCAAGTATAAAGATAATTCATTGAAATTTTGTGGCACGAGTTCCACAATAGACCGGAAGCAAAAAATAGAAAAAGATTGGAAAATGGGCGTGGCACCGCCTCTTTTTAGACAAAGGAATCTACGAGATTTCGGAGCCCATAACTCGACAAATAATTGAGATATTATGACAAAACTTGGTTTATACACTTTTATAACTTGTGTTAATAGACACGCAAAAATTTATTGAAATCGGTTTATGACCACACCTACTTTTTAATAAAGATAGTTCTGGAACACCCTTTGGGAATTTGTAACGTGACATCTTTATAACTAGAAGTCATAAAGGAATGAAATTTTGCACAAAGAATAATATTCATATGCTTAGTTGGATGACTGATAAAAATTTTGAAAATGGGCGTGGCTACGCCCACTTTATGCAGCACTCCCTTTATATAAAATACACCGTGTTTCCATCAAACGCAAACAAACTATGAAAGCATACAGCTGAGTATCTAATGTTCGATTCCAATCGAACTTAGGCTTCCTTACTTGTTTTAGTTGTGATTTTTTTCACAATTTATTTGCTTTGCTCCGAAAGAAAAAATCATCATGCGTGAGGCTTTTTGCTTTTACATTTTCTCTTCGTTTTTTTTTTAACCTAAAATTTTTTTCATGCTTGTCAACCTTATTATCATTAAAATTAGTAAATATGTACATAAATAAATGCGTGAATGTTATTAAAAACAACAATAATTTTAATGTAAAAGCAGTATATAATTATTGCTACTTTTCGTCGGCCAAAAGTGAAATGTGCTACTTTTCGTCAGCCAAAATTCAAATGTGCCACTTTTCGTACAGAATTTTTTAATTGCCAGCTTTCGTCAGAAATTTTAAATTTGCTAGTTTTCGTATTGTACGACAATATGTAAAAGCGCCACTAAGAATATAGTAATCCAACAAACATCAGATTTCGTCCAACTAAAACATATCTATTATTATTAATACGCTAACATATAAATTTTGTTCCATCTTCTCCGTCGAAACTACTGAACCGATTTTAAAACTAAGCACACCATTAGAAAGGTATTGCTCTCAAATAGAACTGCGCCAATTTTCATGAAAATTGTTTGGAAAATGCGTCCACAATCGTCGTTGGAAAATTGCCGTGTGGTTGTTGTTACATTCTTTTGCACACAACAGAGTTGTATCAATGCGCAAGCATATGTAGCTGACTTTGTGCGTTTTCACCAAACTTAACATGCAATTCTGAACATGTTTGGCTGGATGTTGTGTGTAGTTTAAAAGAAGTAGGTAGCAACTTAAAAAGGTAGCAAAAGCACTACAACAAAAATATAAAGGCAAGGAATAAGTAGGATAAGAAAGAATACGTAGGACAGAAATTAAGGAAAGAAAAGAGCAGAAATAGAAAGAAAGAAGTAGGTAGGAGAATTATGAAAACGATTAACGACAACAACACCAACAACAACAACAACAACAGCTAAATAGTAGCAGTGAAAGTAACAACAAAAGGAGCAGCATCGACAGGAACAACAACAAAATAGTAACAGTGGCAATAACAACAAACAATTATACAAAAAATATAGTTGCACCTTAGTCATAAGAAAACTTCTAGAAAAACTGTCGAGTTTGGACAGTAGGCAGCACTCTAGTATTGAATAATATCTTGTCTTTTACACTGATTCATCACATCACGTCATACTACATGAGATCACCGCTATTTTGTGTGATGCAGAAATGTTGCTCATACGCCATGTCGTCTTGGAAACTATGGACGTTGAGTCAAGCCAGTATTACATACATACCTACCTATGTGAAATAAAGTTGCGAAATTTCAGTTGGAAGGCATTTACTCGTTCATTCATTAATCAATTACCTCACATACGTTTTTGCTTTTAAATATTTGTGTTCTAGTGCATGCCTGTAATCACATCACATACACGCATTTTGCACACAAGCAATTAAGTCTGTATGTATGTATATGTGATTATTTCGCAAATGAACATTTACAAAGCGTTTGCTGTTTCTGCTAATATTTGCATTTATTTATACTCAATATACAAATTATACACAAATTTGCGCAAATTTAATCCACTTTAATGGTTTTTTGCACGTTGCCAGACAGACGCAACACTGACGACGACGACGATGATTATTATTATCATTATCATTATGATGTTGGTGATTAACAATTATGATGCTCATAATATTGAATGATGTTTGTGATGTTGTATGTGTTGTTGTCAAATGCCTTACAGCAATTTTTAATGTCTCCACTGTCATTTTGTTATCTCTTTCTCTGGTGGTGAAGTGCTTATGTGCAAATTTCAATAAATCAAAGTTCATGCTTTATTTGTCACGCAAAACATCAATCAAGCAGCTAGCACAAACTTCTTCAAACCTTTTTCGCTCGTGTGTGCGCAAAATAACACACATACACACACAGGTTCGCTGTAACGTAATAAATTCATGTTTATGTGTGTAATATGTGTTTATATGTAAATTATTTCGCCTTTCATTTGCTGCATGATTTAAGCTTCATTAGGCCGCTCGTCACACTTCATGTTGTTTGCCGTCATGCATAGTTATTACTCAATCCAGTCATATTGTGCGTTCAAATTTAATTGCGCTCGAATTTTGCTCGAATGCCTTCTCAAGTCTCTTATATCTTCTAAATTTGTCTTGTGTGTTAATTAGTCACGCTGCAGGTAATTTTGTACAAATCGTATCAAATTATCAATAATTGACCGTGAATATTTCTGAAATTGGATCTTCTTTTTATTTAAGTCAATAATAACAACAACATTAGCTTTGCTTTTTTGTTAATTTGTGATTTCGTGTAATCTTTTTATTACCTTCAAGACACATTATGGAAAATTTTGTGCGGCCGCAGCAAAAGTGAGTTCATTTTAGTATGGAAATATACGTATAACTTTAGTAACGAGAATGTTGATTGCGGTGATGGTAAATACGTTTGCGTGTATTATATAACGTCTGGTAGTCCATTTATAAAGGAAAATGAAATAGTCTTCACAATTTATCTATAAAAATAAGCAAGAATGAAGTAAACTAGTAAACCCGGCCACGCGATGTTGTGGCTTTCAATTACACTGTGCGACAATTTGAGGGTGGAGGACCACTTATTGCCACATTTGAGAATTTTTTTGATTGCGATTTTAAATTTGCCTTCCCCTTAAAATTGGCAGAATATATGTAAATGGGCTGTAAGCCCATAGAATTTTATTAATAAAATGTAAAATGAAGCATATACCTACATATGTAGTTACTGGTTATTTTTATTTTCTGTGGACCTAGATTTTTTATAAAAAATTTAGTCCGAGGAGCCCCATAGTGAAGTTTTATGCCGAATAAATTTCTAGAATATGTTAACCTTAAAGCGACCTCCAAAAGGCCATTTATCGCACTCCTCTCTCTCTCTTTCTACTTTCCTTTCTAGTCCTCTTTATCTTCCCTTTCATATGACACATCAAATTTAAAAATCGAACAAACTAAAGCATAAAACTAAATTTTTGAACAGATGATAACCCTTTTTGTAAAAATAATAATAAATTACTCATTTTTACGCAAGGCTCTTTCATATGACACCTCAAATCTAAACCAAACAAACTATAACATAAAAATTAAATTTTGAACAAGTGGCAACTATTTTTGTAAAAATTATAATTAATTTCTTGTTTTCACGTAAAGTCCTTTCATATGACACCTCAAATTAAAAAAATCAAACAATCTATAGAAAACCGAATTTTTGAACAGGTGGCAAACCTTTTTGTAAAAATTTTAATAAATTACTTATTTTTATGCAAAGTGCTTTCATATGACACCTAAAATTTAAAAATCAAGCAAACTATAGCGTAAAATTGAAATTTTGAAAAGTTGGCAACCCTTTTTGTAAAAATTATAATAAATTACTAATTTCCAGCTGAAACCCTTTCATATGGTGCCTGAAATTTAAAAATCAATCAAACTATACAGAATAAATAAATTTTATACAGGTGGAAACCTTTTTCAGAAATATTAAACCTTCCTGCACATCTACAGGTCAAGCCCTTTCATTTGACACCCCATTTTCGAAAATCGGTATAAAAAAAATTGCTTAGCGTAATACATATATATAAAGATAGCAGCTCAAGAAATGCTAAACGAAAGTTCTTTAATTTGGGGTATTTTAAATGAATGAATCTATAACGCCATTTCAATTCATCATTTAATTAACATAAATATGAGTTCCTTCTCATTCTGCGCGCTTTTACGCGCGTAGACGTCCGTTTTTTTTTTTTTTTTTTTTTGTTGAAATTAATTAAATTAATTAATTAATTTATGCCATATTTTCTTAATAATACAAATGAAGTGCTTTACAGTAAAACTGCAATTATTTATGCAAATAAGAGTTAAACATCATGCAACAATGTTCACAAGCAAACGAAAAGAAATTCAATCACAAAACACAGCCAACAAAGATGCCTCATCACTCATACGCCGTGGCATCCGAGATGAATGTTCGATATGCATCTATCTACATATGTTTGTATATATATAAATATATATATATGTTATTATGCATGAAATTCGACGACTTACTGTTGAATCTCTGCCAATAAATACGATAAAAATTATTTGGAGTGCATAAAAAGCACAACAGCCATACGAGTACGACTACAAGTACGATTATGTACGTGATTGAATTGACTACGTAAAAGCTTATTGCTGCTGAGAGTTGCACGAGTGCATACATACATACATACATACATACATATATACTCGTATCACCACTTGTTATGCACGCGATTGACCTATTAAATTAAATTGTATGGGTTTTTATCGCTGATAAATCGCTGCAGAGAGCGAGCGATCTATGTCAGCCATTTAACATCTTGTATTTTAATTCAACTTAATATGGTGAATTTATTTGTCTTGAAGTACCTCGTTGTACGAGTATACGAGTACGAGTAAATCGAATGCGAAATGAAGGAAATCGAATACGAGCAATTAAATAAAGATGCACAACAACAACAAAAGCGGAAATTGGTCACACATACTTACATTCATACATTCTTACATATGCATCCGGGCATTTATTTAAGATGGATGGTAATGTCATTAAATGGGAATGAAAATGCTGTTCAATGTGGTTGAGGAAATTTAAGGAGATATACATAAATGTGTGGTTGCATATATGTATTTATGTATAAGTTTGCGTGTAATTTTCCACTTTAAGTTGCATAAACTTAAGCATTTATACATTCGCGAAACGTTTATAAATATTTTATGTATATCGAAGTAGTAGGTAATAGGTAAAGAGGCAATGTGGGGCCGTATTGAAACTTCGACAAACTCCATTGGCTTGTAAGAAACAAAAATGAGAATCGATCCTACCAGTGTTTGTCGATGGGAATGTAACCCCTTCTTAGCGAAAAATTGGTTACTTTAAATGCCTTGGCACTAAGAAATATTTCTGAACAGAAAACAGGATATATGTATATGATGGGACATACCCACCCAACATTCTCGGAGCACTCAAAATTTGTAGCACATTATGAGTCCGAAATTTGTGTATAATATGAGTCTTAAACTTGCGTACGCCGATGATATCGACATCATTGGCACTAACACTCGCGCCGTATGTTCTGCCGGGTTTACCACGTTATCCCCAAATCAAAATCCCCAAAATCAAAATCCCCAAAATGAAAATCCCCAAAATCGCCGCGATTTCTAACCTAATTTTAATTTATTTCACACAGAATATGAGAATTCTACATTGGACATTATTTCTCAAACTGAAACTCAAAGGAAATTGTATACGTGATGATTTCACAAATGTTTATTAATAAATTCATCTCAATAACTTCTTCTTCTTCTTGATTGGCGCTTAACCTAGACGATTCTGGCCGAGTCCAACAGATCGCGCCAATTGCTTCTGTTTCGTGCAGCATGGCGCCACTTGGGAACACCTAGGGAGGCAGCATCGCTGTCCACCTGGTTTTCCTAACGCAGTGGAGGTCTCCCTTTTCTTTTGCGATCAGCGGGTTTCGATAGAAATGCTTTCTTGGCCGGAGCGCCTTCGTCCATTCTCACGATATGACCTGCCCAACGCAGCCGCTGGATCTTTATTCGCTGAACAATGTCGATGTCTGTGTAAAGCTCGTACAGCTCATCGTTAAATCTCCGTCGATACTCGCCCACGCCAACGCGCAAAGGTCCATAAATCTTACGAAGAACTTTTCTCTCGAATACTCCAAGTGCCATCTCATCTGATTTTGAAATTGTCCACGCTTCTGCGCCGTACATGAGGACTGGAACGATGAGCGTCCTGTAGAGTGTGATTTTTGTTTGTCGAGAGAGGACTTTACTTTTCAGTTGCCTACTTAGTCCGAAGTAGCATTTATTGGCAAGCGTGATTCTTCGTTGGATCTCCGTGCTGACATCATTCTTGGTATTAATGCTGGTCCCAGATAGACGAAGTCCTTAATAGTTTCGAATTTGTAGCTATCAACATTGACGTGGCTGCCAATAACTTATGATTACATATTTACATAGGGTTAGGTACGAAATGTCGAAAAAAAATATCGATATAATGTCAAATTAATGATGTGTAAAATTTGCGCGAGTAGAAAACTTTTTTGCATTGGCGGCCTTTGGCCGCGCTTTAAAAAAATAACCCTCAGCCGGCAGAATTCTCTTTCTGGAATAAAACGTATAGAGCAATCCACAGTACTTTTGAGTAGAAAACCTTTTTGCACTGGCGGCCTTCCGCCGCGCTTATAAAAAATAACCCTGGGCTACGACATCCAAGTCCGGTCGTGTGCCATAACCGTGGCGGTCCTCATGCGTAGTACACACTTCAGCGCAAGCGGCCTTCGCCTTTATTTATTCATTTCATTTATTTAGATGAACATATTTTTTATAAAATATGGAATCTCTTAGATACCCCGTAGGTCGCATTATATAGAAGCCGGCCCACCTACCGAAAATAAAGAAAAAACACCCAAGTATTTTTCCAAATTTTATACATTTTTCGTCATTTTGCGACTTTTTTATTTCGGTAAATTAAAATTCGACATTTTTTTCGACATTATTAGCGGGAACTCCATGGATTAGCGAATGGAGTACTCCGAATTTTTGCAGGGATATATATGTATTTTATATGTATGTATACATATGTGTTATTACGTATCAGAGCTCAGATAAGACTCGGCATGCGGTTTTTTAAATATGATCTTCAACGTTGTTTATTTAGTCATCTTTTGCGGATTTTGTGACGCTATCCCCGAAAAAATGTGGGGATTTCGTGTTTGGGGATTTTGATTTTAAGGATTTTGATTTTGAGTATTTTGATTTTGGGGATTTTTTTTTTGGGGATTTTGTCCGTTGGGGATTTTGTTTTTTGGGGATTATGTGGCACTCCCATGTTCTGCCTTCTCCAAGCTGGATAAAGAGGCTAAGAGACTGGGTTTGGCGGTAAACGAGGACAAGACGAAGTATGTACCTCCTGTCATCACACAAAGAAACAGCACGCCTTGGCAGCCACGTCAATGTTGATAGCTACAAATTCGAAACTATTAAGGCCTGTTAATGGGCGAAATCGGACCATGACCACGCCCACTTTTCCTATATAGAAAAAATCGGAAATTTGGTATCTCAGTCACTAATATAGCTAGAGCGATGAAATTTTACCCACGTGTTGAGCTCAGGCCCCTAGGAAGAAATTTGATGAAATTTTGGAAAATGGGCGGTGCCACGCCCACTTATTAAGGAGCAAACATTGAAAGTTTTATATGTCATAACTCAGAAACCATTAAAGATATATCGATCAAATTTGGTGTGCGTGATACACTAACTTAGGCAAATGTTTGGACTAAAAATTTCCTAAGTCGGTTGACGACCACGCCCACTTTTATATATGTGTATTATAAAGTGGCCTAATAAAAATATTTTAAGCGATATCTCTGTCAAATATAAAGATATATCATTGAAATTTTACAGCAGGAGTACAACTGCGGACATAAAACGAAAAACACAAAAATTTTGGAAAATGGGCGTGGCACCGCCTCTTTTTAGATACAGGAATATACGAGATTTCTGAGCCTATAACTCGACAAATAATTGAGATATTATAACGAAACTTGGTTTATACACTTTTATAACTTGTGTTAATAGACACGCAAAAATTTATTGAAATCGGTTTATGACCACGCCTACTTTTTAACAAAGATATTTCTGGAACACCCTTTGGGAATTTGTAACGTGACATCTTTGTAAATAGAAGTCGTAAAGGAATGAAATTTTGCACAAATAATAATATTCATATGCTTAGTTGGATGACTGATAAAAATGTTGAAAATGGGCGTGGCTACGCCCACTTTATGCGGCACTCGCTTTATATAAAATAAGCCGTGTTTCCATCAAACGCAAACAAACAATGAAAGAATACAGCTGAGTATCTAATGTTCGATTCCACTCGAACTTAGGCTTCCTTACTTGTTTAAAATTATAATTGAATTCATAGATGCCGTTTCGAAAAAGGGGAAGTATAAATATCACTGAAGTTCAATATTATGTTGAATGTCCCAGTATATGGTGGCATGGGTTGAATTTCAGGTTGATGTCAGGTTTGAATCAGGAGGAGAATACAAAATAGACAACACGATAAAGCAAGCAGTGAAGGTGAAGAAAGCCTGGAAAAGAGGATAATAATCGTTTGAAGGGAACTGGGTAAGGGGAAAGAAAATGCATGGAAAATAATTATTTTTTAATTTTGCTAATCATAGAAGAAGGAAAAAAAGAGTCATAAATATGTGCCCAATAGGAGTCTTTTATGACTCTTATTCATGCTCATATGATGTATGGAATTAAGCTCATATCGGGCGACGAACTTAGGAACAGAAATACATACATTTCGGACTCCAAAATGAGCTCATAATGAGTGTGAACACTCCAGTTTAGGATACCTTTCTGATTCTTTTATGACTCCGAATGTTTGCTGGGTATGAACGTACAAAGTTGAGAAATTCATAGATGATGCTTGTACTCTATACTCTAAATGAAAAATGTTCAATATTTAAAATCTATAGATTTCAAATATTAACCGAGCACAGAAGAAGAATAGAAATTCAGGTGTTAAAGTGGATAATGCTAAAACTGGTTCTGCCCGAACTAACTTGTTTGGACAAAGATAAAATGAATTGATAGACCACTATTTTTTCAAGCAGAACATTGATCCTAACATGTACGCCGTGTGAAGAAACGCCGCATGATACTCAGCATCTCTTAAAATGCCTGTGATAACCCACTCACTTAGAACCACTATCCCTATGGAAGGGCACAAATGAAGCTGCAATTTTTCTGGGCTTCCCTATAAGCGAGTCTGATGAAAATTTGTGAGCAGAACACGCCAGCTAAGCAGGGCTTAGTAATGCTACAACAACAATAGTAAGGAGCAAAACTAAAGTGTCTTGCAAACTAAAGTGCATAATTTCATCATTCTAATATTCACAACATTTGTTGGCTAAACAATACATATCATCACATGGCAGACCATCTGCGAATGGAAGATTAAACGATTCAGGCGGCGGTATTGAGCGGATTTTTATGCACAAAGGCAGCTCAAATTTGGTATAGTTCCATTAGAACGATTCACATATAAACTCATTAAATTAGTAAGGAGAGGCCTACTTATCCTCACTGTGTACTAAATGAGACACTAATTTTTCTGCTACCTCTTAAGTAAACATAGTTGTTATATACATATCTGTGCCCGCAAATTAAAGTAGCCCAACTCGAGATAATGCGAAATTGAGTTATTGTTATAGTGTTAATCTTTGGAGGAAAAGCCATCGATCTGTCTTATCCCCATTTAAATGGGAGTAATATTTAAAAAGTTATTAAGATATAAAAATTATCCTAACTCAGATAGAAATATTTTGCACCAGTTAAAACAACTTATCTTCTAGCAAATCTGTTAAGTCTAGTATTGTATGAAAAATCGTTTTATTAAAACATCCTAACTAGAGTTATGTGGGTACTTCATGGACGTATTTATTTGCGTTTTCAGTTTATTAAAAAACTTAACTTCAGTTAGGAATTATAATTTTTTTTTGTCAATTTTGTTTTCATAGCCTAAGTGGAAATAGGTTATTTTAAGTGATTTTTTTTTTATTTTTACACAATTTATCTCGAGTTAGGTTTTTTTGTTAGAATACTTTTCTCATTTCATGCGTTATTATCTTCAGTTAGGTTTTTTTGTTGGAAGCAAGTGGATATGATAAACTGAGATAAGAAATTTTTCAAGGATATATATTATAGAAATTCAATTAATTATTATATAATGTATACATAAAACACCTTTTTTCATCAATTAAACTTTAATGTGGCCGCTGAGGTGCAGTGGGTAGAGTGCTCGCCCGCTATACCAGAGGTCTTGGGTTCTAACCCAGTCCGGACAAACACCACAAAAAATTTTTCTAATTGATTAAAACCCAATAATTGGGTTTTTATAAATAGCGGTCACCTCTCGGTAGTGGGTGGCATACCCTCCGAGTGTATTTCTGCCATGAAAAGGCCTCACAAAAAAGCATTTGCCGTTCGGAGCTCGCATAAAACTGTAGGTCCATCAAAATTGTAGGAAAAACAAAAAGAAGCACACCTCGAATTGGGAGAGAAGCTCGCCAATAAAACTCATCAGAGTTTTAATATCGCCAGTGTATTATTATTGTTATTTTTTTTTTTTTATTTATTAATATTGATAGTTAAGCTTAAAAGCTAGAAACTAACAGATATTCTTTATATAGCACTGGCAACTCATGCCTTCGGCTAGTTATTATTGTTATTAAACTTTAATCGTGTTGCCTTTTACAAGGTATGGATCCTGGTAACATGGAGGAAGAAGACTTTCTAAATATGGATTATAGTAGCGACGACTCAATTAAGGACTCATTTTTTAACGATAGTCAGTCGGACACGGGGTCAAATAGTGCTGATTAGCCTATGCCTTCCTACACCTTTTTGCGATCTTCTGAATATTTTTATAAACGCTTTATACACTTTCTATTTAACTGTGCATGATTGTGTTTCCGGACCACCTACGTGTTATATGTGGCATGAGACCCTTGCAAATCGTGGTGGCAATGGAATACCATCGTGCTTATTCAAACACTTAAATAGTTTACCATTCAATATTAAACATGTCGGTTTTTATAGCGATTGCTGTCCTGGCCAAAACCAAAACTCTTCTATTAGTACTATGTTTTAAATCTTCATGCAAGGTGATACTAACATTGAGAAAATTTATCACAAGTTTTTGGTTCCTGGTCATACGCATATGGAGTGTGCTGTAGACATGCCTTAATTGAACGAAAAGAAAACGAATATAAAGATTCATCACTGGGTTTATAAACATATGTATTTTGCACATGACCCTATATGTCGGTTCCATCACCGCGCTCCTTTTTTCGGCGGTTCCAGCTGTTATAGCTTTGAACCTCTCGCTTGGGAGTCTTCATTAATCACTTCCGGATAAACCAAGCTTCTTGTGGTGATTTCCCTAGTACCATGCCTTTTTCAGTATTCGGTAAAATAAAACGCAAATTCAGTTCGGGTTGAAAACGATCCGCGGCTTAGGATTATGGATTATTTTCTTCAGGCCCAAACAACAATGATTAGCGAAACGATTTTTATTTTATTTCATTCATTTCAAACAAAAATTAAAAGTCAAAAACTCTAAGACTTCTAATTCCACTACTTAGTTAGTTATATCCACTTAAATGGTCGTTTCGGGTCGTTTTCGACCCGAACGTAGGTCTACGCTTAAAAACAATTAACTCTAGTTAAATGGAAATAAAAACCTTATTGGGAAGAATTCGACACAATAAAAGAACTTAACTAGAGTTAATTCTGCTTTTCGTAAAAATTGCATCCAATAAAAGCACTTAAGTTATAAAAGAAAATTTTTTGCAATTAACCTTGCTTTAAGATTTCTGGTTCACAACTATTCCTTCTCTAACACTACAAATCCATTATTTCACCTTTTAAAAATCCGAATTGGTCCAATGGTTTGAATTTTGACAAAAAATTGAGTTTTCTCCGTTCACCATATTTTGAGTTAGGCTACTTTAATTTGCGGGCACAGATATGTACATATAGATACATATATGTACATCGCTAGATATGTTTGGTATAGTAATACGAAAAGGTCTGAGTAAATTGGTCTATAAAAATTAAATTGACTATTAATAGTAACTCTCCTCTTATATTTTGTTATTTCTTGCATTTTGTTCATGCCACTACAACTTTTATCTAATTTTTATTACATTTTCGTTTCCCAAATTTAATAGAATTCAATGATGATAATAAAGTAAAATCAATCGACTCAATAGACTGCTGCAATTTGTAATATTCATACCAATCAAATCAAATTCTGATTGATTTTCTTTCTTTGAAGTTGGCTAATTACTTTAGCTGCTTAAATATGGCCATGGGCTATAATAAATTGCAGTAGCTCATAAAAGTATTGTCCAACACTCTTCTTCTTCTTCTTCTTCTTCTTCTTCTTCTTCTTCTTCTACCTCTACTTATTCCTCTTCTTATACTACTTCTTCTTCTACCTCTTCTTCTCTTACTTATTCCATTATTGCGGCTTCTTATACCACAGCAACATAAATTTGCAAGCTAAAGTATACAATCAGAATTACAAGAAATGATACTTGGAAAGTAAAGTTTTGTGCAAAAGATACTCGAGTAAAGACAAGCAAACTCAATCAAGAAATTTTCTTGCAAATACTTCGATAATAGTTCATAGTTAAATTATGCCAAAGGGGCTTTTTGCTGCAATAAATTGATATATTGTAGTACACATACATATATCTATAAATAACTTAAAATTTAGTACGTAAGATTTATATGTACATTCATAAATAGTATATATCTAAATGTATATATGTTTAGGTATTTATTTGTATATTATTGTACAGAAATCAACAAAAGCTTACATAATTATTATTATCAATATACGAGCATTTGGTTAATCATAAGCAAAATATTCTGCTAATTATATTTCATCTTCCTTCCCAAATTGTTTGAGTAATGCTTTAAGCTTTTAGCTGTTCTGCATTTGTTACACAGAAAGCATTCAATAATTATAATATAATTTAATTATGTTTTAATTGTATCATTTACTGGTTCGAAGTTATATTGCATTCATGTCAAACTTAAATTTAATATACTAGTTATTTATTTGGTTTGAGTCTGTAGCGATTTTCGTTAAATGGTGCTTTCGTAAGAACTCAAAAAATCACCCCTAATTAACTTTTAAGGCCTACTTTAGGGTCGAAACGGACCAAAAGCTCTTTTAATTTGGTATAACTGAGTAAGTGGTGGAATTAGAACTTCGTAAACTGTTTGGCTTTTAATTATTACTAGTATCGCCGGTGCTCGAAATTCGACCATGCAATTTATTTTTTCAACTTTGTATTGGTACAAAAATTTTTTCCTTTTCGCCCTGATTTGCCCTTTTGATCACGGTCCGACGCGAAATCAAGGCAGATCTATGAAGGTAGGCCCGGTGGCGAATTCAGAAGTTTCCCATGTATTTTGTTATTGTATTTGGTGGAGTGTAATGTCAAAATGATATTTCGCCGTGGTTAAAATCTGAATTTGCTTGGGGTTCGTCCATTCCTATTGGTCATGATGTGAATTCGCTTTGATTTTGACATTACACTCTACCTTTCTAAACAAAAAAAGAAGTTTTTCAATTCGCCGCCGAGCCTACCTGTTAGATATGCCTTGGTCAAAATTAAAATTACTCAATGCTCTCCCGCCCTCTCTCTCATTTTTCGCTTTAATGGAAAAGCAATAGGAGATATTTGGCCGCCTTGATTTTGATCTCAGCGTAAACTGGGCCAATGCATATAAAATAGAGAGAGCGCTTTTAAATTAAAGCGACTCTTCAACTGTGTTTACGATATTTGTAAACACGTTTACGATTCTTAACTAAAAATTTTATTTATTAATTATAAAAAAATTAAATAATTTATATAAAAAATTATATACCTATGCACTGCTCCTGACTCATTCGAACACATCCATATAAATTTTATGTGGATATGAGTATGTTAAATGTGCAAAACAGCCTGGCAATTGTTTGTATGGGAAAAATGTTAGCCTATTAATATATAAATTTTAAATAATAGAAACTAAATAAAAATCGCATTGGCAATAATCAGGGCCGTACCCAGGAATTTTTTTTGTGGGGGGTTTTCATCGTAGATTTTTTTTTTTTTTTTTTGAGAAAAATATATAACCTATTTCGTGCACTAAATAAAAATAATAAAAAAAAATTTGGTTTCTAAAGTGCTATTTAGGAGAATAATTTTTTTACAAAACTTGATTTTCAAATTAGGGTTTTTATAAGAAGTTTTAAAAATCAGGAAACTTTTATTCATTTAAGAATTAGACTGTTCTATTGCAAACACGATGAATACTTTATTATTGGATATTTTATCCAAGTGAAAAAAAAAAATATTTTATGGACGAAAAACTCGGTTAGATTACCCAACCATGTGGAAACGAAAACAGCTGTAAAAGGCCGCCCCAAGATTTTTAGCTTATGTTGAGACTCTAACTTGTTTTTTTTTGCAACTTTGTTATTTGACATCCGATTTTTAAAATTGATAGATATGTTATTATTTTAGTCTTTTGAGCAGGGTTTGAAATTATTTTCAACTTTTTTTTTCATTTCCATTGAATTTCATTTTCATTTGAAAATTAACAAGTAAGGAAGCCTAAATTCGAGTGGAATCGAACATTAGATACTCAGCTGTATGCTTATTGTTTGTTTGCCTTTGATGGAAACACGGTGTACTTTATATAAAGCGAGTGCTGCATGAAGTGGGCGTATCCGCGCCCATTTTCCAAAATTTTTCTATTTTTTGTTTCCAGTCTATTGTAGAACTCATGCCACAAAATTTCAATGAATTATCTTTATATTTGACAAAGATATCGCTTAAAATGTTTTTATTAGGCCACTTTATAATACCCATATATAAAAGTGGGCGTGGTCGTCAACCGATTTCGCTAAAATTTTCAACATGTATTGCTACAAGTAATAAAAGTGTATACACCAAGTTTCGTCATAATATATCAATTATTTGTCGAGATATGGGCTCCAAAATCTCGTATATTCCTGCTCCTAAAAGGAGGCGGTGCCACGCCCATTTTCCAAAATTTTTGTGTTTTTTGTTTTATGTCCTTAGTTGGAATCTTGCCATAAAATTTCATTGATATATCTTTATATTTGACAGAGATATCGCTTCAAATGTTTTTATTAGGTCACTTTATAATACCCATATATAAAAGTGGGCGTGGTCGTTAACCGATTTTGGCAATTTTTCGTCAAAACATTTGCGTAAGCAAATATATCACGCGTACCAAATTTCATCTATATATCTTCAACAGTTTCTGAGTTATGACTCATAAAACTTTCAATGTTTGCCCCTTAATAAGTGGCCGTGGCACCGCCCATTTTCCAAAATTTCATCAAATTTCTTCATAGGGGCCTGAGCTCAACACGTGGGTAAAATTTCATCGCTCCAGCTATATTAGTGACTGAGATACCAAATTTCCGATTTTTACTATATAGGGGAGGTGGGCGTGGTCATGGTCCGATTTCGCCCATTTTCAATACCATCCGTTCTCGTCTTGATACCAACTTGCATTCCAAATTTCATCAAAATATTTCGATTTTTGCGTGAGTTATCGTGCGTACAGACGGACAGACGGACAGACGGACGGACGGACGGACGGACGGACATGGCTCAATCGATTTCTCTTTTCACGCTGATCATTTTGATATATATAAGTCTATATCTATCTCGATTATTTCGTTCTGTTACAATCCACCGTTAGGAAATCAAAATTATAATACTCTGTGTACTAGTACAGCTGAGTATAAAAAATAAACAGCGTTCTACTGTACAGCAACGGGGCAGGCTTAATTTTCAAAAAATTATAGTCGACTGTTGCTGTATTGTGGAAATTTTTACAGCACTGTTGTTGTTGTGTTTTTTTTTTACTTTATGGGAGCACAATAGAAATTGTAATGTACAAAAAAAAATTTTTTAAAAGCCGCACTGAAAACTAAAATTCTGTTTATCTGTGCTTTGCTGTCGACTGATCTGTTTGAACAGGAACAGCACAAATAAACAAACAAATATATTCGACTGTTCTGTGCTTCGACTTCAGATATTTTCAGAGGGAATCGAAATTCAAAAGTTCTCAAAAAATTATGGTAACTTTCCCAGAACAGCAACAGCTTATTTTTTCGAGACTGTTGGTGTTATGCTGGCAAACACTGCTTGGGAAGCTTTATATCTTCCTCTAATATCCTTTGATCTGTGAAGTGGTTTTCATATAGTTGGGCCACCTAGCCGAGTTTTTCGACCATAAAACATCCTTTTTGTTTCACTTGGAAAAAAATCGCCAAAAATAAAGTATTCATCGAATCTTTTTAATATTACGCTTAAAATGTTTGCAATAAAACAGAATAATTTTAAAAAGCATAAAACTTTCCTGATTTTTACAACTTCTTATAAAAACCCCAATAAAAACAAAATTTTTTCAATAATCGCAAAAAATCAATAAAATTTTGACTTTGAAAAGTTAGTACTGAAAATAGGTGAAATCGGACTATAACAACGCACACAAAATGTTATAATCCAGACACTAATAAAACCGAGTAATGAATTTTCAGCCATGCAATGATTTTATTCAGTTATAAGGAAATATGCTAAAATTTTAGAAATTGTATGTAACATAATTTAATTTATAAGTGGTATGTCGTTAGAAGCGTACTTTAATTATCTTTCGAACGGAGTAGATACGGTTTGCGGGTATTTGTAACTTCAGCGAAAAGAATTTTTTATTGAAGTTGTAACCAAAAAAACCCAAAATTACGTCATCTCAAAACCCTAACCATAAAAAAATGGTTTTGACCTCAGCAGGTTCATGCCAGCCCTCCCCTATACCTGAAATTCTTGGTATTTTCTCAAACTAATTATTTGTAAACTAGTGTTTTCAACATATAGCTTTGAATATGATAGAAGTAAAATATATCTACCAGAATTTCGTGGGCGGTTCAAACACCCAAACCCCCCCCCCTAAATACGGCCTTGGCAATAATTATGTATTGAGCTTGAAAAAATCTCTATATCTGTATATTTAAAATTATAGGAGTTTTTTTTACCAAATATCTGAAAAAATGTAAGACGAATTTTTGATAGTTTATTCTTTGGGTTAGTCCTCTGACATAGGCTATATTTTTCCCGCAAGCTGGCACAAATCACACTTGTAGTGGGAATGCAATGAATGGTAGTGCAAACCACATATGCATTCGCATTCACTACTGAATGGTAGTGCAAGCCACATTTGCATTCGCATTCACTACTGAATGGTAGTGCAAGCCACATTTGCATTACCATTCACTATTGAGAAATCTCCCCAAGCACCTTTGATAATCTGGAAAGGAATATGGAAGACTCAAAAGCGAGTGGCTCAATACTAAAGCAGCTGTTTAAACCTAGTAAAATAGTACCTCACAAATTTTAATGTTATTTAAAATTAAGCATTTGTTTAGAGAAATTAAAGTTGAATGGAGAGTTTAATTGAAAAAAAGTGTGCTACTGTATGTATGTGTTTATGTATGTATGTACTTTTTACCAACCCTAACCTAACTTTCACGTGCGAGTATTTTTATTATATAAAGAACACCTCTCAAAATACAATAAATATCTTTGTGTATAGACTTTTTGTTTGTAAGTAAATAAGTATGTATGCCCGTCCGCCATCAATTCCGTCTGCTGGCATTTTTCATTTGTTGAACCGCAATTTCTTTTGTTTTTATTATTATTATGTGTTTTTATTTCTTTTTTTGTTTTATTGTTGGATTATTTAGCCACCACCACCAGCCATCAACTTACATAATAATAATTATATTTGGACCAATAACAACAATAGCTATTGTCTTTATGGTGTTATGTATGTGTTGATATGTACATATACATATATGTATGTATATATATTTCTATTGTTTACGATGTATTGTTGTTTCTATTATACATATGCATGTATTTCTTTAACAAACACATACTAGACACATATGTACACACACATGATTATATTGATATTTTCTAGCCTGTTGCTAGAGCGCTTTGTTAAAGCCAAATTGCATTTGAAATGTGTGAGTGTATAAATACATATGTATACACATACTAAATATAAATAAAACAACAATTGTCCATACATGTTGATGTGTGTATTGTTTTCCCTCTCGGGAACTCAATGGTAATCACCCCAATCATAGCATTCTCTGCCTCCAGCCGCTTTTTCTTTTCCCCACCCACTTCATGCTTATTGGTTTGGAATTCACTTCGACTTTTTTCTGTTCATACTACGAGTATACACCATCGCCGCTTGAAACTACGACAAATAGCTTCATAAAATACTGCTATTCACATACATATTTCATGATAGTTCGTCCCTGCAGGAAATGATTTTGTTATCATGCGCAAGTGAAAAGAATTGCATATCTACATATTTTGAAATAGTTGTGGAATGAAGAGGTATTCGCTGAAAATATTAACTTATCGAAAGCGAAACCTTTCTAGAACCGGAAGTAGAAAAGTACTAAGTTCATTATCTTTCAAAAACGATTTGGATTACGCGTATGTTACTCTCGTTGGTATTAAAAGAAACTTTCCTAGAGTTACATTCAAATTGTATTTCTATATTAAGAAGCTTTTGGTCTCAGAAGAAGAAATTTATCAGAAAATAGTACGAATACGTCTGTAAGTTTCTATATGACTCACGGCTGTCGTTAGTATTCAGCAGGAAATATATCGAGCGATTGCTTGATGCTTTGAACCAATCACGGAATCAATTATAGAGCCGCTTTGATTACACAGGTCAACAAAAAAGTCCTATGATATTCTACTTCTATTCAACTTTTTTGTTGACCTGTGTTATTTGCAAACTCTTATTCTTTTGCTGGGAACTAAATGGGTACGAGTATTTAACTTTTAAAGCGATTTTTAGAACGCTTCAAGCAAAAAATGTGTTTCATTTCGAGTTCTGCTCAATTAATTTAAATAGTAAACAACTAGTTCTTTTGGAAAAGATTAATGATTTTGACATCTATGGTCGTACTATAAAAAATTTCTTTCGGAAATTAAATTACATTAAATCTTCGCGATACGCTCTAGCGTGAATGCTATGTAAAAGAGAGTAAGTTTTGTTGTTGGCATTTTAGCTAGTCTAGCAACACACACATACTCCCTAGGGGCGCTTTATTAGTGTTCATAGTATGCTAATTTTTCCTACTGGGCATTTATCTCCATATATCTATGTTCACATATGTGTGTATACCTACCTACATACATATAGCGCAGCCAGTTGAAATCCACTGTTGGCTGCTGTCTGCTTGCACTTTATCAGTGTATATTTGCCAATATTATTTGCAATTTTAATAGAAAACGCAATTTATGCGCTTGTTTTGGGATTTCATAACATAACGACGAGGACGACGACGACGGCGACTACGGTGCTGCTGCGATCTCATCGTGCTCCTTGCACTTGCCTTTTGTTTGATTTCAAATGTGCATATGTACGAATACAGTAATGTGTATAGATATGTACATATGTATAATTCGCTTATATTCATTCTCATAAATATATTTGTTTATTTATTTTGTCCCTTTCGATTATGATTTTCCTTGCTATTTGTTTTTTCATAAAATTTCATGCTGCATCCAATTCGGCAATTCGGCAAATTTAACACTTCATTGCTTTTGGATTTACTTGCGCGCGAATTTGTAGAGAATTTCATAAATAGTACATATTGCAGAAGTGTGCTTACGCTATTTTATTGATTATTGCTTGTTTTCATTGTTCGCTGAAGCCTTCGATTATTCTACAAGCTTCTTTATTTTTCTATTGTTGCTTGTTTTCCGGCGTTTCGAATGGTGTGCAAAAGGGTTTGTTTTAAAAAGCTTCAGTATTAATTGCCGTATATGACACTTTTCAATGGACACTTTTCAATTGTCCTTCGAAATTGGCCTTCGAAAGTGCTTTAAAAGTACGTAATATCTTAAGATGTATTGCGGAATGAATTTCCGTCATCCCTTGTCAAGTTTGATTTGGTTATAAACCGGTTTCGAAACAAGATACTGAAGATGGCACATAGCCGAAACCGGTTTATAACCAAATCAAACTTGACAAGGGATGACGGAAATTCGTTCCACAATACATCGCAATCCTACCCTGTCGGAAAAGCAAACAACAAAAAGAAATTAATATCTTAAACCTTAACTCGAACAGAGTTGCCAAATGTTTTGATATAATTTGGTGTCGAATATTTGCTAAAGCTGTTCCTGGCCTAATTGGCCAATTACGATTTGTTTTAATTATCTGTCTTATATTCACTCTCATTCTAACCTTTTCTTTTACGCTTTTCCCTTATAGACTTCTATTATGTTCAGCAAAACTTATTACAAGATAAATTACAGACAATTAGATACAAATTGTAATTAAAGAAAATGTTTAAATATGTAACAGGCATACAAAGCATTAGTTTAGAACAAGTTAAAGTTAAATAAGATGTGGAATGAAATTGGAATTGAGTTTTGTCTTAATAATGATTTCTGAAAGGGTAACCTCAGCAAACAAACAAACCTTTTTCGCTTTGTAAAGGAACCATCGTACAGCCGCCCGTAACATTGCATTAGCATTGATTAATGCTAAATTTTAGGTGTCCATTGATAGAAAACGAAATGGCAAATGGCATGTTTTCAAAGTTTGTGCAACTGAACTTCCCGCTGATTGTAACTGTAATAAAATGCAGAAATGGCGATTGCAGCTAACTGAATGACGGGCTCAAAAGGAAGGATGGGAATATTCTTGCGAAGAGCAATCCTTTCCTGTGGTGGGTGTCTTACCGATAAACAATATTATCGTCATTTAACGTCAGAATCATACTTGTTATCATAACAATTGTCACCAGAATCGTCATCATTTTCATCATTATAAACAATCGTCATCATTATCATCACTATCATGATCATCATCATTATCTTCATCATCATCTTAACATCATCATCATTATAATCATCATCATCATCATCACCATCATCATTATTATCATCATCATCATCATCATTATCATTATCATTATCATTATCATTATCATTATCATTATCATTATCATTATCATTATCATTATCATTATCATTATCATTATCATTATCATTATCATTATCATTATCAATATCATTATCATTATCATTATCATTATCATTATCATTATCATTATCATTATCATTATCATTATCATTATCATTATCATTATCATTATCATTATCATTATCATTATCATTATCATTATCATTATCATTATCATTATCATTATCATTATCATTATCATTATCATTATCATTATCATTATCATTATCATTATCATTATCATTATCATTATCATTATCATTATCATTATCATTATCATTATCATTATCATTATCATTATCATTATCATTATCATTATCATTATCATTATCATTATCATTATCATTATCATTATCATTATCATTATCATTATCATTATCATTATCATTATCATTATCATTATCATTATCATTATCATTATCATTATCATTATCATTATCATTATCATTATCATTATCATTATCATTATCATTATCATTATCATTATCATTATCATTATCATTATCATTATCATTATCATTATCATTATCATTATCATTATCATTATCATTATCATTATCATTATCATTATCATTATCATTATCATTATCATTATCATTATCATTATCATTATCATTATCATTATCATTATCATTATCATTATCATTATCATTATCATTATCATCATCATCATCATCATCATCATCATCATCATCATCATCATCATCATTATCAACATAATCATCATCACCATCATCACCATCATCATGCTGTAGTTAAAGACGTATATTAGCATGTACAAACGAAAAGAGCATCGCTTGATACTTTCAAAAATTTTACCTCTATCTGCTTATTCTTCATGCACCCCTTTGTTCTTCCGAATGACATATCGTAGTTTCGGAACAAAACTTCAGTCGGAATGCAAAATTTAGCGCCGCGGAAATAGAACTTTGCGCTTTCGCATTGCTGCACTTCAGTGGCAGTCTTGTTAAAGTTTTTTTTCTCACTTAAAATTTTTGCTGGTGGTTTTGATGTTGATGTTGATGCTCGTCAGTTGCAAGCTCTCTTCCGCAGGTCAATAACAGCTGCCATCAACAAACAAGCATCTTCTCGACCAAACAAATTCCGTATCTTCTGGTGTTGCGTTTTTGCAGTTGGTCGCGTTTCATTTGTTACCTTCCGTTGTGCTCGGTCTTCCGTGTTCCGTGTGTTGTATTGTTGCATCAAGCAATTTCTGTTGTTGTTGTGCACAATTCTATTGATGAACGGCGGTGTGACGGGTGTTTGGACTGTACTGTTGCTGTTTTTGTTATTACAATAAATGAATGAAAAATATTGCAAGCGCACAATACAAATAAACACACAGAATATTTTCAAATTAAACATTATTCCAAGTTGTATTGAATTTTGTAAAGTTATATTAATGAATCTGTTGCCTTAGTTGTAGTTGTTGGTGCTTTTTGTTTTGATTACAATATATATGTACTCTCTACAATTGCTTATATTAACTCACAAGTTTGTTTATTTACTATTTATTCCTAGACAATAGAGAACAATCTTGATTACTGTCAGTTGCACAAATATGACTAAAGAAATAATAATATGTAGGTATGTATGTGTGTAACAATAATGAAAAGAACTAAAATATATATACATACACGGAGAAAACTATATTGATGTCACATCCATATTTATGGATAATCCTGTCTGATCCATAAACTATGGATGCCATATCAATATTTTTGTATATATTACAAATCTTTTTTGGATATAACATCCATTATATGGATATGACATCCATAGTTTATGGATCAGACAGGATTATCCATAAATATGGATGTGACATCAATATAATTTTTTCCGTGTATACATACATATATAGCAATGCAACTAATTTAGTGGGAAGAGATAATTCATTTTTGTTCAGAATTTATACCCAGTTGTGTTTGGTTCTCAAAAACTTAGAATCTTACTTGTCTCTCTTTTAGTTCAAGCCGATAAAACTTCAATAGGACTATCATCATTAGCATCATCATCATCATAACCATTATCATAATAATAATAATCATCATCATTATCATCATTTATAAACCTGTTTTGTATATGAAAATATTTAAGAGTTACGTTCAACCCACTATATATCTCTATATTAAATTTGATTCTCTCAACAACATTTCTATGGACATTTGAAAGAACAACCTAAGTCGACCTAGGTGCATTTTCAGCTTTTTTTATCATAAATATACATTTTAAAATACGCTTCTTTCTGTCTAATCGGTGTTACTATATCATTTCGGGTTCAGGAGATATGATGAATTGAAAATCATCTTAAGTCTATATTTTTCACAAATGCTTTTACCAAAACAACTTAACTTAAGATAAGATAGAAGTGATAAGAAAAATTGCAAGAATTACTTTTGAAAAAAGAATCTAATTTAATTTAGGTGGCATATTTTTTTCAATATGCTTTTGAAAAATCAACCTAATTAGCAACTTAAGTCGATTTTCTATCATATTTCAGTTTGCCAAATGAACTTAATTCCAATTAGGAGGCTAAAATTCTATAAAATTTTGATGAAGATCAATTTGAAAAAAGAACCTAAATTGAGATGAATTGGTGTTTTTTTTTTTTCAAAAAAAAAATTCGGAAAAAGCACTTATTTTATTTGAAATCCATTTAAATAAAAACCGTTACGCCAAGAAATAAAAATTCAATTTAAAATGAACAACAGAAAATTATTTTATCATGCCACGCTCTTACTTCTATGAAAATATATGATGGAATGGCTCTGTGCACTTGCAAAACTGTTTTTTGCTCTCCTGTAAAATTGCGAATTTAGACTTAGGTTGCTTTTCCAAATTTCCACAGATTTGCTATATAAATGCATATATATATGTATATATATATATATATATATTTAATGGTCTGTTTCGAGCCAGTTTACATTTCTTACTTCAATTTCTTCCCATTAAAGTACTCCTCGGCTTGCAGCCCCTTTCTTTAGCTTCTCTCTCTCTCTCTCTCTTCATTCGCAGTTACGTCTTACATTTCGCAACTCTTTCTTCTTTTTTTTTTTTAAATTTATCTTTTGCTTCACGATTTGTCCGTTTACTTGCTATATATTTGTCTGTCTATATAATAAATGCTTTTATTGCTATTGTTTTGTTTTCATTTTTCGCCTTTTATTTTCATTGATTCTTATTTCTATTTATCTGTCTACCATTTAGTATGGCCTTTCCTAACTTCAATGCAATCTTTTATTTCTACTTCCACTACTTCTTACCTTTCTTCTTTTATGCTTTGCCATTGTCATCATTATTATCGATATTTTGTCTCCATGTTGTTGTTATTGTAGTCATTTGTTGTTGTTTCTGTTGCTGTTGTAATCATTTGTCTGCGGCGCGCCATTCAATTTGTTATTTGTTTGTTGGTTGTCCGTTTGCTCTCGCTCGCTTGTTGATGACATTTGCCGCTCGAAGTCGTTGCATACAAACAAACAAGCGTACAAACCATTTCTCGTTATTTTGTTGGGAATTTTCGCTTTTGCTATGCCTGTCACTGATAGTGTGTTTTGTATTTTATATCTACATACATATGTACATACATATTTTATTTTCCCAGTTTTTATTGGAAGCGCATTTTTAATATCTTGTCATTTCATTGTGATCACCAATACTTAATTGGTTGGTTGGCATGCCTCGTACCAAATGGCAAGTGCAGTCGCAAGTAAAGATAATGTAAATAAATTTACTTGTTGTTATCATCAGAATTTCGTTTGGGCATCTATGTATATGTAGCTTGCCAAACCTTTATTGCCTTTTAATTTGTGCGGCCCTTTTCCTCTACTCGGTTATTGCTATTATTTCGAAGAAAAAGTAAGCAGAATCGCGATTTTGAGCAATGAAACTAATTGAAGGGGGTAAATATTTGATGTTGCTATTGGTTGGAAACATAAAAAATCATTCACATAGATACAAAGTTGCTTCGAAATAAATATTTTAAATAAGTAAGTAGATCTTAACCATTCAGTGACTGTCAGTAACTTTGTTAATAATACGTAGTAGAACAATATAGTCTAAGATCTTGTAGCTGCTTTGCTGCAGAGCTCGTTTTTGGATTTAAATACTTTTGATAAGAATTTGCTTAAAGTTCAACAGCTCTCATTTAGCATCTCTTGAGCTCATACTACACACACACAGTGACACATTAGTGACAGTTATTACTTGCTTTCACCTTTCTTGTCATTCATTCTCAATTTGCTTAAGCACAACAACGCTTTACTTTAATTTATTGAATTATACTACCATTTTGCATATGAATTCCAATCAAATAGATATGGGTTGAGCAATTTAAACAATTAATTTATAATTGACACACATTTCTTGTACTCATTACATACGTACATATGTATGTATCTACATGGCAATATGTCAACATTAGCGTTAATTGTCTGTCTGTCTGTCTGTCAATTCAGTGTCAAAATCACCGAAAACACATATTTGGGGATTTATCTGCTCGCTGTAGACAGGTGTTGCCGTTAAAATCCCTAAAGTCACACACAAAAGTGATAAGCAAATGGCATTAGTGCAAGTGCATACGCATATGTACAAACATGTATCCAAATGTACATATACATATGTATGTATGTATGTAGACCGGTATACACCTGAATATCCAGCTGATGTGTGTGGGTAGTGTACTTATATGTTTGCACATAAACGTTTGCAAAATGCAATTTAATTTTGTTTACATCGTTTTGTAAATAAATAAATTAATTAATAATTTTGTTGAAATTGTCACCTGCCGAGTACTCAGTACTCCCTTGACTCTCCACATGTGATTATACATACATACATATAATGTATACATATGTATGTAGCAACGTGTTTTGTGCTATACGCGTTTTTAGTTAAATATTCTTATTTATGCATATTCTCCAAAAGATTTATGCATTATAAGAGACTTATTTCATATGACAATAAGGTTTAAAATTTAATGCCCTAAATATCTAAGGAATTGACGTTGTATGGAGCTTTCCTTATATTAAGTTTGACATTGCTTTGTTTAGGTCTTTATAAAATGATTTTGTCTGAGAAGGGTTCAGAGCACCTCTTCGTGATTGTATTAGAGGGTTTATTGATATTGATATTGATATTGATATTGATATTGATATTGATATTGATATTGATATTGATATTGATATTGATATTGATATTGATATTGATATTGATATTGATATTGATATTGATATTGATATTGATATTGATATTGATATTGATATTGATATTGATATTGATATTGATATTGATATTGATATTGATATTGATATTGATATTGATATTGATATTGATATTGATATTGATATTGATATTGATATTGATATTGATATTGATATTGATATTGATATTGATATTGATATTGATATTGATATTGATATTGATATTGATATTGATATTGATATTGATATTGATATTGATATTGATATTGATATTGATATTGATATTGATATTGATATTGATATTGATATTGATATTGATATTGATATGTATTTTAACAATTTTTTTATTTTTTATTAATTAATTAAAAAGGGAAATTTCGTAAATTTAAAATGGCAATAAAAAAATTAATCAAAACGATTAGTGGGTTTTACTATATGAATATTGGGAATTATTGCGCCTCCTAAAAGTGCTGTTGCACAGTGTAATACGCGAAATAAAACAAGTAGAAGAAAAAAGAAGAAAAGCGCCGCTGAACTATGCCTTATTTCTTTAAACTTCTTATACCAATTTTTGGTGGGTATTTATGCATTACATTTAATATACACATATGTACATAAATTTGTATGCGTTTGCTTTGCACGTATGTATGGTGTTCTTGTAATATTAATGCGTTTGTTCCAATTAGTGTTGTTAATGCTTAAATTAATTATGAAAGTAACACATAAAATTGCAACATTTAGATACTAACAACTGTAAATACTTGCATGCAGTTAGCTACATTTTGTATGCTTATGCATAAATATGTATATTCATTTCATATATAAACACATTAATATGACGACGAATGTGTGCATACAATTAAATATGCCACAAAGTGTGAGTGAATCTAGCACATGCAACAAAGGAATTTGCGTCAGCAAAGCAAATTATACTAATGGGAGAAAATGGCAAGTTTTTGCTTGCAGTTTTTATACTAATACATACATACATACATAAGTATGTACTTTTTGTTTCTAATTTATAATAAACATATACTAAACTTTCGAAATAGGCTTTGATGTACTCGATATGAATATCGAACTGAAAATGAAATTGCTGTATGGTAGTGATGGGCGAGTCCGAGATGTTTAGACAATCGAGAGAATCGCCATCGTTGCAAAATCACATCCAGTCAAAAGTTGACTCGCTCCTCGACTACACAATCGAGATGTTTTTGCGATTGTTCCGAGTCGGCGAGTCGGAGGTTGTTTCGATGACATCTCGACTACACAAGCGAGATGTTTTTGCGATTGTTCCAAGCGGCGGGCCGGCTGTTGTTTTGATGATATATTTTAGTTTATAAAATAAACTGAATGAGGTTTGTTGATAAAGAAAGTAGGATTTTTAATGGAATTGGGGCAAATACATAAATAAATTAACCAAATTGAAAAATATGCTATACATAGACGCTGCATTTTTGAAATCACAACTAAAGAGTGTCGTGCATAATAATAATAACACTGGATCACAAAATGAAATTTTTTGTCTGTACTTTGGACGTGACTATCCTATCTATATGTAAAATCGGTCGCTGATTCCGAAAATCGCGCTCATTTTTAATTCTATGGGAAGGTTTTTGAGATATCGGCAATTTACCGTTATTTGGCCAATGGGTACACTTAATCCAGTATAGCTCTTTAACGCAGTGAGTTATCTTCTTTGGGGTGACACCATACGAAAGAAAATTAAATTTCTTTTTCGCGGCTCCTATAACATTTTTCTCTTACTCTTATAGTTTCTGAAATATTGACGATTAAATTTTAATTTTTTCGATTTTTTACGATTTTTTGAAGAAAAAATTGACTTTGTCAGACAATATCTTTAAAACCAATGTCTTCACCTTCGGTTTTAATCTTTTACGTGAAGCTCCATTCCATTAGCAAAAAAATAAGCTATCAACGAAGAAAATTCATGGTAAAATGGAAAAGTTATAGGCGATCAAGTAAATACAGCCAAGTCGCACAATGCCTCTACACGGGTATATTTTATGCATGTTATACCCGTAAATGGGCTTGTATCTACCGCGCTGCCAATGTGCTGCTACTGCAGATGTGTAGGTATTGGTACAATATGCATAGAATGTACGCGTGCAGAGGCATTGCGCGACCTGGCTGTATTTACTTGATCGCCTATAACTTTTCCATTTTACAATGGATTTTCATCGTTGATAGCTTATTTTTTTGGTAATAGAATAGAGCTTCATGAAAAGGAGTAAAACCGAAGGTAAAAATATTGGTTTTAAAGATATTGCCTGACAAAGTTAATTTTTTCTTCAAAAAATCGTAAAAAATCGAAAAAATTAAAATTTAATCGTCAATATTTCAGAAACTGTAAGAGTTAGAGAAAAATGTTATAGGAGCCGTGAAAAGGAGATTTAATTTTCTTTCGTTTGGTGTCACCCTAAGGAATATAACTCACTGTGTTAAAGAGATATACAGGATTAAGTGGACACATTGGCCAAATAACGGTAAATTGCCGATATCTCAAAAACCTTCCCATAGAATTAAAAATGAACCCGATTTTCGGAATCAGCGACCGATTTTACATTTAGAAAGGATGGTTGCGTTCAGAGTATTTTTTGGCTGTAGAGCAGTGTAATTAATTATTTAAACATTAATAAATTTTCTGAAGTGAGACGCTTATGAAACAAATGAATTTTACGAGTAGCAATAACGGCAATAGATTTGTACCACTCTGCATGTTTTTTAAAGCAATTTTAATATTCAAGCAGCAACAAGAAATATTATGTATTTTTTGCAGCGAGTCCGAATTGTTTAAGCGATTGTTTCGACTGACGGCAATTTACGACTTGACTCGAATAAGAATGAAAACCATCGAGAGCATTCGAGATGTTTCAACAATCGAGAGAATCGAATAAAACATCTCGAACTCGCCCATCGCTACTGTATGGTGTGAATAGCTTCTGCTCAGCTAAAAAGTTAAGCATTCGCCTCTGAAGAAACACGATCTTTTGAATGTTTCTATGGTTGCTGTTTTTTGGATCTGTTACAGCGAAACGGGCGAGTATTAGCCTGCACAGTATAAAATACCTTTCGTTTATTATACAAAATAAACAAGAATTTTCTGTTAAGCCGAGATCACACGATTTACGCATTTGTACAAAAAATGACAAATTTAAATTTGTCCACATTTTCCCATTTTGATATCGATGTGCAAATGATTTGCTTTGCGTTCACACGATTTGCCCGATTTATTAGCTTTTGATTTGCCACACATTTGTACATAGAAGTAAAGTGGCAAATTTGTTCACATTCGTTCACACGATTTAACCAATCATGATAAAACAGTCGTATGAAAAATATAGAAGCATACTTTTGGGCATTATTTGGAAGAAAATTTTATGAAAAATTAACAAACAAAAATTAATCAAATAGGTATTAAATCATTATAAGTACATGTATTTTCACGATTTCAAAACTGGATAATACTTCTTTTAATTCTCTGTGAGATGATATAAAGTTAATTTAATTCATTCAATAGAATACGTGTGCTAACGAGCTCCAAAAAAATGGCCATTGTGAAATGTTGACTTTGGTTGCACAAAAGTGAATGAAATGTTGCAGATACGTCGAAATCGTATATGAAGAAATTGTTTACGTACTCATTTTGAATGAAAGTGATTATGTTACTTTTTTACTCGGAATGACTATTTTCGGAGTTAGAAACAAATGAAGGATCAAAATCATATATCAATTTCGATTATTTTTAGAAATGGGTAGGGTAATAGTGTGATATAGTCACGTGCAAAGTTTTGTTAAATTCGCTCGGAAATGACTGAGTTATTACCAGGGGTTCATGTTTATTTATATTCGGTTCGGATTCGGGAAATTATTAGAAAAATAATAGGTTAAGTATTCGGGTTCGGTTTCGGATCCGGTATTTGGAAAAATATTCGGTTCAGATTCGGGAAAGCATTTGGGAAAACATTCGGTTCAGATTCGGGCAAATATTCTTTCCTGATTTGGGAAAGTATTGGGGTTCGGTTTAGGATCCGGAAAGTATTTGCAAAATTATTCGGTTCAGTTTCGGGAAAACATTCGGTTCAAATTCGGGCAAATATTCTTTCCTAATTTGGGAAAGTATTCGAAAAATCACTTTTTGAAAAAGTATACTTGTGTGACTAGCAAGAATAATTGAATAACGTCAAAAATGTATTCATTATACAAAATTATCTCAATAAGGAATAAAAAATTATTCCTAATTTTTTCTAGCTAAACGTTAAAAAATGCTTCTTCGGCCTATATGACACTCCGTTATTTCTCTGGTATATTTGGTTTGAAAAACCCCCTCCGAGAGTATTTCTGCCATGAAAAAGCTTCTCACAAAAAATGCATTCGCCGTTCGGAGCCGGCATAAAACTGTAAGTCCACCCAATTAGTAGGAAAAACAAAAAAGGAGCACACCTCGAATTGGGAGAGAAGCTCGGCCATAAAACTCGTCAGAGTTATAATAGCGCCATTGTATTATTATTATTATTATTATTATTATTATTATTATTATTATTATTATTATTATTATTATTATTATTATTATTATTATTATTATTATTATTATTATTATTATTATTATTATTCGTCATAACATATCAATTATAATAATTATTTTTTGAGTTATGGGCTCCGAAATCTCGTAGATTCCTTTGTCCAAAAAGGGGCGGTGTCACGCCCATTTTCAAAAGTTTTTCTGTTTTTTGTTTCCGGCCTATTGTGGGACTCATGCCACAATATTTCAATCAATTATCTTTATATTTGACAGAATTCTTTTCCGTACCTCGAAGAATCGCAATGTTAAACGGACTTTAATTATACCCATGTATTCATAAAATTGCGAATAATATGCCACCATATCACAAATTCTCTATCAAATACAGAAAAATTTTTACAACCAAAAAAATTTCTTGGGTATAATTTTAAGCATCAGAGTATGCAGTTTCAGAAAAGTTAGAGAACATTTAAATTTATGATGTATGGGTCTGGATATCTGTTTCAGCAAATATGTTTATCTTAGCGAAAAATGTATGCGAATGCAAACCAAAATTAAAAACCCCCCAAGGCTAATTCCTGCGCACGGCCCTGCCGCTCACTGCCGAGAGGTGACCGCTGTTTCTAAAACCCCAACAATTGAGTTTTAATTAATTAGAAAAATTTTTTTTGGTGTTTGTTCGGACTGGGGTTTGAACCCGAGACCTCTGGTATAGCAGGAGAGCACTCTACCCACTGCACTACAGCGGCCACGAACAGAGCTAAGTACTCCATTAAAAACAATTTGATTGACATTAAACTTCAAACTAAATGAAAATAATATTTATTTCAAAAATTAATTTTTTTCGAAATTGGAATTCAAATTACTGAAATAAAAAAATTATGCATCTCAAATGGCAGGGTATCTGTGTATTCCATTTTATAAAGAGAAGCCAGTGCGCCGTATAGTGTTTCTTCCGGACTTCTTCTTTCCCCTTACGGCCAAAGCAAAAGCTTATAAGAGGCCAATTTAAAACTTCTATTTCCATATATTTTTTATTTTAAACATAATTTATTTTATAGTTGTCAAAAAAGATTTGTATATTTGCCACAATCATTTGTATCCAAGTGGCAAATCAAAATTTGTCCATTTTCATAATTTTTATTTACCTTCTGTATCACATTTGTGTTCACACGATTTGGCTACAAGGGCTGTTTTTGATTTGCCACAAGAGGCTAAATATTTGGCTTTTGTGATTTGTGTCAAATGAAATTTACCGTTCACACGGTTTGCCTATGAATTTGGCAAATTTTTAGCCAAATGTACAAATCGTGTGATCTTAGCTTTACAAACACATTGAAACACATTAAACTTCAAAAATTAAAATATCACAATTCTTATTTATGCATTTACTTACCTTTTTTGAATCACAACCATTAACCATTCAACAAACAAATTACCAAAGTAGTAACGTCACAAACATCACAACACATTTCACATGCATAAATGCGTACATGTGCATATACAGACATATATATACTTACATATGTATGTGTGTATGTTTCTCTGCCTGTTAGACCTGCGAATGCGATTACAACGTGTAAATGTCCTTCACAGAGGCTCCGGCTTGTCTGTCTGGCTTGCTGTCCGAACAAATGGACACAAAGGTTTTGTAAGCGCATCTGCCCTCGGCCAACAACAACAACAACTAGCAAGTAGGTAAGTTACTAGTAGTAGCTCTAACGTTAAACCCGCCAGCTAAGCAGCCAACGAGCAAGCTCCACCGCAGAAAATGTTGCTTTATAGTCTTTCTCAGATAAAATGAATGCCAAAAACTTGCAACGTTCACAATCAATTCACACCACCTGCACTCGTGCTGTCTACTATTCCATCTACTACTTAGATAATTTTTTGGTGTGGTGTGCTCTGAATTCATGCCATCCATTGCGCTGCGCAATTGAAAAGCTGTAGTCGAGCGACTTAAATGGGCAAATGCAAAATGGGCAGTTGAATTGGAAAGGACACGCTTACATACATATATCATGGCTTTGCCGTGTACGGAGCATCATTGCAAATTCGCATGTACAACTTACATACATTTACAAACATAACTCTTTGTATAAATCTACCGAATGTGGCTATGCTGGCTGGCATGTGTGATTTTATGAGTGATGCGTAAAATCCGCAATTCACAATTCACACTCGTTACTCGGTAACTGTTTGTAACTGTTAATGTGCTTGTGCAGATGTGAACACACGTATCTATACGGAAGCACATAAAAGCAAACAGTGGGCATCTTTTTGGGAGGATTAAAATGTGCTTTCGAAAATGAGAGCAGTAGGAAGTAGGAATGTGGAGTCACATGTGGGTATAATGTCTGCCTCAAATGCTGATGGTAACGGTGATTGTAACACACGGCAAAGCATTGAAATAAACCATAGTTAATACCCGAAAATGCGCTAAAGTTGCAAAAGAAGATAAAAATTAAATTTGTTGCATATTTTAAAGCGCCAAAACTTGTTTTAATTTTCTATGGTCTTAGTTTCTTTATGTGAAACTTCAGTCTGAGGGAACCCCTAACAAAATTTTTCCACGAACAATTTTCTAGAACATGTTAACCCTTTACCTACCATCTAAATGCTACTTTGCCAGAACTATACAAAAAATTAGTCAAAAGCTGCCATTCGTGAAGGAGTTAATGGTTTGAAATATTCTAAAAAATTCTCTTCCATGCAATTTTATTATTATCACTTGAATATCGTATTTAGTGTTCGGTTTTAATTTTAACACTTTTTGCCACTTATTAAAAAAAAAAAACACACCAAAAAAAGCTTTTTATGCCACAAAAAATTACACCCTATATAAATATTCATACACACTTTTCCTTCATTTGCTGGAATAGTGTTTTAACTTAAAACCACTTGCTTCAAAGTTAGACCTTCTATTTTTACGTTCTGCTGTTTCAATTAAAGCAAATAGTGCTTTAGCTCTGGTTCTACTGTGGTAAACTAAATACTTCCTTCGCGAAGGGTTAATAATTTTTGACGGCTTTTAATATGCCGGCATGGAAAAGGCACATTAGGGTGGTCGCAACCGGGATCAGTGTCTTAAGTAGCCTATTGGCACTTTTAGGGTTAATGAGCTTGCGTAGGAAAAATCCCGTTTCGTGACCAACACAAAACTTTAAGATAAATGCCGGAGATAAGGGTCATTATTATTAGAAATGTGGCCGCTGTGGTGCAGTGGGTAGAGTGCTCGCCTGCTGTGTCAGAGGTCTCGGGTTCAAACCACGGTCCGAGCCAAAAACCAAAATAATTTTTCAATTAGTAAAAATCCAATTATTGGGTTTTTTAAGAGCAGCGGTCACCTCTCGGCAGTGGGCGGCATACCCTCCGAGAGTATTTCTGCCATGAAAAAGCTTCTCACAAAAAATGCATTCGCCGTTCGGAGCCGGCATAAAACTGTAGGTCCACCCAATTAGTAGGAAAAACAAAAAGGAGCACACCTCGAATTGGGAGAGAAGCTCGGCCATAAAACTCGTCAGAGTTATAATAGCGCCATTGTATTATTATTATTATTATTATTAGTAATGTTGTTATTATAAAAATGGAATTGGGCGACATCTAGAGTGGCCAAACACATTTTTTCCAGAAATGTGTCGAAAAGCATTTTACATGAGACTGTGCACGGCGAGCTTTTCTTTAGCGAGACGGTCTAATATACATATTTACAGCCATATAAACATTGTTGTTGCTCATCAAATGGCTGCTGTGCTGCTGCTGTTGCTGCTGCGTGCTTGACTCATTGTAAAAATTCTTTGACAAGCGGAAATTAAAGTCGCTTACAACGCCTCGCGCGCCGCCGCTCACCGCTCGCTTGCTGTTATTTCTCACTAACTTAACTCATATTGCACATTCCATACAAGCAGCCGACCAACAATCTTTTTTTTGTTTTTTTTTTTTTGTTTTTGGAGTTTATGCGATTAAAATTGAAATGCAATTTAACGCTAAACGAGTCACATTCAAGCGCAGGCGGTGGTAATGGCTGGCGGCAAACAAAAAAAATAAAGAATAAAGCGAGCATATGCATATATGAAAGTACATAGTTATATGTATTTAAACGCATCTTTGTATGTACGCACGCCAAAGCTTAAGCTTGATACCAGCGCTGCCACGCGGTATTTAGCGTACATCACAGCGTTCAAATGACTCATACGCCATGGCGAGTCAGTCGGTCGATCGTATATATGTATCTACCTCAGCTGACTGCCAACCAGGGTAGGAAGAAACTCCGAGTATGTGTGAGTGAGTGAGGAAACTCCTCCTCACGGCGTGCTGTGGAGTGGCCGTTTGCATTTCACACTCCTCTAGAACGCGGAGTGAGTATTTTTTTTTGTTTCTCCGCTCCTTTGGTTGGAGTGAGTTTCGAAGGAGCCGCTCACTGCGTGTGCGGTTGGAGTGAGGTTCGAAGGAGCCGCTCACGCTGTGTGTGGAGTGAGCCGCCGTAGGTTTCCTCTTCTCACGGTGTAATGTGTGGGAGCGTGTGAGTGAGGAATGCGTAATGACGCTGCATAAAAATGCAATTTAGTGCTATGGTTTTTCTGCTAAATAGCATGTATGCTTGTTTTTTGCCTTTTTTTCGTATTTATGCCCGTTTCAGGCGATTGAGTAGGTATGTAAAATCCATCTTTCTACCTATACTTGTTTTTTGTTGTTTTCCATCTGTGTACATGTGTATATACATATGTAAATATGTGTTTAATTCACCAGATGCAATTACGAATACATATTTACATATGTACGTATATAGGTAGGTAGGTAAAAGGAAAATTATTTTCAAGAATGTGCACTATTCGTTGTACATATGTATGTAGGTACCTACCTACTTGTTTAGTTTTCATTTATAATGCGATTAACGCAAAAAACTATTTATTCGTCATTAGAATCATTTTTTTTTTTGCACAAACGAAATATTTATTAATAACTTTTTGGTTGCTTGTTTTTCCGACAGGGTAGGAATATGATGTATTGTGGAACGATTTTCCGTCATCCCCTTGACAGTACGAAATATTTATTACTTCATAATAGAAATCATAACTCACAGTATATGTATATCTGTGTTCGTATGGAACAGTAGCTTAAGCGTACTTAAGGAAAAATTGAGTCAGTTTGGAAAAAGCAGAAGTAATGCATCCCAGAGAGTACATTCTGCAGTTTTTTTTTTTAACTCTTTCTTAGGCCTTCAACCCACTTCAGCCTCAATGATTTTACTCATGTAATAATATTGTGCGGGAAACTGCACTTTAAAATTTTCCTTTCGACATAAGCTACTGTTCGAAATGAACACAGATATGTATGTATTTACATACATATTTCTTAACTATTCTTAACACTTAGGTACTTAATCAAAATAAGAAACTTTGCCGAGAATATCATTATTTAGCTTAACAATCAATATATTATTCAAGGTTTCTTTTGAAAGCCTCGTGCGCAGTTTTGTTAAAATTGTAGCCAGAGCACTAAACGCCCTCTCAACAGACACTTGAGTCCATGGAACCGCTAATACTACTTGAATCAGGTTTCCTAAGTCCTGATCATTTAATAAACGGGATTTCCAGTAATTCAGAATATCTACTTCACAAGGAACTCTTTGAGCATATGCGAGATTCTCCAACTTTTGCTTTAAGTTTACTTGCATAGTTTCTGTTGCACAATGACTGCTTAATAACGTGTCCCGCTTGTTGTTTAGCTTGCAGAATGAGCTGTGCACACTGTAGAGGATAAACAAATTTGTAGCATTCATGCAGCTGCTTACTACACACTACAGACGTTTGGCTGCTTCATCGCCAAGCTGTGAGGCCTCGCTCATCCTCACTCACTCCGGAGTAAAATATGGAGGCGCAGCGGAGGAGAGCCAACGCTTCATTTTTGCCTCCTATTGGCTGCGCACTCTGTTGCCACTCATGCGGAGCGCTCACGCTATTGTGTGGCCTCCGTTGTTTGCACACTCACAGGATCCTCATGAGTGCGGCATGTGTGAGTGTGGAGGCAAAATGAGGCAAATCCGAACCCTGCTGCCAACTCCTTTCGTGGGAAAACTGACATCTACGTGCCACATGCGTTGCTGTTGTTGATGCGCTAACTGCATTTATTTGGCGCGTTTTGTTTAAATGTGTAATATAAGTACTTATGTACAGCTGGCAGTTTCTTCTTACTGTCTGCTTCTCATTCATTGAAAACAATCACACACACAAAAACACACAGCCAAAGACTCACCCACTCATTAAAAGCAAAAACAAAAGGGAAAAAACAGCAACCTTCTAGGCATTTTACACAACTGCCTGCCTGCCTGCCTTTGAACGTACCAGCTCAGACAGGCACAGTGTGCGCTAGTGTAAGACAGAGCGTCAGAGCGTTGCCTAGGCAACTGCCTGCCAACTTACCTGTTTCCCGTTTGTGTTGAGCTATCAGCCTGCGGTAATGTCTTGGCAGGCGTCACTTTCAAACACATGAAGTACGATTACTTACTTACTTTGGCAACACCATTTTCATTTTTATTCTTTGATGTCCTTCTGTATTTATGTTCATAAAGAAAGAGCTTTGAGGCACATATTAATGCACAAATATTTTATGAAATATATGTAAGTAAACTAGATACATATATTTCTAATATCTAGCATTAAGCAATATTTTCCAGATAAATCTATATTGAGCAATGATATTGAGAAGCCAAAACCCCGGATATTGCGGTAATTAAGGAGTCGAGCAAGGCATCGAAAGTCATATCCACGCACTATGGTTCAAAATTCAGATTTTGAGGAATAAAGTAGTTAGAGTTAAGATATCGGTCTAAAACTTTTCATAGGGTATTTAAAGGTAAAAGTAATGTCTCATGACGAAAATGGGCAAGCCACCCCTATTTTTCGCTGCTACTGCCATACATAGTGGAAACTGTAAATTTAGGTTGAATTTCATATAGAGATAAAACTTTACTTTTCTAAAGGTTTCCGATATGCTGAATCTGAAGTCAGATTTTCGATGCTACGTGTAGTTTTAGAGATATTGTTATTTTAAGTTTATTAACTTTGCGATAGGAAATTTTAAAGTTTTTTATTTTTTTTAGCAAGTTAGTGAAATTAAGAGAACAATATCTCAGGTACTAAAGAAGATATCCGAAAAACTGTAACGTTATTTTCAAGGGAAAGTATTAGGTTTTTAAACCCTATATATAAATGAGTTTTATATTTTTATTATTATCAATGTATATAAAATTGTAAAGTATTGCCATTTTCGAAGTTTACTTTGCTCTGAAAAAAGTGAAATTGTAGCCTCGCTTGCAAACTCCCGCAGATAAAATAACATTTGCATTAAAGAGGACACTATTAGCTGTAACTACATATATAATTTGTATTGATCCTATTTGATCCAACTTATTTATATTCTATTTAACACAGAAAAAACTCACAAATATCAAAACACAACACGGCTTATTTAAACTCAAAAATACAGTAACGATTATTATTGTTTCAGAAAAAAGTTTGTTGTTCTTTATTTTACATACCTTTATTAATATTTTCCATTTTATAAACACACTTTATTCAAATTCGTTAGCTTTTTATCGGCACTTGAGATTTTTATATAATTTGAGTAAAATATTTTTTAGGAATACAAAAATCAAAACCAAGACTTTGAAAGCTTTCTGACAAGTGATAGCCAGCTGATATTATTTTTTATATTTTTTATTTACTTCAGTACAGTTACAGTTATTAAATCTAAAATAGGACGTTATTGAAAAATTTTTTCAAATAGGGCGTTCTTGAAGCAAAATCTGAAATAGGACGTTATTGAAACAATTTTTGAAATAGGACGTTATTGAAACAATTTTTGAAATAGGGCCATCTTATTCTCAGCCGTCGATATAAATTTTCAAGTTTTCTCTGTAAAACGCGATCAAGATCCATAAATCTATTCACAAAAACGTACTTGCGACAAGGAATGTTAATACAGTGTAAGTTGACAAATAAGCAGTCGCAGTCTTGATTTTTTGGCAGTTTAGCAAGGTCTACCTAATTAAATTGTACTCAAACCTTCGCATCACTTATCTGTGAAAAACTCAGCGCCATCTATCTGTGAGCAGAAAACGGGTTTTTAATTCATCATAATTAATAGTTGGCAACGACGTATCTGTGATTATCCTATGTGACATTTTACATTTTTAATTACATTTCACATTCTTCATTCTCTTTCACTTTTCTAAACGCATGATCAAGCAAAGACGGTTTTTCCAAATAAGTAAACTTTTTATATTTTATAAAATTAATTATTGTAAGTTATTCATTGTGATAAACCAAAATTTCTGCCAAAATGTCCATTCGCCCATTATTCTATCGTTTTTAGAAACATATGTACCTCCTAGCCGACCACTATCGTTTGAGGCTTCGCTCGAGTTAGGTTAGATCAAGTTAGACTGGCTGGTCATTAATTGCCTCACATAGACTGAGTGAGTATTACCAGGAGAGTTCTTGAATATGACTAGTCTAGAATCAGATTTAAGTACAATCCCGTCGCTTCCGCAAATACCAAGTGTTTTCCTAATACTATTTTTAATACAAATTTGAGATCACTGAATACAAATTCCCCTAGTAGCCAAAACCTTACCCTTGAAAGCGTAGGACAGGAGCGGGGAACATGCTCCACAGTCTGCTCCTGCAAACCGCATCCGCTCCATTCACTATTACCAACTAGTCGCATTTTGCACGCATGTAATGCTTAAAAACAGTGCCTTGTGAGCATAACGATTATAAGTCTGCATTATTCCCTTTTCAGAGATATCAACCATTTTTTTTTTTTTTGACACCCTAGAGATTGTGTTCACGCCTTATTAGGCTGGTCATTCATACTTATATGTATAGTACCTATGCTTAGTTTCTGTGAGTGGCATCAGAACGTCCATGGAGTGCTCTGCTCGAGACCTGTGCCTTTCTTTGCCAGCTCATCCGCTTTCTCATTGCCGTCTATCACCTTGTGGCCTGGAGTCCAGTATAAATGGACAATACTATCTGTGCATAATACCCTTAAAGCTTTCTGGCAGTCCACTACAAACTTGGGTGAAGTGATATGTGACAATATCGACTTTATAGCCATCTGACTATCAATATTAAAATTTGTATGTTCTCTTCGTAAGGGATTACAAACGTACATATACAGCTAATACTTCCACCTGAAAGATACTACACTGATTCGGCACCCTAATACCTACTGGTGCCGATATCCAGTTATCTATTATATAAAATGAATGTGTATGTGTGTGTATGTGTGTGTGTGTGTGTTATTTATGGACTCCGAAAGTAATCAACCGATCTTTATGAAATTTTCACAGCAGATTCATATGGTATATGCGCTGGTGATAGGATATACAGACTTTCGGAAAAGTGGGAACTTCCCGGAATATGGGCCCAAATGTGGACCCAGAGTGACCCAGCAAGTCTTTGAGCAATATTGGTATCAAATGAAAGGTGCTGAGCAGGCCTTCAACACAGAGTTATTTTCATTGCGATGCCTAGGTCGGGTCCCGAGATATAGGTCAAAACGTGGACCCGGATAACCCCTGAATATTTCCGAGTGATGTTGGTAGCAAAGGAAAGCTGTTGAGGAGGACTTCAACAAAAACCTCTTTAAATAGTTACACCTAGGCTGCTCTCCAAGATATGGGTCAAAGCATGAACCGGAATGACCCCTGAATGCTTCCGAGCGATACTGGTAGCAAATGAAAGGCGTTGAACAGGGCTTCAACCTACAGTTTTCCCAGAAATGGCTCAAATAGTGGGCCCAGATGGTGATGGATGGTCTCGGTAATGTAAAGATTAAGGTAAAGGTAAAGGTAAAGGTAAAGGTAAAGGTAAAGGTAAAGGTAAAGGTAAAGGTAAAGGTAAAGGTAAAGGTAAAGGTAAAGGTAAAGGTAAAGGTAAAGGTAAAGGTAAAGGTAAAGGTAAAGGTAAAGGTAAAGGTAAAGGTAAAGGTAAAGGTAAAGGTAAAGGTAAAGGTAAAGGTAAAGGTAGAGGTAAAGGTAAAGGCAAAAGGTAAAGGTAAAGGTAAAGGTAAAGGCAAAGGCAAAGGTAAAGGTAAAGGTAAAGGCAAAGGTAAAGGTAATGGTAAAGGTAAAGATAAAGATAAAGGTAAAGGTAATGGTAAAGGTAAAGGTAAAGGTAAAGGTAAAGGTAAAGGTAAAGGTAAAGGTAAAGGTAAAGGTAAAGGTAAAGGTAAAGGTAAAGGTAAAGGTAAAGGTAAAGGTAAAGGTAAAGGTAAAGGTAAAGGTAAAGGTAAAGGTAAAGGTAAAGGTAAAGGTAAAGGTAAAGGTAAAGGTAAAGGTAAAAGTAAAGGTAAAGGTAAAGGTAAAGGTAAAGGTAAAGGTAAAGGTAAAGGTAAAGGTAAAGGTAAAGGTAAAGGTAAAGGTAAAGGTAAAGGTAAAGGTAAAGGTAAAGGTAAAGGTAAAGGTAAAGGTAAAGGTAAAGGTAAAGGTAAAGGTAAAGGTAAAGGTAAAGGTAAAGGTAAAGGTAAAGGTAAAGGTAAAGGTAAAGGTAAAGGTAAAGGTAAAGGTAAAGGTAAAGGTAAAGGTAAAGGTAAAGGTAAAGGTAAAGGTAAAGGTAAAGGTAAAGGTAAAGGTAAAGGTAAAGGTAAAGGTAAAGGTAAAGGTAAAGGTAAAGGTAAAGGTAAAGGTAAAGGTAAAGGTAAAGGTAAAGGTAAAGGTAAAGGTAAAGGTAAAGGTAAAGGTAAAGGTAAAGGTAAAGGTAAAGGTAAAGGTAAAGGTAAAGGTAAAGGTAAAGGTAAAGGTAAAGGTAAAGGTAAAGGTAAAGGTAAAGGTAAAGGTAAAGGTAAAGGTAAAGGTAAAGGTAAAGGTAAAGGTAAAGGTAAAGGTAAAGGTAAAGGTAAAGGTAAAGGTAAAGGTAAAGGTAAAGGTAAAGGTAAAGGTAAAGGTAAAGGTAAAGGTAAAGGTAAAGGTAAAGGTAAAGGTAAAGGTAAAGGTAAAGGTAAAGGTAAAGGTAAAGGTAAAGGTAAAGGTAAAGGTAAAGGTAAAGGTAAAGGTAAAGGTAAAGGTAAAGGTAAAGGTAAAGGTAAAGGTAAAGGTAAAGGTAAAGGTAAAGGTAAAGGTAAAGGTAAAGGTAAAGGTAAAGGTAAAGGTAAAGGTAAAGGTAAAGGTAAAGGTAAAGGTAAAGGTAAAGGTAAAGGTAAAGGTAAAGGTAAAGGTAAAGGTAAAGGTAAAGGTAAAGGTAAAGGTAAAGGTAAAGGTAAAGGTAAAGGTAAAGGTAAAGGTAAAGGTAAAGGTAAAGGTAAAGGTAAAGGTAAAGGTAAAGGTAAAGGTAAAGGTAAAGGTAAAGGTAAAGGTAAAGGTAAAGGTAAAGGTAAAGGTAAAGGTAAAGGTAAAGGTAAAGGTAAAGGTAAAGGTAAAGGTAAAGGTAAAGGTAAAGGTAAAGGTAAAGGTAAAGGTAAAGGTAAAGGTAAAGGTAAAGGTAAAGGTAAAGGTAAAGGTAAAGGTAAAGGTAAAGGTAAAGGTAAAGGTAAAGGTAAAGGTAAAGGTGAAGGTAAAGGTAAAGGTAAAGGTAAAGGTAAAGGTAAAGGTAAAGGTAAAGGTAAAGGTAAAGGTAAAGGTAAAGGTAAAGGTAAAGGTAAAGGTAAAGGTAAAGGTAAAGGTAAAGGTAAAGGTAAAGGTAAAGGTAAAGGTAAAGGTAAAGGTAAAGGTAAAGGTAAAGGTAAAGGTAAAGGTAAAGGTAAGGTAAAGGTAAAGGTAAAGGTAAAGGTAAAGGTAAAGGTAAAGGTAAAGGTAAAGGTAAAGGTAAAGGTAAAGGTAAAGGTAAAGGTAAAGGTAAAGGTAAAGGTAAAGGTAAAGGTAAAGGTAAAGGTAAAGGTAAAGGTAAAGGTAAAGGTAAAGGTAAAGGTAAAGGTAAAGGTAAAGGTAAAGGTAAAGGTAAAGGTAAAGGTAAAGGTAAAGGTAAAGGTAAAGGTAAAGGTAAAGGTAAAGGTAAAGGTAAAGGTAAAGGTAAAGGTAAAGGTAAAGGTAAAGGTAAAGGTAAAGGTAAAGGTAAAGGTAAAGGTAAAGGTAAAGGTAAAAGTAAAGGTAAAGGTAAAGGTAAAGGTAAAGGTAAAGGTAAAGGTAAAGGTAAAGGTAAAGGTAAAGGTAAAGGTAAAGGTAAAGGTAAAGGTAAAGGCAAAGGCAAAGGTAAAGGTAAAGGCAAAGGCAAAGGTAAAGGTAAAGGTAATGGTAAAGGTAAAGATAAAGATAAAGATAAAGGTAAAGGTAATGGTAAAGGTAAAGGTAAAGGTAAAGGTAAAGGTAAAGGTAAAGGTAAAGGTAAAGGTAAAGGTAAAGGTAAAGGTAAAGGTAAAGGTAAAGGTAAAGGTAAAGGTAAAGGTAAAGGTAAAGGTAAAGGTAAAGGATAAGGTAAAGGTAAAGGTAAAGGTAAAGGTAAAGGTAAAGGTAAAGGTAAAGGTAAAGGTAAAGGTAAAGGTAAAGGTAAAGGTAAAGGTAAAGGTAAAGGTAAAGGTAAAGGTAAAGGTAAAGGTAAAGGTAAAGGTAAAGGTAAAGGTAAAGGTAAAGGTAAAGGTAAAGGTAAAGGTAAAGGTAAAGGTAAAGGTAAAGGTAAAGGTAAAGGTAAAGGTAAAGGTAAAGGTAAAGGTAAAGGTAAAGGTAAAGGTAAAGGTAAAGGTAAAGGTAAAGGTAAAGGTAAAGGTAAAGGTAAAGGTAAAGGTAAAGGTAAAGGTAAAGGTAAAGGTAAAGGTAAAGGTAAAGGTAAAGGTAAAGGTAAAGGCTAAAGGTAAAGGTAAAGGTAAAGGTAAAGGTAAAGGTAAAGGTAAAGGTAAAGGTAAAGGTAAAGGTAAAGGTAAAGGTAAAGGTAAAGGTAAAGGTAAAGGTAAAGGTAAAGGTAAAGGTAAAGGTAAAGGTAAAGGTAAAGGTAAAGGTAAAGGTAAAGGTAAAGGTAAAGGTAAAGGTAAAGGTAAAGGTAAAGGTAAAGGTAAAGGTAAAGGTAAAGGTAAAGGTAAAGGTAAAGGTAAAGGTAAAGGTAAAGGTCAAGGTCAAGGTAAAGGTAAAGGTAAAGGTAAAGGTAAAGGTAAAGGTAAAGGTAAAGGTAAAGGTAAAGGTAAAGGTAAAGGTAAAGGTAAAGGTAAAGGTAAAGGTAAAGGTAAAGGTAAAGGTAAAGGTAAAGGTAAAGGTAAAGGTAAAGGTAAAGGTAAAGGTAAAGGTAAAATTAAAGGAAAGGGAAAGAGAAAGGTAAAGGTAAAACTAAATGAAAAAGAAAGAGAAAGGGAAATGTAGAGGGAAACCCTCATTATAACATACAAATTTTTTCGTCGCTGCGAAGCGGGACGGGTATCTTCTAGTATACAATAAATTTATCGAAGCACAGAAACGGAGCAATATAGCCAGTCTGCTCGCCCAACGATAACGCTAAGTTATTGCACTCAAGCTGCCCCGTGGCCTTAAGTCCCGTTGCATCGCCCGGGAATTTTCTTACTAAAGTGATGTGCTTTATAACTTTAAACTGCAATTGTATTGTGCCTCTTCGAAACCTTTTCACTAGTTCAAAAATTGTTTTCGCTAGTTATCGATATCCCTGCAGGAATATTGCCTACGTCCAATACCGCTCACACAATTCCATCAGTAATTTGATCTTACAATAACGGTCAATGAATTGAATGATATTAACGTTGAAGTGAACGACTGACCAAACCAACCACGCCACCCATAATTTTGCATAGCAAACTCGATTTTGTTGGTCTATTTGAGTTGGAGTTATGCAATTATTATTGAGTAGGCGGCATATCGTATGCATTATGGCATACATAAATTTTTATATCTCTGTGTGTGTATGTACATGCCAACTAAAGCTGGCAAGGCCACAAAATATTACGCCAACGGCGATAATTTTTCATTCGTATCTTGTTATCTTATGGTAATTGAGCGCAATAATCATATAAAATCACAATATGACATTTATGACGAGGATTTTATTTATACATACATATTTGTGTAGTATGTATACAGTGAAGTATGTGACTTTTTGCCCTCTTAAATATTTAACCCTAATCCTCTAAAGTGAGCCTCTCAGTCTCACTTTAAAGTTTAAAAGCTCATAATTCGTAAACCAAAAAAGCTTTTTGCTTGAAATTTTGGGTATTCCTCCATTTGTGTTCATAAATTATGAAATAATGTTGATCTTTGGGCTATTTATTTATTTTAACCATTTTTTTGCAATCGTATAAAATTGTAACGAAAAACCGAAAGTGAGCCTCAAAGACTCACCTTAAGTATCTTTATCGTAATAAGCTTACATTTCTAGAATTCAACTAAATTTTGAATCCGTTGTTTACAAGGTTTATCCAGTGAGGTTTTTGCATTGTTAACTCACCATACTTCCCCCGGATTTTGGTGAATTCATCGTATTTCACCATAGATCTTTAGATCATATGATGTCATAAAATTATGGAGAACGGTAAAGTGAGCATCAAAACCATTAAAATCTTTTCATTTTCTGTTTACTGAGATTCTAAATTACGGAAAAGATGCGTTCAGATAGAGAAACGAACGATCGTCTGCTTTTATGCGTCAGTAATTTCACCATGAACGTTGCGTTTTAAAACTTTTAAATTTGATCGCGGAAAATATATATTAGAGGCGATCATATGAAATATTTATTCATATTCATTTGATTCTTAGTTTTTCTCATTGTGTGCACGAAAACAAATTTATAACAGATGTAATAATACCATTTATAATGAACATTCAACAACTACAAAAATGTGTGAAAATTGCAGTTCATTAATATCCCCTATTTTATGAAATTACCTTTTTCAACTTTATATACTAAAAAAATTGTCATAAACCGTTATAAGAATGTATAAAAATGCTTCTGCATTCATTACTGCATAAATAAAAGTAAAAAACAAATACCAAAATAATGTGTTTCAAAATTTCCCCATAGGTGAGCCTCAGAGTCTCACTTTCGGTTTTACGTAACTTTTCAAAATTCGGTGATTAGGGTTAAGGTTAAATTCCTGTATGTTGGGAAATTGAGCAGAGAGAGTATGCGTGTCTAAAAAGATAACAATGTATATCAGTACTGAAGCAGGGAAGCAAGATTTACTGCGCTTTAGAAGCTGTGATTTTGTATGGGAAATGAAATATCAAAATCACAGGCAAGACTTCCAGAGTTTAGTTTGAGTTGGTACGAATATGCTGGTATTGAAGTCATTGAAATGGAAACAGTGTCTTGTGACTCAGATTTTGATGAATATCAGTCATCAATTTGCAAATTTAATGTGGCAGTAGAAAAAAATTATTGATCTGAAAATGCAAAAGCGTTGGAGATTTTACTCTATGGATATATGTTTATATGCAGGTCTGTTATACACAAGTTACCTTTTTTTGTAGAATTCTACAGGTATGTATATGAAATTGTATATTTTAAAAACTAGCCCAATTAAAGTAAGCTTTTGAAGTATTAAACTTTTTTATACTTTTTTGTGAATACAAATGTACATACACACATATGTGTGATTATAAATTAAAATTTGTCTCCATTTCATACACAGTTTAATCAGAAAATTTATCATTTCTAGCTCACACCCATTCGCTGTCTTTGATTCCTTGCATCGTCGTTATCTCTTTCACTAAGAGCAGGCAAACCTAAAAGTCATAGGCATTTCCGTTGGGTTTGTACAACACCATATGCGCATATATTCACAAATAGATATGTATGTATAGCAAAAGTATGTTAAGTTTGTTTGTGTCACAGCTGGCCATGTCGCTGCCACAGACACTTTAATGTTGCTCTCCCATTTTGGTATGATTATCAAGTCTGCTTCTAACTAACCAACTTCAAATCCATAAATACTCATAAATACAAACGCCTTACACCTTATATGAGACTTACGTAATATAATCATAAGGTTTATAATTTAATGCCTTAAATCTCTAAGGAATGACAGCTTTTGAATTATTCCTTATATTAAATTCGCAATATATTTCTCTCTAAATAAGGCTTACATCATTTATTACTTTTTGTTTGCTTGCTTATTAGCCGAAACCGGTTTGTGTCCAATCCAAGCTTGACAAGGGATGATGGAAAATCGTTCCGCAACATATCAGCTTACATCATTCCTTATAATAAGGGCTTATGTGCAGTTATTATTAATGCAGTTATCAAAAGGCTTATTATTTATTTTAGATATTAGTTCGCAAGTAGGGAAAACATGCAACTAAAGATAGAAAATGTACAAATAAGAATCAAGAAACAAGTAATAGCGCGGCTGTCTTCGGCCGTACCGAAGACTTCATACCTTTCATGAGTGGGGAAATGAAAAGTTACCTATGCATGTATGTATGTACATAGCCTGATTTAGTATAGTTTATAATTTCAATTCTGTGGGTTATTTATGGAAGGATTTATTAGAAAAAATGGTGTCAGGGCTATTTAAATGTAGGAGTTATACGACAAAATGTGTATATCTGAACAATCGGTTGTATGGGAGATATACGTTATAGTGGTCCGATCTTGACAATTTTCGGTAAACTTGTTTAGGCCAACATGGGCACAAATACTTCAAGGTTTCATATCCTTAGCTGTTTAAATGGGGAAGTTATGCAGAAATTACACCCCAAAATTTTCATATATATCTGAATAATCGGTTGTTTTCTATATGTTATAGTGGTCCGATTCGGCCGGTTCCGACAAATGATCAGCTGCACATAACAACATACCTGTATTCCAAATTTCATTCAGATATCTCAAAAACTGAGGGACTAGTGTGCGTTCACACAGACGGACGGACGGACAGACAGACAGACGGATAGACGGACATGGTTTAATCGACTCAGCTCGTGATTCTGATCATATCGGTATATATTTTAATGGGTCCCCGGTACTTTCGACAAAAATTTATAATACCATCTCATTCTCATGAAAGGTATAATAAAAATTGACAATATGTTGATAAAACACGGGGATGAAAACAAAATTAAATTAAGTGTTTCCCTTTTATTCTTCGTTATTTATTTAAACTGCTTATAGCACTTTTTGGAAGGAATACACCCATGTATATATGCCGATGCATGACCCTTGCAAAAAATTTTTGCTTATTGTTGAAAAATCAGCTCTAAACAAGTAAGGAAGCCTAAGTTCGAGTGGAATCGAACATTAGATACTCAGCTGTATGCTTTCATTGTTTGCTTGCGTTTGATGTAAACATGGTGTACTTTATATAAAGCAAGTGCTAAATAAAGTGGACGTAGCCACGCCCATTTTCAACATTTTTATCAGTCATCCAACTAAGCATATGAATATTATTCTTTGTGCAAAATTTCATTCCTTTTTGACTTCTAGTTACAAAGATGCCACGTTACAAATTCCCAAAGGGTGTTCCAGAAATATCTTTGTTAAAAAGTAGGCGTGGTCATAACCGATTTCAATAAATTTTTGCGTGTCTATTAACACAAGTTATAAAAGTGTATAAACCAAGTTTCGTTATAATATCTCAATTATTTGCCGAGTTATAGGCTAAGAAATCTCGTATATCCCTTTGTGTAAAAAGAGGCGGTGCCACGCCCATTTTCCAAAATTTTTCTATTTGTTGTTTCCGGTCTATTGTGGAACTCATGCCACAAAATTTCAATGAATTATCTTTATACTTGACAAAGATATCGCTTAAAATATTTTTATTAGGCCCCTTTATAGTTCCCATATATAATAGTGGGCGTGGTCGTCAACCGATTTTAAATATTTTCCGTCCAAATGTTTGCCCTAAGTAAGCAAATTACGCGTACCAAATTTCATCGATATATCTTCAATGGTTTCTGAGTTATGACATATAAAACCTTCCATGTTTTACCCTTAATAAGTGGGCGTGGCACCGCCCATTTTCCAAAGTTTCATCAAATTTCTTCATAGGGGCCTGAGCTCAACACGTGGGTAAAATTTCGTCGCTCCAGCTATATTAGTGACTGAGATACCAAATTTCCGATTTTTTCTATATAGGAAAAGTGGGCGTGGTCATGGTCCGATTTGGCCCATTTTCAATACCAACCGTCCCAGTCTCGATACCAACTTGCATTTCAAATTTCATCAAAATATCTCAATTTTTGCGCGAGTTAGAGTGTTTACAGAGGGACAGACGGACGGACGGACGGACAGACGGACGGACGGACATGGCTCAATCGATTTCTCTTTTTTACCCTGATCATTTTGATATATATAAGTCTAAATGTATCTCGATTATTTCATTCTGTTACAATCCACCGTTATGTGATTAAAACTATAATACTCTGTGTACTGGTACAGCTGAGTATAAAAAGAAGTACGCTGGCAGCGCTGTTTCTCTAATGCACTCAATCTGTCTGCTCCTGACTTTCTAATACTTATCTAGGCCTAATTTCGCATGACGTATAAGCCTTTGGAATAAGGTGTGCTCTCAGAGAGCAGGTACTTCTTATGGCCTGATAACATCAACACAGGAAAATCAGTCTTATTTACAGCCTTACGCCTTACAAATATGCTACCCTTATAATTTTCAGGCCTTATTTCGTAAGCCTTTAAATCTGCTGTTTTAATTCTTAAATAAGGCTTAGATTTTTTGATGGGACTATTCGTTCATTCGCTTACACATATTTGCACTCCTGCAATGAAGATTTAGTGGTCGTCTGCGTTGTTTGTGTTGGTTTTTTTTTTTTTTTTTTTTGGTGTTGCTGTCGCTGACGTGTCTCGCATTGTAAATTAACTTTGCCTTGTTGTTTTTCTACACACATAGCAACAGCAGCAACAACCAGCCACAAAGAAAGGCAGATAGCAAAGCTATGGAGACTGGAATTAGTTGATATTTTTTCTTTTAAGATTTAAGCTGATTAAGCTGACCTGTAGCGATTCTTTTTCTTATTTTCCCACAGGCTTTTGTTTCGGTGTGGCGTATGATTTGCCCTAAAGACCATACAATTCATTCATTTGCGAAATAGTAAGTCGATATTGCATATTGGATTTGTGTGGCTGAACTGTAATTGGGATATCTCAATACGATTTGGCTTAGTATGCCATCTAGTATCTAACCAGATTAGTATATAAGGACTTTTTAATGAATTAAACTTAGAAGAACTTTGCTTAGGCTTTTTTTAAATTCTCATTTGTTACAAAAATTGGACAGTAAGCTATTTATTTAAATCAGCAAAGTTCATTCAGTCACGTGTATTCCATGATCAGTAGTTGGCAACGCCATTCATTCTCTTTCTCGTCATTTAGGACAGACGGTTTTGCTGAACAACTTCTTTATCGAATTACATAAAGTAAGTTATTAACATCATAACACAAAACCAAATTATGAATCGAACAAATAAATTCATTAATGTGGATACGTCAACACATTCATGGTAATGAGAAAAAGTCTGCAGCAATTTGCTTTTTCTAAATCTTGATAATATTTAATTTCACTATTATAAATCAAATGTTTTCATAGATCACATGCAATCAAATAATAAACTCCCAAACCTAATATACCTAAGGCAGCAGGAATAGCTAAACATCACAGGTATCTACTGAAGTACTAAGCACAAACGCCTTGAATGACAAAAAAAACTAACAGCAAAACTTAGAGATTTTCGTTATTTGCAAATTTTCATTAAAATTGGTTTATTTGTGCTTTTTCCTCTTATTACATACATCCATATATTTCATTTGACTTTTTTATTTGCATAATAAATATTACTAGTAAACATGGCCACGCGATGCTGTGGCTTTCAATTACACTGTGCGATAATTTGAGGATGGAAGACCACTTATTGCTACATTTAAAAATTTTTTTGATTGCCATTTTAAATTTGACTTCCCCTTAAAAATGACAGAATATATACCTACCGGCGTTAAGCCAATAGATTCTTATTAATAAAACTTAAAATTAAGCATATACATAATTACTGTTTATTTTTATTTTCCGTCGACCTAAATTTTGTATACAAAGATTTTTTCGCCCCATAGTGAAGTTTTAATGCAAATAATTTTCTACAATATTTTATCCATATGGCTACCTCCAAAAGGTCATTTATCGTACTTCTCTTTCTCTTCCCCTTTCCCTTTTATTTGCGCTTCCTCTTCCCTTTATCCATTTTATTTTCCGTACTCTTCCCTCTTTAGCTTCCTTTCCTTCGCCATTTCCGTTCCTTTCATTTTCCCCTCCCCTTTCCTTTTATTACAGGGCAAGACCTTTCATGACACTTCAAATTTGAAAACCGGACAAACTGTAGCGTAAAAATAAATTTGGAACAGGTGGCAACCCTCTTTGTAAAAATTATGATAAATTACTTATTTTGAGGCAAAGCACTTTCATATGACACCTCAAATCTACAAATCAAACAGACTATAGCGTAAAAATTAAATTGTGAAAGGTGGCAACCCTTTTTATAAAAATTATAATAAATTACTTATTTTCACGCAGGGCCCTTTCATATGACACCTCAAATTTAAAAATCACAGAAACTATAGAGTAAAACTGAATTTGTGAACAGGTGGCAACCCTTGTTGTAAAAATTTTAATAAATTACTAATTTCCAACTCAAGCCCTTTCATATGGTACCTGCAATTTATAAATCAAGCAAACTATACAGGACAGTTAAATTTTTAAACAGGTGGCAACCCTTTTCGAAAAAATTAAACCTTCCTGCACATCTACAAGCCAATCCCTTTGATATGACACCCCATTTTCGAAAAGCGGTATAACGGTGTCAGAGTTATGGTGCGTACAAAAAATCGCTTTGCGTAATATATGTATATAAAGATTCATCGGCCACTCATATTTTTTTTAACCCCGTATTTCCGCATAAACGACGTTTATTTTATTAGCAATATCTATATATTAATAGGCTAACATTTTTCCCATACAAACAATTGCCAGGCTGTTTAGCACATCTAACATACTCATATCCACATAAAATTGATATGGATGTGTTCGTATGAGTCAGGAGCAGTGCATAGGCATATAATTTTTTCTATAAATTATTTAATTTTTTTATAATTAATAAATAAAATTTTTAGTTAAGAATCGTAAACGTGTTTACAAATATCGTAAACACAGTTGAAGAGTCGCTTTAATTTACTTTAATTTTTATATGCATTGGTGATTAAATCCGCCTGGACGCAGTTGGTGCTCAGGAGGATTTATATAAAGGATTCCGGAAATGAAATAAAAAGAAAAACGGATTTAGTTAGAAAATAGCATGGATGGCTTTATTTCAATATGTATGCATATATATGGGAATATATGGATAATTGTGATGATATATATATATAGGAATATATGGAAGTACACTTACCGCTGTGGCTGTATAATCGCAAGTGAGAAAAGCAAAAATTATGAAAAGCGCGCTGACCTGCAGAAAGTTACTTTCGTTGAGTCAACGGCTTGTCAAACAGTATATGTTTACATATACTAATACATTATATTAAACTAAAGTGCGTAATAGGGTGTACCGGAATATTTAGACGCTGGGTCTAAACAATTGGCCCAGATCAAAATCAACGCGGTCAAATATCTCCTATTGCTTTTCCATTAAAGCCAAAAATGAGAGAGAGTGCGGGAGAGCACACTGAGTAATTTTAATTTTGACCAAGGCATATCTAACAGGTAGGCTCGGCGGCGAATTGAAAAACTTCTTTTTTTTATTTACAAAGGTAGAGTGTAATGTCAAAATCAAAGAGAATTCACATCATGGCCAATAGGAATGGACGAGCCGCAAGCGAATTCAGATTTTAACCACGGCGAAATATCATTTTGACATTACACTCTACCAATTACAATAACAAAATACATGGGAAATTTCTGAATTCGCCACCGGGCCTACCTTCCTAGATCTGCCTTGATTTTGACCATGATTTCGCGTCGAACCGTGATCAAAAGGGCAAATCAGTGTTGAGGTACAACTGAAATTTGGAAAGTGTTGCTTATCTCTGCGAAAAGGAATAATTTTTGTACCAATACAAAGTTGAAAAAATTAATTGCATGGTCGAATTTCCAGCACCGGCGTTACTAGTAAATATTATTCATCTGCCACTCATATTTTTTTAACCCCGCATTTCCGCATAAACGACGTTTATTTTATTAGCAATATATGTATTAATTTTCTAGTTTATCATAACAGTGGATATCAAAAAAAAAATACGCATAAATTTCTTAAGAAATAAACATAATTTCCTGCATATAGAGAAATAATACAATTCATTTAATATATTCCAGCGCAAGTAATAAATCAATCGAAGATATGTACTGTATGAAAAATAAAAATTAAAGCGTGAATAACGGGTATTCATGAACATTGATGTGTAAACTGTTTCGACATCGGATATTTATTCCCTTTTCCTTATTCCTTTTTTCCTGGTTTTCTGTGGATTAAAAGGCGACTATCGTTTTTGAAATTTTTTGTTGTCATTGTGACTGCTACTATTTTGTTGTTTTTGTTTGTTTTGGTTTTTGGTTTTTGACTTTTGATTTTTTATGTTGTTTTGTTTTGTATTGCTCAGAAACATGCAAGATCATCCGAGTCCACGTTTGACCCATATCTGCAGACCCGGCTTAGGAATCATAAAGAGTAGAGCTCCGCGTAGAAGGGCTGCTCTACACCTTTCATTTGATACCAATATTGCTCAGAAACATTCCTGGTTAATCCGGGGTCACATTTTGACCCATATTTGGGGACCCGACCTAAGACTCATAATGAATAGGGCTCTATGTGAAAGTCCTGCTCAACACCTTTCATTTGATACCAATATTGCTCAGAAACATCCAAGGATCATCCGGGTCCTCGTTTTGACCCATATCTCGGGACCCGACTTAGGAATCATAAAGAATAGGGCTCCCTGTAAAATCCATGCTCAAAGCCTTTCGTTTGATATCAATATTGCTCAGAAACATTCAAGGACATCCAGGTCCTAGTATTTCCCCATATCTCGGGACCCGACATAGGAACCATAAAGAGTAGAGCTCCGTGTAGAATCCCCGCTCAGAACCTTTCATTTGATACCAATATTGCTCAGAAACATTCAAGGATCATCCGGGTGCTCCTTTTGACCCATATCTGGAGACCCGGCCTGGGTGTCACAATGAAAAGATCTTCATATCGAATTCCTGCTCAAAGCCTTTCATTTGATACCAATATTGCACAGAAAATTAGATAGGTAGATATAGGTATGCATACCCAATAAACACAAAAGCAAGGATGATATCGTGGCGAATTCGAGAAGAATTCGCGGAGGTAAATGTAATTTTTCGGACTCGTATCGAGTTCGAGATGGACTCGAGAAAAATCAATTATCGCAATAGCATTTATTAATTTTATTAAATCTTGCTTTACACGAAGAAATTACCTGTTGGGCTTTAATTTACCATTTAAAACTCTACTCAAGAGATTGAAAATCTCAGATGATATCGTGGCGAATTCGAGGTGGATTCGCAGAAGAAGATTTTCTAGAATGTATTCGCCAATGGGCATAAATCTCGAATCGCCAACGATCCGAGAATATAAAAATGCGCGAATCGCTAATGAGGGGTGACTCGCCTGGGAATTCGGATTCGCCGATCTATCGTCGCGAACTATCGCCGCGATAATATAATCAGAGAAGCGAATTCGTCTCGAGTTCGAGGCGAATCCGTTGTGTTTATTGGGTATCCATACATTTGCATACATGTACAAACAGGTTGGTCCTTTTTATTTTGCCTATTTGTCACATTGTTGCGGAAAACAACAACAACAACAACTTCACTTCGCTTCGTTGCTGTTGTTGTTGATATTTGCATTTTCACGGCTATGCATGCCAGCATTTGTAAGTACATGTCTATCTACCTACCTACCACTGACAATGCCAAGCGATTCACACGGACGCAGCAGTGCACTAACACAAAGGTCATTTACGTCTACGCGTAAACTTTACCTGTTTTTCGAAATCACTCGTAGCTACAGCAAAGATGTTTACACATCAAAAACGCAATTTTCACGCTAGCCCGCACCCAATCATACCAAATGCCAAGTCCACTAATGAAATGCCAAGTCAACTAATGGAACGCCAAAAATCTACTGCAATGGCCTAAGGTCATTTGTCACATTTGCTATCGCATATTAAGTTGGAGGACTTTTTCTTAAAAAACTCATATTTCAGATTTAGCGGCAATGAAACTTATCCTCCCTTTCCTCTTTCTCTCTACCTCCCCTGCTCCTTTCGCTGTTTCATTTAAGCAACATCACATTGGCATAACAATAATCTATATATCATTCAAACCGTACATAAATAAATGCAATCGCATATTCCACTATTATCACAATCGCAATCAAAATCATCATGCATAGATAATTGCCGGAGGCCATATATGTCAAGCCATGACAGGAGCTTACAGTGTAAATTCACACACATGTGAACACAGACATAAACGGTTTTATTAATACCCTGCAAAAAATTGTGCGATTAGTCTAGAAAGAGACAACTCTCTTTCGGCTACACTTGGCTACAATTACTCCCAATTATACCCGGAACGGTAAAAATTGACAATTTTACTCAAAACGCTATAAACGAATTTTTAAATATGCTTTTGTAATTGCATTTTTTTGTTTGCAATTGAGGTATAAAAGGGTACAATACAATTACAAATACAAACTTCCATTTGATATCTGATTGGCAACAAAGTGGAGTTCTCTACATTCGTACACGTTCAGGTATAAAAGGGTACACTTTCCATTTGGTATCCCATTGGCATCAAAGTGGAGTTCTCTACTTTCGTACTCGTTCAGGTATAAAAGGGTACAATTAGTCTTCCATAGGACATGCTCAAACAAAAAGGAACACTTCATTCCATATAAAGACATACAAAAAGCGAGTAGTCGCACGCTCCTTTGCGAGTGATCCCGGATGTATCCCGGATTAGTCGCATTTTTGCAGGGTATGTAAATGTTTGATTTATATAAATAAAAACGCGTTTGAATTATGGGCAGATTTCATATTTATCATTTATACCCAGCGGGTATATTTACTTTTAATTTAGCGCGCGAACATAAACACGTAGATATGTATCTAGACGGAAGAGGGATGTGTGTTTGAGGGGTAAATATGTATGTATGTAAATTGTAGGATGCATAAATCAAAAAGCTCTACAATTTCTGCAATATTAGATATTTCTCTCAGCTATCCATCGTATGATCTGAAAATGTTTACCGCTTTTAGGAAACCATTATCATGATAAATAATTAAGCTCACTGCGGAGACCAGAAAATCTTCATAGATTCATTTAGCTGCTACATCATCAAACAAAGAAGTCGAGCACAATAGCAAAAGGAGTATTTGGTTAGCTGAAAAGCACCATTGATATGTCCAGATATATAATGGAGAATATGCATGCATGTATTTTTGTAATTTTGGCACACTTCAGAGTTTTCTTATACACAGTATTTCATTTAGATTTATTTGATTGATACATATTGACTTAATTTCGTGATATATTTAGGTAGCAACGTACATATCTACATACATATATCTCCATCTTTATACCATTATTGTCATAAAAAAAAATTAATAAAAAATACTGCAATTTTGGCAAAATAAAACACGTATAAAACTAACATTTAATATTGCCAACAAAATTGTTGTTTGAGATTGTGGCTGTGACAAAAAGAACAAGCGCCAGTTGATGGATGAACGATGATAAGAGAATAATTTCTTTAGGGGACGCATGGGAAAAATTTAATAAAAAGATCATTTAGGGGTCCTGAATAATTTTTGGTTGTTGCTTCAACAGCTCCCGAATGTTTTAGCTTATTCAACTATATACACAAATTCATATGCACATTAGACTATATCGAAAAAAAATGTCGCTGATTCAGATTTTATAATGTGTTTTATTTCAGATGCTGCTGAATTCAACTAAATACTTCTTTCGCAAAAGGTTAAGAACTTTTGATGGACTTTAATATTTTGACAATAAAAATATGGATTAGGGTGTTGGCAACTGAGATCCGGGTCTAAATTAGCACAGTGGCGCACTTAGGGTTAATGTGTCTTAGTAAGAAAAATCTTCTGCTAAAGGCAAAAATATTTATGTACCCAAATTTGACATCGGACTATAAATGCTGAAGAAATGACGAAAGATGTAACTGGTTGTCTACTAGGGTGCTGCTGAAACAGGGTTGGGCACAGTGCATTCAATTTTGATTGCATTCAGCCTTGCATTCTCCAATCACTGATGAGTGGTAGTGAAAATTTGATTAGTGAATGCGAATGCAAATGTGGTTTGCACTACCATTCAGTAGTGAATGCGAATGTAAATGTGGCTTGCACTACCATTCATTGCATTCCCACTACAAGTACGATTTGTGAAAATCTATGATCGTAGTTTAGGCATGAAGTAGCCAATCTATTTAATAACGGGAAGGAAGTTTGTGAGATATTCTACACAAGGAATTAGCTTAGAAAATTGATAATTTTATATTAAAGATGAAATGTGTTTATGTTTTTTAATTAATGTTTTTGTGTAGTATGAAGCTTCAGCTATCAGATCATGTCAAAAATTTTCAAATGAATTCGAAAAAATAGGCGAATTTCCAATATTTTCTCAACAAATGCCATATGCAAAATACCTCTGTGACCCACTGTATAAGTATAAGTATTTTTTTACCTACGTGTTTAAAAGAAATTTATTAACAACCTTAAAACCTATTGATATACACAGGACATATTGCAATGCCGCGTTGGTTTCCAATCAGTTTTCTAAGCCTTATTCCATGTGTAGAATATCCCATAAACTTCCTTCCCGTTATTAAATAGATTTGCCACTTAATACCTAAACTACGATCATAGGTTTTCACAAATCATACTTGTAGTGGGAATGCAATGAATGGTAGTGCCACATTTGCATTCGCATTCACTACTGAATGGTAATGCACTTTGAATGGTAATGCAAAAATGCCCATTCTTGTGCTGAAAAACAAAAAATTTTTTTTTCGTAAATTCCTTCCACCAATGCATTATTTAGGAGGAATTACGACAATTTTTTTTTTCTGTTGCGAGACGGTCTAATGTACACACACGCATACAATTTATACACACATACTTGCATGCATACATAAAAATTATTCCAGCTCCGTTCTATCCATTCTAAGCCTGGCATGTCGTGCATAAATTATACACGTACAGCTGAACAAAATATTATCTTGAATGCCGCGACTTTTGTATGACAAATGCACCTGTTTCCTGCTGCTGCTGCCTGTGTTGCTTGTGCTGCTCCAGCTAAAACCAGTGCTGAGATATTCATGAGAAGCATCAGCAGTCATTTCGTTTTCCAGACTCTGTATTACAACAGCTAATATTACAGTTACATGGCATTTGTCCTCGCACGCACACACACACACATTTCCAGAGGTGAGCAGTAACAACAGCAGCGGGTTACGGCGGGTATATAGCACGAAATGACAGATTTGAATTGAAGCACAAGCTCTGGCTGGCTGGGGCTGGTGCTGGCGCTGGCTTAGCACTGTCCCAACGAGTAAAACTAATGTGCTTTGCACGGCTGTGATTCAAAAACCATTTTTCAAAATGAGAGAAATGCAAACTCAAAACGATCTACAATCTATGTAACTGCATGCGCTTACGTACCTACAAACATACAAGCGGACATACATACTTAGACAAAAGGTGGCTGAGGTCAGCAGCAACAGCGCGATAAGAAAATAGCAAAAGAAATTTACTGCGCAGAGATAAATATTCACTTGCTGTTCGCCATTCAGCATTCGCCGCTTTCGCATCTACATAGTACATATATAAGTCAACTTCATTTGATGCTATAAATATTTGTTAGATTTGTTACATTTGTATGTATGCATGTATGTGTTTTTAATGGATTTCGATTTCATTTTTGGCAAAGAAAGTTACACTTCAGCTCGGTGTGCTCGGTGTGCTGCTTGCGCATCAAATACACCTTGTGGCATGGCATGGCAGTGCAAACGTGCTTTTGGCGTTAAAGCAACGCATCGAAATGTCAAAATTTTTGCATTTCTAAAAAATGAGTTTGTTATTAGACAAAAGAAAAAAAAAGAAGAGCGATTTGAGCGAAATCTTTAAATTACAAATAACTTGATGAAAAATGAGGACAGTCAAAGTATTTTTTTATTGTGTTGCTAGGAACAAGTAGAGCAAGGAAAGGGAGCAGTGTCATTCGTTAGAGACGGCGCACAGTGGGTCGGCTTCCATGCACTCTGCGGAAAAAAATAGAAGGAGTGGTCGTAGGGCTTTGAAATTTTGCACACAGGTTATATATGAGCTAGTTAAAAAAATTTCCAAAAATGGTTGAAATCGGTCAACTCCTAGTGGTACTACCCTTGGAACCATGAACAAAAGGAATTGTTTAAAAACTTTAATGTCAGTTGAAAAAATTAAGATATTTTCACGGAACGTCGAGCATAAGTTACACTTGCGAAACGGTGCGAAAAATCATTGAAACCAGCCACTGTCTAGAGGTACCTCCCTTGGACCTACATATGTAAAAAATTAAAAAAAACAAATTTAAATACAAATTTTAATTTCAGCTCAAAAAAATAAGATGTCTTTACGAAACTTTGCATATCAGTTACCCTCATAAAGAGCATTGACGGTAACAAAAATTATTCAAATCGGCCACTCACTAGGGGTACCTCCCTTGGACCTATAGTAAAAATTATAAATATTTTTAAATTCATACCTTTACTTAATTGTGAATAAAAGCGAAACGCGTTCATCGATTTTCATGATTTATGTATCATTTTGTCATAGGTTATGCGACTTTACGTGAAAGTAATAGGACTTTCAACATATTTACCGTTTTGGATTTCTTATGAATTAAAAAAAAAATATTTTTAGGCAAAAAATATATTTTTTTTCTCCATACATTTATTTATAACTGCGAAACAGTTCCTTATGTAGCGAAACGTTATATAAACAGATTAAACTAATTGTAATTCTTGATTTTTCTAAATTTGTTTAAGCAAAATCCGACTAGTGGTTCTTGAGTTATGTTAAACAAAAGAGCCTTATTAGAATTGAGTCGCGAATCAATCAGCTGAAAAATGTTATACTGTGTTATGCAACAAATTGAGAGGTGGCACCTGGTGGCACTTGAAATTGATTAAAAATGTAAGAACAGATATGAGATAATATATTAGTAGGGATTTCCAACTGTAGGAAAGTATAGCTAAAATTGCAGGTCCAAATGTGGGGTTGCAAGATACCTTACGAGCAAAATACCGATAAAATTCGGACACATTTTCGTCATCGGTGAGAGGTGGTTACGCTTAAATCAACGAATAGAGCGCACATACACAACATAACACATTTTTACCCCGAAACCTCGGTGTGCAGGGTGCTTCTTTCACCCAGCGAATTTGATCGATGTGAGAGTCCGAAAATTCTCTCACTCGTCGGAGTATACAACAACAATAACATGTTGCTCGCCGAGTATTGTCGTAAGCATAACCACGGCATTACAAATGAAAACAGTTGGAAAATTAAAAACAGAGCAGGGTGATAAAAATGATTTTTTTTAGTGTCGGCTAAAAATCAGTACAAATCAGTACAAAATACAAAAAATCAGTATTTCTTAAGGTTTTTAAAACCATCAGTAAGGAGCACGAAAAATCAAATCAGTACGTCTGGCAACCCAATCCAAATGTTTGGAGAAAAAAGGAATTTTTGTTATATGTTCATAAAAATAAACGAACAAAAAAATTTAAGACTGAAATATCCTACTTTAAATAAAAAATAAAAAGAAAAACGTTAGCTCACACAATAAAATAATATTCGTTTTGAAATACTTAGGTTTAAATTAAGTTGTTTAAGTAAAACATAAAAGTACTGAGTTTGAGACGGCTATAAAAAAAACTAGGAGTCAGATCGGAGTAATTCTTTTTGATTTGATTGTACCATTTAGTCTAAAATTCCAAAATATCAGTGCATATTGCGGCGTCTAGCGATATCAGTAAGGTAAATACATAGGTAGAAGCCACTGTACACTACGTTGGTTGTTTTGTTATACTAAAGAGGCTATACCGAAGAAGGCAACAATCTCAACCCAACAAACATTTCTGTAAATGTTCTTAAAATAAACTTACAGTAAATTTCCTCTTATAAGCAGGAAATAAGCGTTTCGGTTATTAATTTATAAAACGTTTTCAAAATAAACCTTTTATAAGTGTTTAAAAGTTGACGTTTACTATACGTTTAGAAAGCAAATATTTTGTAAGCATTAAGAGCGCACATTTACAAACCAGTTACCTATATAAGCGAATTGCAAATGTTTACGGAAAAAAGCCGATAAGTACCGTTTCTTTCTGAAAAGTGGAAGTAAATCTGAATTGTTTAAAATAAAAAGTGAAAAATAGTTGTCTTCAATAGTGTATTGTTAATTTCATATATAAGGTACATTTATAAATAAATAAGAGGTGTAAACCATGTCTTCTTCAAAGTCAAAGGAATTTGTTAAGCAATCCGGGGAAAAAATTATGACTGATGCTGTAGTTGAAAAAATGTCCTGGAGAGAAACTGACAAGAAGACGTGTGTTCGGAATTTAACGATTGCTGTAGCCATACGTCGTAAGTAAAGTAGCATCACATTATTGTATCCAGCTGTTCGTAGTATCTAAACAATATTTATTTATCCCTTTCCAGAGACCTTTGTGCATGAGAATGGTGGGGACGAAAAAGACTTTATAGCTGCTTCAAATCCATTCTTTCAGTTTGCTAAAAATCGCATCAACATAGCTACTTCAGGTGCCAAAGGCTAATTTAAATTTATTATACACGCTCAACATAAAAAACATAAGTACTTAATTCTTTATAACTTTATAACTTTTACTAATGACATGTATAAAACAATTGAATTTTCGATATAAATAAATTTACTGCATAACTAAAATAAGTTCCACACTTATTATATGTAATAAAATGAAGTTTAAATAAAGCTTTATATAAACAAGTAAAAGCGCGGCTGTCTTCGGCCGTACCGAAGACTTCATACCTTTCATGAGTGGGGAAATGAAAAGTTACCTATGTATGTACATAGCCTGATTAAGTTTAATTTATAATTTTAATTCTGTGGGTTATTTATGGAAAGATTTATTAGAAAAAATTGTGTCTTGGCTATTTAAATGGAGGAGTTATACACCAAAATGTCCATATCTGAACAATCGGTTGTATGGGAGCTATAGGTTATAGTGGTCCGATCTTGACAATTATCGGTAATCCCGTTTGGGCCCATATGGGTACAAATACTTCAAAATTTCAGGCCGTTAGCTATTAAAATGGAGGAGTTATACACCAAAATGTCCATATCTGAACAATCGGTTGTAGGGGAGCTATATGTTATAGTGGTCCGATCTTGACAATTTTCGGTAACCCTGTTTGGGCCCATATGGGTACAAATACTTAAAAAGTTCACGCCGTTAGCTGTTAAAATGTAGGAGTTATACACCAAAATGTCCACATCTGAACAATCGGTTGTAGGGGAGCTATAGGTTATAGTGCTCCGATCTTAACAATTTTCGGTAATCCCGTTTGGGCCCATATGGGTACAAATACTTAAAAATTTCACGCCGTTAGCTGTTAAAATGGAGGAGTTATACACCAAAATGTCCATATCTGAACAATCGGTTGTAGGTGAGCTATATGTTATAGTGGTCCGATCTTGACAATTTTCGGTAACCCTGTTTGGGTCCATATGGGTACAAATACTTCAAAATTTCAGGCCGTTAGCTGTTAAAATGGAGGAGTTATACACCAAAATGTGTATATCTGAATAATCGGATGTTGTGGAACTATATGTTATAGTGGTCCGATCTTGACAATTTTCGGTAACCTTGTTTGGGCCAAAATGGGCACGTCTACTTCAAAGTTTCATGTCCTTAGCTGTTTAAATGGGGAAGTTATGCACAAATTACATTCAAAAATTTCATGTATATCTGAATAATCGGTTGTTTTCTATATGTTATAGTGGTCCGATTCGGCCGGTTCCGACAAATGATCGCTGCATATAACAACATACCTGTATTCCGAATTTCATTCAGATATCTCAAAAACTGAGGGACTAGTTTGCGTTCACACAGACGGACGGACGGACAGACGGACAGACGGACATGGCTTAATCGACTCAGCTCTAGATTCTGATCATATCGGTATATATTTTGGTGGGTCCCCCACGCTTCCTTCTGGTACTTTCGACAAAAATTTTTTGGCACTAAGTTATAATACCATTTCATTCTCATGAAAGGTATAAAAACTTATAAAAAGCTTACTTTGATACATTTAATGTAAGCTTTAGTTGCAACACTTATTACCAAGGTTCCGTTTCGATTATATTTCGCTTACTTTCAATTGTTTTATAAACGAAAAATCAGCGTTGTGTAAGCTTAATGCTAACTTCATAAAACTTGTTTTAAGCTTATTGTAAGTTAATTTTGCTGGTTGGGAATCTACACAAATGGGTCTAAAATGGATTCAGTTTTCGGTTCGGAGTTTCTATGAACAATCGAACATACGATTTTAGGCCTCCGGACTCAACAGGCATATTCAAAGTGGAGTTATGCAGCATAGAGCGGGCTTGCGAGTTCTTGTTAGAAAGTGCAGTTAGGGGGACGCGAAGTATACATGCATGCACTCAGAGAGCCAGGCAGCACTTCTGGGCTTCCACATCCTTCCATCATATCATTCAAGAATGTCAGAAGTTGTAAAAGTGCTGTCTGAACAATATCAGCCGAAGGCGTGACCATCTCGCTTACCAAGGTTTCCCGGTCGCAGGAAAATTGAGAGCAATGACAAGGCGAAAATCTAAACTGCTCGCTGTAAGGAATTAAAAAAGGCAATCATAACAAATACAAGGTACTGTCCAACATTCGGAGGAAATCTAAGACAACATTCAAGGGAACGGTAAAGTACTACTGTCCCTTGTATTTTTATACTCAGCTGTACTAGTACACACTTTATGCAGCACTCGCTTTATATAAAGTACACCGTGTTTCCATCAAACGCAAACAAACAATGAAAGCATACAACTGAGTATATAATGTTCGATTCCGCTCGAACTTAGGCTTCCTTACTTGTTCATGTTGTATTGGTGTAGTCAGTATAGTTGAGGGTTTAATATAGATAAACTGTTGAAGACTATTCTTTATTCAGAAACAGCGTTAACTCCGAAGAAGTAGCATCAGTTTCAAAATCCAACGAATAATCACTCTTACCAACAAGCGCTCCTTTGAACTAAATATGTAGGCAATAGAAAAGTGAAGCTCTCTCTCGACTAGCAAAAATCACGCTCTACAAGTCCTTCTTCATATTCATATTGGTATACGGCGCAGAAGTATGGAGAAATCATAAATTTTTTTTTCGGAAGATTTATGGAAACGCTTTGTTGCTCAAAATCGTTTAAATATTTAAGCGTATTTTTAAAAGAAGAAGAAGAAGAAAAATCTTATATTCTTTTATTTTATAATATGCAAATATTTTAAAATAATAAAAATTAATTAATTTTGTTTATTGCATTTTAATGCCTGTTTTTGTTTTTGTTTCTTTCTTTTAAGCTTTGAAACATACAAATTATTTTGTGGTTTGCCGCTAGCTTTTTATCAATTATCCTTGTTACAGCCATTACTTTCAAGACATACACACATACATACACTCCAAAAAACCTAAGCTGTAAGAATATGAGACTTATTTCACATTACCATAAGGTTTATGAATTAACGCCTGAAATCTCTAAGGAATATAAGCTGTATGAAGCATTCCTTATTTGTATTAAAACTGATTTTATTGTGTTGATGTCATCAGTGCATAAGCAAGGCTGTCTATATAAGACTTATTCGCCATGAAAAATAAGACTTACAGCATTTCTTATAATGAGAAAATATATCGAAAAATCCTTATTTCTTACGCCACTTTTTGGCGGATACATATATATGTACTTATGTATATTATACACTCCACACTAAAAAAAAAAATTTCTCTCGATCAAAGACATAATTTTCCTTATTTTGAACACGCGTCCCAATACAAAATTTTCTTTGTTTTGTGTAAATTTTCTGTGGAAAAAACATTCAAACAAATTCGTTGCCATGGGGATTTGTATGGGAATTTAATTTCTCAAAATTAAAGAAATCAAGTCTTCAAAACAAGGAAAGTTGGGAATGGAATGGCGCTTAAAGAATTTTTCATTATTTTAATGTATGAATTTTTTCAAAACAAGTATATGAAACCATGGTAACGCATGTAACAACAATATTTTATAAACCTTTTAACATGTTTTAAGGAAAATTTACTCAAAACAAAGAAAGAATTTTTATATTTGTTATATCAATAATATTATTGATTGTATCTCCTAATTTAGTGAGAATTTTATTAGGTTGAGATGGATTGGGTTTAATTTCTTATTGTTTAGTTATTTATTATCAAAATATTAAATCTTTTAATGCTGGAATATTAACAGCTTTATCTAACCGTGTTTTATTCGGGGTTTACTCGGACCCTCTATGCTTCCAATGCTCCCATTTCTCGTACATTAACTGAATTTAATCTTCTTCATCTGTACGTAGTCTGTAAGCATATTTTTGTACTAGACTACTTTTGTAATTTGTAACTAATCAAATTGCTAATAAATAAATAAATAAATAAATAAAATAGGTAAACAATTTCTTTGACCCCTCCATATATTTTTTTTCTCTCAGTGCAATATGCGCTAAGCAACTTAACACACATTCACGCAAACTGAGGCAATGTAACGCTGGAAAATTCTCTGAAGCTGCACACTGCTCTCATTTGTATGGAGAGTGGGACAAAACTCAATTTCTTGGAAACGGATGGACCTACCGAAACCAAATTTGGCACATTGGTGTCCCACTATACGACTCATCTTTCAGAAAAATCAAAAGCATATACATATCGTCGGTCTCCTGCCAGAAACACGAATGTGAAATTTTTTCTAAGTGCGATGTCTGCTCTTTATGGGGTATATATGGATATAATAACAATTAATATTTGTATATATCGTCGTTGAAGATGCATTTTTGCGTAAGAGGTATTAAATTACATACCTCTTACGCAAAAATGCATCTTCAACGACGATATGCTTATGTACATACATAATTCGCTGAGCGAAAGCTGGTCAAAGTCAAAATTTTGTGGATTTTTTGCGATTTTTGAAAAAATTTTGATTTTTAAATTAAGTTTTTATAAAAAGTTGTAAAAATCAGGAAAGTTTTATTACTTTACAAATTTGCCCGTTTAATTGCAGACTTTAAGCGTAATATCAGAGAGATCCGATAAATATTTTATTTTTGGCGATTTTTTTCTTGTGAAACAAAGATGATATTTTGGACAAAAAACTTGGTTAGGTGACTTAACTATGTGAAAACGACTTCATAAGTCAAAAGGACATTAGAAGAAAATATAGAGCTTCCAAAGACTAAACTAATGACATTTCGATTTTAAACATCGGATGTCAAATAACAAAGTTACAATAAAAAAAAATTATATCGCGATATTTCGCGGGATCAAAAAAACAATTGTATGGAGAGTGGGACAAAACTCAATTACTCAGATTTTATCGAAAATAAAGTTTTATCGAAAACAGTCGATGTAAATATGTACAAAAATCGTAAAAGGGCAACAATATTTTGTATAGACTAGTTACATTTAATATGATATTTTAAGAAAAAGGGAAAAAAAGGGAAAAATGTATAAACAGACTTCTTAAGAGAAGACTTGAAAGAACTCAAATCTGCTTATAAGACCTGGTCCAGAGTGGTCCTTAATTGTTAAAAGTTTAAATGAAAATGCTAATGCTTGAAAATTACGCTCATAGAAAAGCCAAGATTTCTTCATCTTGTATTTTGCTAAAAATAAATTGTTTTCACTGCTTTCTTTCGCTAAATCATGAAACATACGCTTTTCTTGCGTTTCCACAGTTATCCGCATTTTTTTTAGCACTAAAACTTGAAATATCGCAAAAATCATAATACACTTATTTACACATACTTTTTCCAGAAAATTTTTTTTTCAAATTTGTTTACTTTAAATGAGCCAAAGTAACATTTAATGGTGTCTATTGCGTATAGAAGGAGGTTTTCCATAAAATTCAATATATTTCCCACGGAAATGCATGACAGAAGTTTCTTTTTCAAGCACCAACGTTTTTGACTTTTGTGTATGGGGGCTGACCAGTGTGCGCTGGCAAGGTAATAAACTCGATACCTTTAAAAGTAAAATGTCAAATCTGCCTAAGCTGTCGAGAAGATGAATGTGGCTATGTGGCTTTGTGGTTTTTGTGACTTTTGTTTTCCAAGTATGTACATACATACATATGTATGTAGACTTGTATTTGCAAGCGCTTATGTGTCTGCATAGAAGATGAAACAACAATTACTCTTCGTTGGCTTTGGCTATGACTCTATCGTCTAGCTAATTCGTTTGACTTAAGCGTTTAAGTATGCCGTATAATATACAAGGTATATATTCGTACACTGAAAAAAAAACTAACTCAGATTATGGAAAATGGGAATGATTCGGCGCTAAAGACATATTTCCATATTTTGATGTACGATTTTCTTCAAATCAAGGAATAAAAACCACGTTTTAAAGAAAATTGTACATCAAAATATGGAAGTATGTCTTTAGCGCCGAATCATTCCCATTTTTCCATAATCTGAGTAATTTTTTTTTTGAGTGTAGATATATACATATGTATGTATGTATGTATTTTAGGACTTAAAGTTCTATATCTGCATGTACGTGTATATTTATAGCGCTGTAATGTACGATGTTCATGAACCGTAAATCGTTCCTTAGAAAAAATTGGAATCCCACACAGAGCCAAAAGACCACCTAAAATGCCCTGTAAATCAGAAGAAAGTTCAGCGGAGTTCTCTACGCTTTCTCTCCAATAAGATGCCCGTCTTATTATGACTGGATATCTCATTTTAATAAAACTAAGTAGATAACCTGTAAAACTAATATGAAAACCTTTTCAATATTATTAAGAAGATAACCCGTGGATTTTAGATGAAATCATTTTCAATTAATTTTATTTGGCGAAAAGCGAATAAGTTCAAAGCTACGTATTACCAGCGATGGTAGAAATGATAGCTATTTCGAAGAAAACCAATTCTTCATCATCAGATTTCTTTTCGGGATCAAGCCGGGAATCGAACTTAGACCCACCGTGAGAAGGTGTAAATGTTAGCGACGCGCTAACCCACTCACCCAAACACGGCCTGGTATGCAGTTGAAATCTGATGATGAAGAATTGGTTTTCTTTGAAATAGCTATTATTTCTACCATCGCTGGTAATACGTAGCTTTGAACTTGTTCGCTTTTCGCCAAATATAATTAATTAAAAATCTTCTGTGTACCTACACAGTAATTCAACAATTAAATTGAAATCATTTTCAGTAAAATTTAATGGATAACCTATAAAACTAAGATGAAAACCTCTTATATAAAATTAAGAAGATGACTCCTAGAATAAATATGGAAACCTTTTCACATAAATTTAGCAGATGACCTGTAAAATTAAGAAGAAACCCTTTTTATACTCAGCTGTACTAGTACACAGAGTATTATAATTTTGATTTCATAACGGTGGATTATAACATAATGAAATAATCGAGATAGATATAGACTTATATATATCAAAATGATCAGGGTGAAAAGAGAAATCGATTGAGCCATGTCCGTCCGTCCGTACGCACGATAACTCGCGTAAAAATTGAGATATTTTGATGAAATTTGAAATGCAAGTTGGTATCGAGACTGGAACGGTTGGTTTGAAAATGGGCGAAATCGGACCATGACCACGCCCACTTTTCCTATATAGAAAAAATCGGAAATTTGGTATCTCAGCCACTAATATAGCTAGAGTGATAAAATTTTACCCACGTATTGAGCTCAGGCCCTTATGAAGAAATTTTATGAAGTTTTGGAAAATGGGCCTTGTCACGCCCACTTATTAAGGGTCAAACATTGAAAGTTTTATATGTCATAACTCAGAAACCGTTGAAGATATATCGATGAAATTTGGTATGCGTAATTTGCTTACATGGGCAAATGTTTTGACGAAAAATTACCAAAATCGGTTGAAGATCACGCCCACTTTTATATATGGGTATTATAAAGTGACATACTAAAATCATTTTTAGCGATATCTCTGTTAAATATAAAGATAATTCATTGAAATTTTGTGACATGAGTTCCACAATAGACCGGAAACAAAAAATAGAAAAAGCCTCTTTTTAGACAAAGAAATCTACGAGCCTATTACTCGACAAATAACTGAGATATTATGACGAAACTTGGCTTATGCACTTTCATAACATGTGTTAATAGACACGCAAAAATGTATTGAAATCGGTTTATGACCACGCCTACTTTTTAACAAAGATATTTCTGGAACACCCTTTTGGAATTTGTAACGTGAAGTCTTTGTAACTAAAAGTCATAGAGGGATGCAATTTTGCACTAACAATAACATTTATATGCTTATTTGGATGATTGATACAAATTTTGAAAATGGGCGCGGCTACGCCCCCTTTATGCAGCACTCGCTTTATATAAAGTACACCGTGTTTCCATCAAACGCAAACAAACAATGAAAGCATACAGCTGAGTATCTAATGTTCGATTCCACTCGAACTTAGGCTTCCTTACTTGTTAATATTATTAAGAAGAGAATCTTGATTTTCATCGGAAAACATAATTAGTTAACTAGTATTTTCCTAGGACTTATTCAGACAAATCGCAACATTTCATTTCATATAAGTGCAGATGGACATAATAAACTCATTATACCAAGTGCTTCACTAATCGTTTGAGAATTGTAGAAATGTGCAAAGCCGTAGTGAAATTGACGAACGGAGGAAACACATAAGAGCTCTTTTAAAAATAGAAAGTTCTCCCTTTTAATTTCTTGAACATGTTATTGCACACATACATAAAAAGTGGCTGATGCAATAACTGTTATGCATATTTCTAGTATGTATGAGTATCTATATACATATGTACGTATGTTAAGACGTTTATAGCAAAATTTTAATTAATAAGGGCTCTTTTAAAAATAAAAAGTTTTCCTTTTTAATAAATTCAAAAAGGTTCTAGTAAAAATTAGAGGATGTCCTTAATTATTTGCTTTATAAAAATTTTCTCATAAAAACAAGCAGATTTCTTCTAACAATTTAATTTTTTTGACAAAATGACATAAAAAATTAATAAATAAGAAGTTATCTCCTCGTTTTCAGACGGTATCGCTTTCAATAAATTTAAGAAGAAATTCAAGCTAAAATGTAGAAGATTTTCTAGCAAAAATTACTTCAATTTTATCTCCTCTCGCTCTCCTTGGCAAAATAGCTTTTTTAGATGGCAGTCTCTTTGATTATAAATGAACTTTTTGGCTCTGTGCACTGTTTGTTATATTTTTGTACCATGAAATATTTGTTCTAGAAAAAATTGTGCAGAATCAAATTTTTGTGGTAAATATTTTATCTGTTTCCATGCATTTTAAATAAACCAATTTTTTTTTAATAGTAACACTTACAAAAGCTTATTTATGTGAAAATTCGCACTATATTTTTAAAGCGTACATATAAATAATAATAATAATATATAATACAATGGCGCTATTATAACTCTGACGAGTTTTATGGCCGAGCTTCTCTCCCAATTCGAGGTGTGCTCCTTTTTGTTTTTCCTAATAATTGGGTGGACCTACAGTTTTATGCCGGCTCCGAACCGCGAATGCAGTTTTTATGAGAAGCTTTTTCATGGCAGAAATACACCCGGAGGGTATGCCGCCCACTGCCGAGAGGTGACCGCTGCTCTTAAAAAATCCAATGATTGGATTTTTACTAATTAGAAAAATTGTTTGGTGTTTTGCTCGGACCATGGTTTGAACCCGAGAGCTCTGGCATAGCAGGCGAGCACTCTACCCACTGCACCACAGCGGCCACTTGCATACATACGATACATCAAAATAGCTTGCAAAAATATTTTTTGAACTTTGCATATCATTTTATTGCAGCTTCTTCTGCTCTTCGCCTCTTCATTGTTTTTTCATTCGCCTTTGGCGACTGCAAGAATTTCCTTATTCGCATGCCCGCCAGCTGTTTGGGTGTCTTTTGGCCAGACCGTTGTTGCTGTTTTTGTTGGTTTTTTAATAGCTAATTTGTTAGCATTAGGCTTTTTGCGTTGCGAACTCGTCTCGTAAATATGCCGTTGCTGCATTCGTCGATTGCCAATTCAAGCAAAACAGCAACTCCCCCAAACCAAAGTGTGATTCACATTTTGTGTTGGTTGAAATTTTGTGCGTATGTGTTGATGTGTGTGTGATCTCTCCCTTTTTGTATTCTACTACGAATGGTTTTTGCTTTTGTTGTTGGTCTCTGTTGCTGGGCATCACTTAACTTGCCGCCAGTTGCCTTTGTTGCTTTGTTGGAAGTTGCTTTAATCTGCATTAGCACACGCTTAGCTCAGCCGTCGACTAATCATACACGTAAATGCAACAACGTAGCTACCCTGTAGGAAAAATTTTTATTTTTCCACTGTAGAGATTTTAGTATCATATTTGTATTGCTAAGTCGATTAAATGTCTGCTTTCGAAGTGGTCGGTATCTAATTACAATCGCAGCTGGTTGCCTTTTGACTCTTTCTTACCAGATTTGAAGCACAAATTTTATTTGCCAGTTATGTTTTTGTTGATTTTGCATTATTTTAATATTTTTACACCAAACGACCTGACCACAATTAAAAATGTGGGTTTGAATTAAAAAGATATGTATCTAATGCGTGCGATGTATTTGTTTTCCATTTTATAATAAAAATTATCAACCTACCATATCTTTAAAGCAGGACAAACGTTGGGAATTGCTTATCTGCATAAATAAGTAAATGGTTTAGTTTATTTCATAAGTTTAAACTTAAATCTATTTTATGCGCATACAATTTTTATCTAAATGCTACAAATGAACATACATACATATAAATTTATGTATGTATGTACATATGTATATATTTTTCACTTACAGTGATATTATCTAAGTACTGTAAATATGCAAAACAAAAATCTGAATAAGTATTTGCATATAAAAATGTAGTACAGTAGATAAATCATCGCAAATATTTTGTTTAACTATATATGTATGTAAATAGCATATGTGTACGTTTATCGGAAAATTTTCCAACCAAAAAGCTACGCCTTATTTCAAGCTTATGCCAGAAGATATAAAGGCTAACGAAATAATGCCTGAAAATTCGAAGCGAACAAAAGTTGTACATACAACTAGACAAAGGCTTAAAATAAGGCTAATTTTCCTGTGTTGATGCTATCAGGTTGTAAGGACCAGACCTGGGTAATGCTGAGTAGTAATTTGACTATTACTTACTTAAATACTTTATATTTTGATCTTGAAGTAATTAGTCCGTACTAAGTATTGTCAGAATATTCAAGTACGAGTACAAGTACAAGGATTTGAAAAATAATTGAAGTTTTAGCAAATACTTCAAAGTATTTGAAAAGAATTGAAAGTACTTGAAAAGAATTGAAAAATGTACTTGAATCGATTTTTCAATTCTCTTCAAGTACTTTCATTTACTTACAATCTACGACGGAACGTCAAAATGAAGCTAATATTTAAAAAAAACTATAAGTAGTGCGCCTATTGTCGAATTTCGACAATTTTTTTAGATATTTAGGATTAAGTTATGTTATATTTTTTCTTAAAATTTTGTTTATGTTGAATTATTTTTTTTTTTGTTTTAAATTAAATTTAACTATTTATTTGTGTTAAATTTCAAAAGCATTTTGTTAATATGGACTACAAACGACATGTAAAAAATATAAAATATCGTTTATTTTTGTAATTTTTTTTTTAATATTGGTTTCAAGATTGTAAGTAATTGAAAGTACTTGAAAAGAATTGAAAAATCGATTCAAATGCATTTTTCAATTCTTTTCAAGTACTTTCAATTACTTTGAAGTATTTGCTAAAACTTCAATTATTTTGCAATTACTTATACTTGTACTTGAAAATTTTGGGAATGCCAGTACCGGTACCAGTACAATTCCTTTAAACTGCACTTGTCACAAGTCGTATTGGTACTTGACTACTCTCTCTGGTAAGGACTACTCTCTCTGTTATTTAACTGTCCACATTTGCTCATAAATTTCAATTCCCTCTACGAGTACATAACAGCAAGCAGCACCGTCAGCATATTTTATTTTAATAGTTTAGACTTCAACTATAAGCCTAACTTTTTGCTGGGTTTGTACGTTCATGAAACAAATTTACACAAAATAAAAATTACTAGTGAATGCTTTTTATAGAGCTTTTTAAGGCCGGTTGAAAATTAAGCAAAACCAAGAGTTTCATAAAGCAGATGTAAGAAACAGAAAGACATCAACAGCTTTAGCGCAACACTTGACGAATTGTGGACATGCAGCAGACTTTGACAATGCAAGAATATTAGACATAGAGACGCGAACAAAAACAAGATTGACACTGGAAAGTCTGCGAATACAGGAAAGAATACAATGCACAATGAACTTTAAGGAAGATGTTGACAATATAAGTTGCGCTTACATGACAGCATTAAAGAGAAATAACTAACGAATGACAATAGAAGGGAAAAATGGCAATATATTTGTATATGTATGATTATATGTATGCTTTATGTATCTATTTAATTTTGTGTGTATCTAGATGTATAGTTGAAGTGAAGTGATCGTTTAAAAAATTCAATGTAAGCAATGGAAACTTTTAATTAAATTCCAAAAAATAAATTTTAGGTATTACTATGTATGTATGAGAAAACAAGTATTGATTGTTCCATATGTTTTTTGTATAATAATGTGTTGTGTTCTTCTTTTTATGATTTTAATAAACCAGACTCCCTGAGGAAGGCGGAAAAGACGCCGAAACGCGTAGGAGAATTTAAGGAAACCCTTGGTTTTGCTTAATTTTCAACCGGCCTTAAAAAGCTCTATAAAAAGCATTCATTATAAATTGAATACATATGGCCTAAACTTTATAATATAAAAATTACTAGTATCGCCGGTGCTCGAAATTCGACCATGTAATTAATTTTTTCAACTTTGTATTGGTACAAAAATTATTCCTTTTCGCGGAGATAAGCAACACTTTCCAAATTTCAGTTGTACCTCAACACTGATTTGCCCTTTTGATCACGGTCCGACGCGAAATCATGGTAAAAATCAAGGCAGATCTAGGAAGGTAGGCCCGGTGGTGAATTCAGAAATTTCCCATGTATTTTGTTATTGTAATTGGTAGAGTGTAATGTCAAAATGATATTTCGCCGTGGCTAGAATCTGAATTCGCTTGCGGCTCGTCCATTCGTATTGGCCATGATGTGAATTCTCTTTGATTTTGACATTACACTCTACCTTTGTAAATAAAAAAAAGAAGTTTTTCAGTTCGCCGCCGAGCCTACCTGTTAGATATGCCTTGGTCAAAATTAAAATTACTCAGTGTGCTCTCCCGCCCTCTCTCCCATTTTTCGCTTTAATGGAAATCAATAGGAGATATTTGGCCGCGTTGATTTTGATCTGAGCGTAAACTGGGCCAATGCATATAAAAATTAAATTAAATTAAAGCGACTCTTCAACTGTGTTTACGATATTTGTAAACACGTTTACGATATCTATTTCTCTTAACTAAAAATTTTATTTATTAATTATAAACAAATTAAATAATTTATAGAAAAAACAAGTAAGAGCGCGGCTGTCTTCGGCCGTACCGAAGACTTCATACCTTTCATGAATGGAGAAATGAAAAATTGCATAGTCGGAAATTGTTTAATGTATACTTTCAATTCTGTGAGTTATTTATGCAAAGATTCAGTAGAAAAAAGTTTCATGATTTCAATGGAGTATTTATAACCCAAAATGTCCGTATCTGAACAATCGGTTGTATGGGAGCTATATGTTGTATTGGTCCGATCTCGACGAAATTCGGTGACATTATTTAGGTCCATATGTGTAAAAATACTTCAAAGTTTCATTCTCTCAGCTGTTAAAATGGAGAAGTTATACCCCAAAATGTCCATATCTGAACAATCGGTTGTATGGGAGCTATATGTTATAGTCGCCCGATCTTGACAATTTTCAGTAAAATTATTAAGGTCAATATCAGTACAAATACTACAAAGTTTCATTCTCTCAACTGTTAAAATGGAGAAGTTATACCCAAAAATGTCCATATCTGAACCATCGGTTGTATGGCAGCTATATGTTATAGTGGTCCGATCTTGACAAATTTCGGTGACATTATTTAGGTCCATATGCGTACAAATACTTCAAAGTTTCATTCCCGCAGCTGTTCAAATGGAGAAGTTATACCCCAAAATGTCCATATCTGAACAATCGGTTGTATGGCAGCTATATGTTATAGTGGTCCGATTCGGCCGATTCCGACAAATGATCAGCTTCTCCTAAATATACATTCACATTCCGAATTTCAAGCAGATATCTCAAAAACTGAGGGACTAGTTTGCGATCAAACAGACAGACAGACAGACAGACAGACAGACAGACAGACAGACAGACAGACAGACAGACGGACATGGCTTAATCGACTCAGCTCATGATCCTTATCATATTGGTATATACTTTGGTAGGTCTGCCACGCCTCCTTCTGGTACTTTCACCATTCGTGTTTCGGCACAAAGTTATAATACCATTTCATTCCCATGAAAGGTATAATTATATGCCTATGCACTGCTCCTGGCTCATACGAACACATCCATATCAATTTTATGTGGATATGAGTATGTTAAATGTGCAAAACAGCCTGGCAATTGTTTGTATGGGAAAAATGTTAGCCTATAAATATATAGATACTCCTCCATCGAGATATCAATGGATTGCTTTCAAGAAAAGTAAAAATAAGATAAAAACGTAAAATGGAAACAAAAGAAACAAAAGAATAAAATAATACTAAGGAAAAATACTTTAAGTTGACAACGAGGCAAATAGAACACTTATAGAAAATGCCAGGAAAACTTGCATAAGAACAGAGACACAAACGTATTGATACTCGTATTAATGTATATAGGGTTGAGGATATGTAACATCCCTGCAGGCAGTGAAATCGCAAACTAGTCAGCATATATACACCAGTTAATTAACTCGTATATTGAAGCAAGTTGATCGACTAGTCAAAAAAGTGGTATGATGCTGGTGTGAAAGCTGGCAATTGCCACTTCTTAGAGCAATGTTTTTTGTCATATGTACCAGGGATGGGCAGTTTTGAATAAATTTTTATTCAAATAAAAAATAAATTTTTATTCTTCATTCTCATATCCTTGAATAAAGAATAAATTTTTATTCTTCATTCCGGAGCCCTTGAATAAAGAATAATTTTTTATTCTTCATTCTGATACCCTTGAATAAAGAATAAAAATTTATTCTTCATTCTCATACCCTTGAATAAAAAATAAATTTTTATTCTTCATTTCGGTGCCCTTGAATAAAGAATAATTCTTTATTCTTCATTTTGATACCCTTGAATAAAGAATAAAAATTTATTCTTCATTCTGCTACCCTTGAATAAAAAATAAATTTTTATTCTTCATTTCGGTGCCCTTGAATAAAGAATAATTCTTTATTCTTCATTTTGATACCCTTGAATAAAGAATAAAAATTTATTCTTCATTCTCAAACCCTTGAATAAAAAATAAATTTTTATTCTTCATTCCGGAGCCCTTGAATAAAGAATAATTTTTTATTCTTCATTCTGATACCCTTGCATAAAGAATAAAAATTTATTCTTCATTCTCATACCCTTGAATAAAAAATAAATTTTTATTCTTCATTTCGGTGCCCTTGAATAAAGAATAATTCTTTATTCTTCATTTTGATACCCTTGAATAAAGAATAAAAATTTATTCTTCATTCTGCTACCCTTGAATAAAAAATAAATTTTTATTCTTCATTCTGATGCCCTTGAATAAAGAATAATTTTTTATTCTTCATCCAAAATTGGTTGAATAAAAAATAAAATTTTATTTTTCATTCAGATAATTTTGAATAAAGAATAAATTTTTATTCACGTTATTCAAATTATTCTTGCAGGTCACACAAGTAAATGATTTTGCGAATATTTTTCTGAATACGAACCAAGTATTTTCCCGGGCCCCAACCGAATATTTTACCGAATACTTTCCCGAATCCGAACCGAATATTTTCCCAAATCCGAAACCGAATACTTTCCCGAGTCTGAACCAAATACTTTTCCGGGTTCGAACCGAATACTTTTCCGAGTTCGAACCGATTACTTTTCCGGGTCCGAACCGAATACTTTTCCGAGTTCGAACGGAATACTTTTCCGGGTCCCAACCGATTACTTTTCCGAGTTCGAACCGAATATTTTTCCAAAACCTAACCGAATACTTTTCGGAGAGCGAACCGAATCCATTTCCGAGTCCGAACCGATTACCAGCTGTAATTAACGAAGTTATGGTAAGAATTAAGATGCAAACGAATATGCATACAGTAAATACATACATACATATTTACATACATACATATGTATATATGTATGTATTAACAAAAGAAGTACATATGTAGTTTCTTGTATTCATTATGTTCCGGTCATCGGTTTTTAATGAAATTTGGCGCCGTTCTATTCAAATACAATTACATTTTCATTTTTACCATAACTTCGCTAATTACAGAGACAGCGGGTTCCGGACTCTGTACAGTAATCGGTTCAGACTCGGAAAAGTATTCGGCTCGGTTTTGGAAAAATATTCGGTTCGGATCCGGAAAAGTATTCGGTTCGAACACGGAAAAGTAATCGGTTCGGACCCGGAAAAGTATTCGGTTAGAACTCGGAAAAGTATTCGGTTCGGACCCGGAAAAGTATTCGGTTCGGACCCGGAAAAGTATTCGGTTCGAACACGGAAAAGTATTCGGTTCAGACTCGGGAAAGTATTCGGTTCGGAATCGGGAAAGTATTCGGTTACGGATTTGGGAAAATATTAGGTTCGGATTCGGGAAATTATTCGGAAAAATATTCGGTTGGGGCTCGGGAAAATACTTGGTTCGTATTCAGATAAATATTCGCAAAATCATTTACTTGTGTGACCTGCAAGAATAATTTGAATAACGTGAATAAAAATTTATTCTTTATTCAAAATTATCTGAATGAAAAATAAAATTTTATTTTTTATTCAACCAATTTTGGATGAAGAATAAAAAATTATTCTTTATTCAAGGGCATCAGAATGAAGAATAAAAATTTATTTTTTATTCAAGGGTATCAGAATAAAGAATAAATTTTTATTCTTTATTCAAGGGTATCAAAATGAAGAATACAAAATTATTCGTTATTCAAGGGCACCAAAATGAAGAATAAAAATTTATTTTTTATTCAAGGGTATCAGAATGAAGAATAAATATTTATTCTTTATTGGAGGGTATCAGAATAAAGAATAAAAAATTATTCTTTATTAAAGGGCGCCGGAATGAAGAATAAAAATTTATTCTTTATTCAAGGATATGAGAATGAAGAATAAAAATTTATTTTTATTTTTTCGTTATTGAATTATTCAAATTTTGAATAATGCCCATCCCTGATATGTACATATTCGTTTATACGAGTTATACTAATATTTATTTACTATGCTTTTATCTGAAATCTTAATAAACGATTGAACTTCTTTGTATGTAATAATAATAATATATAATACAATGGCGCTATTATAACTCTGACGAGTTTTATGGCCGAGCTTCTCTCCCAATTCAAGGTGTGCTCCTTTTCGTTTTTCCTACAAATTGGGTGGACTTACAGTTTTATGCCGGCTCCGAACGGCGAATGCATTTTAATTGGATTTTTACTAATTAGAAAAATTGTTTTGGTGTTTGGCTCGGACCGTGGTTTGAACCCGAGACCTCTGGCATGGCAGGCGAGCACTCTACCCACTGCACCACCGTATTAGGCCGTATTAATAAAAATCAAGCAATTGCCTTTACTCAAGATTTCGGAAATTTGACATTAATTCGTATGATCCAAATTTCAAAGTTTGAGTAAAAGGTCTGAAATCTGAAACAAAAGCAAATGCTTAGCTTTTATTAATATGATCCAATATGTGTGTATATTTCTGAAGAAACATTCTCGTTTAAATTTTACTAAATTTTTAGCAGACTCTATCTCACCAAAATTCTCTCATGCTTCTTTGATGACCAACTAGTGATCGATTGTTATAATTTGATACTGTACATGAAATCTACATAAGTTTTTCAATAGCCAGAGAGACAGAGCAATCAACCAGAACTTCCACTATACGATAATGATAACTTTGTAAAGAAATAGAACAATATCAGCTTGTTTTACCAATTTGCAAAGAATTTATTGCACAACAAGGCAATGATAGTTAAGACAAATAACTGTTCAGCCACAAAACAATGTTGTTGCACTCCACAAATGCAAGCGCACACATGCAAATATTCACATAAAATCACACATATGCACATATGTATGTATGAATATGCCAGTTACCGCAATTTGTTGTGTAAGAATTTATACCGAGATCTTCCCATGACTGCTAAAAAGCTCTTTTTGTTTTTGTTGTTGTTGTTGTATTTTTGAGGTTTTTGTTATTGTAATACTATTGTTGCCCACTTGAAAAAAGAGAGCATCGTTTCACAAAAAAACTATCTTCAATTAAATTTTCCATTTATTATTTTAATACGTTTACATGCCGCATGCTGGTGTGTCTGTGTGTGTGTGTGTGTGGAGCATAACCAACAGTAAAACAACCCTGCAGGAAGAAAAAAATCAATTGCTAAAAGTAGTTGACTTTTAACTGGTTATTTTGAGACAATTGGAAAAAATAATCAATTTGTATCAAACAGCAAGAAACCCATTTTTAATTAGTTGCTTTGTCATGCAGAAAAATCCAAAAAAAAAAGGAGAAAGTGTGCATTGACAAAAGCTTTCAAATGCCTGATGAAAATATTTTTATTCAAAATTATTTAAACTGATAGAATTTTACTGTGAAAAATCCCCTTTTTGGATTTGGGAAGCGAAGCAATGGAATAATATCGAAATTTTTGCGAATTCCATGAATGGAAACATGTATGTATGTAACAGGTACATCTGCAACCATTTCCCTTGTATTTTTTTTTATAATTTTCAAAATATGAATGAGGTTATATTTTGGGATCAATTATTTTTCACCCAAAAAAGTTAGTTTATAGTTACCCTATAAGTAATGCAGAAGTACACAGGGCTGACTTTTTTATCGCCATTCCCATACAAAAGTAGTTAGCCTTTTTCAAAGAAAATATACAATTAAAAGTGACCACTAGTGTCTTTGTAAACAGTTTAAAGTCAGTTTTAAGTTAGATGCACTTCCTGCAGGGAACAGCAATGTACATACATATATACAAATTTGCATATAAAAATACAATATGTATATTATATGTATGTATAACATGACAGTTTGTACGATAAAATCCTCATTCTTTACATACATACATACATGCATACGTACAAATAGAGGTTTTGCTCCAAATAAGCGATAGCAATCATCCGCTTATCCACTCATCACAAGCTTCCCTGTAGGTAAAATCTCTAGTTCCGAACTAGGTCGCCTCTAGTGCATTTTCCAACACTACTAGTGCCAGCTAAATCTCTTTTGCTTGTTATCAACTGGCGAATTTAACACGGCGATGTCCTGGGCGATGTCAATTGTCACGCTCTGCACTACATTTTCGATAGTTCCGAACTAGTACCTACAAATTCTACAGTTTTACATCTGCTGTTTAAGTGCAGCCTTTGACACACTTCTTGCAAGTGGCGCAATGGCCGACTGGCTAGGGCATGTGCCTTTCAATATGAGAGGCGCGGGTTCGAATCCTGTCGGTGTCAAGGTGGATGATAATTTAAATTTTTTTTTTTTTTTAACTATATTTTTTTTTATTATTTATTTAATAAAAATTTACAATAATATTTAAAAAGTAATAAAATAAAAAAATATTAAAAATAAGCCTGAGGGATCGGGAAAGCATAATTAGGGGAACATTTCATTTCATACAAGTTAAGATGCAAATAGAAAACTCTTTATATAAAATTCTTCACTAAACATCTGAGAATTGCAGAAATATACAAAACCGACGGCAATTGAACGAACGAAAAATTTTCATAGAATTTTTATCACTTCGAAATTGCATACAAATCAAAGTGTGCCTTATAATGGTCACTCAATTCACTCCTTCCGAACTGGTGAGGGTCTAACTACAATTGATCTAGTTCCCTTTTGACACCTTTTCGCTAGTTCGGTCTGCTCACTAGTTATTGAGATCTCTGCAGGGTTTATTTGTACATATATATGTATGTGTGAATGTCTATATATTTATGTGTTTTTTTGTATCTGTTGAAAGTACTGGCCATCATGCCAATGTATGTCTGTATGTTGATTGGTTTTAAGTCTCACAGTTAGGCAGCAGCAGCCAACTTGAGCAATTGCAGATTGTGCCTACTGGACCACTGACCTCACTAACACCCTATAAAACACACACAAGCGTACAAATACATACACACATACATATATACATACGCAGTCAGCTAGTTGACCCCATCCACAAAACACAATCAACGGCCTCAGCTACATACATACTTGCATACACTGAGAAAAAATATATATTTAGGCAGGGGTCAAAGAAATTGTTTCCCTATATTGAACACTATTTTCTTTGTTTTGAATAAATTTCCCCCAAGCATGGAAAATAATTATTATTTTTAAAATTTTTGACCAAAAAATCAGTATGTTCCCACTATCACAAAATAATTTTGAATATACCACTATATTTATCTCTATATAATCTGCCGCTATCTGCAATGATTTTTATTTTAAGAGTTTTATACATAAAACTCGAAAGTAATAATTACAGCCTGAGTTTTATTTTTTCGATCGAGAGTAATTATTATTATGGAATTTTAATTTTTCTGATCACTAATAAATATTATTCTTGGATTTTAATTTTTTTACTTTAGCATAATTATTATTTCTTAATTTTTACTTTTTGCTTCAAAAATTATTATTATACCTGATTTTTATTTTTTCCCTCAAAGCATACTGATTATGTGTAATTTTTATTTTTTTTACTCAAGAAAAAACTTATGGTCTGATTTTTATTTTATTATTCATAAAATAAAACTCAAAACGTCATAAAGCCTGAACCATTTAGATTTTTGGCTTAAAATTTTACAAGCACACACCTTCTAGTCTGCTCTAACTGCTTTAGAAGAAAAATCGTTGGAACTTTTATTATAAATGGTTGGAAAAAGGTTTTTGAAGTATGCATGTAATTTTGCATGTAAATTTCTTACAAAAATATTACGTATACGCCATGGCAATATGCTCATATGTAAAACTAGCTTATATCCTTGAGTTTCACGCCGCGTTTCTATAAAAATATGCAAAATAAATTAAACAAGAACAACTTAAAATTTTTTTATACACCCTTTCCAGCTGTTTTTCAGAAAATTCTATTGTATTTCAATGGGTGTGTAAGATTTATTTATCGGTCAATCCGTTTAGGACGCAACTTGATGTATACCTTCAGACATATGTACATTAGGGTTGGACGATTTAATAACCTATATCGCGCCGTCGAAATTTGGATTCTTCTCATTTTTCTGAGTAGAAAACTCCTCCACGACATTTGTCTAAAATTAATTTTGATGTTCCGCAATTTGGTTTTTATAAACCAAGATGAATTTTTGAAAATAAAAATTGGGCAAAAATCGACAAGAAAATATCTTAATTTTTTTTGCAAACTTCTTAAAGATAAGCCAATACAATATATGAACAGCATTTTAAAATATTAATTTATCTTCCGGTATAGGAAAACTAGAATGCACTCTTTTTTCATTGGCCCAAAAGCGCGGTATGGGTTCTCTATGTTATAGTCATCCGATACCGATGATTTTCGCCGACAGCGCTTTGTGTACAATAAATGCTGTAAATACAAAATTTCAGAATTTTAGCTGCAAAAATTGAAGAGTTATTCCCTAAAACGTAGACTTATGCTTCTGAAATTTGTTTTTTGCTTCCAATAGTACGCTTCTTTAGAGTTGAGTAAAGTAAAAAAAACAAGTCCCATAAAATGTTAAACGGATTACAAAATATTGTTTTTTACATGCGATACCATGGTTTCATATACTTCCTTGGAAGAAATTAATTTCCAATTCCATCCCCTCTTGTCCTTGTTTTGAAAATTAGATTTCTTTAATTTTGATAAGTTGGATTCCTATACAAATCACCATAGCAACGAACTTGTTTGGATGTTTTTTTCCACATTTTTGAGAAAATTTACTTAAAACAATGTAAATTTTGTATGGGAAAACGTGTTCAAAATAAGGAAAAATACATACATATGTCTTTGATCGAGACAAGTTTTTTTTTTTTTGAATGTACATAGTATGTATGCTACAGACATTTCTAGGATTGTTTGCTCTTATTTAATTTGTTGTATGGAAACCGGAGGGGAAAACGAAGGTTTGATGATGTATCTTGCAATATATACATATGCATGTATGTACATATATTATATTTGGCTTTGTTTTATTCTTCTGAGAAGCTTTCGTAAAAATTCTTCTTTATATTGTGTGAAAAACTGGATTTCCTTTTCTGGCATCAAAAGCATTCTCAACTCACCGATTATCATTCATCAATCCCCACACCCATACCAATGTATGTATACAAATGTAAATTTATAATTTTTATTTCCATGTACTATATACAAAAGGCTTTATAAATATTTTTATTCTATTTTAGTTATCTCCGAAACAGTTTCCAATCTCTCAATTTGCCATTTTTGTCGATGTTATTTTGTTTTTATTCAATTGCTTGCAAACAAAGGAAACTAAGTGGAAACAATAGCCCAAATACGAGTATGTAAAATACTATTCGCTTAAGTGCAGAATACCGACCGTTTAGCTAGAAAAAAAAAAAAAAGCGGGCGTGGTCCGCCCTTTCTTCCTGATTTCAGTGGTGTAATTTTTTTTGGGGCTCGCTGATATGAGGAGAGTTAGAGGGGGTTGAAGGTAAAATTTTCGAAATTTTGAAATGCGAATATCTCGAAAAGTTCTTTACCGATTTTAAAATGCAAAGCACTGTTGGAAAGGTAATTAAAAACACTTTTTTATGATATGTATATGCTTATAGTAAATAGTTTGTTAGAAAATTGAGAAAATAAAAAAAAAATAAAGTTTTTTTGTAAAAAACAAATTTTATTTAAAAAAAAAATATTATTAACATATATTTTTGTTACTGAAAGCAAAAAGAGAATTCTATTACCTTTAATTTGATATATAAAATGTTATATGAATGTGTATAATTAATAAGAAAATTTGTGTGAATTGGAAAGCCAATGCAGAAAAGTTTTTGACAATTTTTATTTAAAAATACCAAAACTTAATAAAAATGGCGCGGTGTACTACGCAGAAGGACATCACCGTGGCGGTTGCCACGGTTAGGTTGTATATCCGGACTTTGGTGGCGTAGCCCAGGGTTATTTTAAATAAACGCGGCCGAAGGCCGCCAACGCAGAAAAGTGTTTGACTAAAGCACTAAAAACTCTTTCAAGTAAAATTGTTAACGTTGTTTGGTACATACATAAAATAAAATACCAACAACAATGTTCATTGCGAACTGCCTACAATAAAAAATTCAGCACGTTTGTGGAGAATATATGCAAAAGCATATACACACTAACGTTAATGTTGAAAATAAAAAAGGCAAAAGTGGGGAAAATCCAACAGCTTGCACAGAGTCTCAATGGCCGAGTGTGTTTATCCGTTGGGTCATTGCGGCTGAAGTTGGAATGGACTCGGGTTCAATCCCCGGTGCATCCACTTCCGAAAAGAGTGCTGATGATCGAAAATGGTTTTTCGTGAAATAGCTGTACACTCAACCTTCGCTGTAAATAGTTGTTGAATTTTTTCCACTTACCCCAACAATTAAAAATTTAATTAAAATAAAAATTTCGTGCTAAGCACTAAAAACTCTTTCAAGTATTTTTATTTAAATTTGGTGTTACACCATTTTTTTCCCCAAACGGCAACACCCAACCCCACACCCAACGGCAATCCTGGCGAGTGTTCGGGAAATTTGTATTGGAAATATCGGAACTTTAACGACGTATATCTCGGGAACCATAGGCCTCCGAAGGGTAGGGTTTTCAGTTTCGTGACCCCCTCCGCCCCCCCTACCCCTTAAAAAAACGTTTTTTTCTAGCCGGGGTATCGTCGTCTAAAATTTTACCGTGAAATATACCATTTTTTCCATATGCCGTTCGTATGAGCATATACGTGGTTTCCAATTCACACAAATTTTCTTATTAATTATACACATTTATATAACACTGACCCGGCAGACGTTGTTCTGCTAAAATTTATTCCTATGAAGCCTAAAGAAAAGTCTTTGATTACCGTATTGCTAACCATTATCTTAGAGTCCATCTTAATGACTGCGAATAATGAAAAATTGTCTATTCTCTGAATAAAAGTTATAGTTATATTCTCAATCTTTCTCCCTATCCCCATCCCTATCCCTATCCCTATCCCTATCCCTATCCCTATCCCTATCCCTATCCCTATCCCTATCCCTATCCCTATCCCTATCCCTATCCCTATCCCTATCCCTATCCCTATCCCTATCCCTATCCCTATCCCTATCCCTATCCCTATCCCTATCCCTATCCCTATCCCTATCCCTATCCCTATCCCTATCCCTATCCCTATCCCTATCCCTATCCCTATCCCTATACCTATCCCTATCCCTATCCCTATCCCTATCCCTATCCCTATCCCTATCCCTATCCCTATCCCTATCCCTATCCCTATCCCTATCCCTATCCCTATCCCTATCCCTATCCCTATCCCTATCCCTATCCCTATCCCTATCCCTATCCCTATCCCTACCCTATCCCTATCCCTATCCCTATCCCTATCCCTATCCCTATCCCTATCACTATCACTATCACTATCCCTATCCCTATCCCTATCCCTATCCTTATCCCTATCTTTATCCATATCCCTATCCCTATCCCTATCCCTATCCCTATCCCTATCCCTATCCATATCCCTATCCCTATCCCTATCCCTATCCCTAACCCTATCCCTATCCCTATCCCTACCCCTATCCCTATAGCTACCTACCGGGACCTTCCATCAACATCCGGGCCCACTACTTTAGCCATCTCTGGGAAACAGCCTTAGATATCACAATGAAAATAGCTGTATGTGGAAGCCTGCTTAACGCTTTTCATTTGCTACCAATATCGTTCGAAAACATTCAGGGGTTCACGCTTTGACCCAAATCTTGGAACCCGGCCTAGGCATCACTATTTAAAAAGCTCTTTGTTGAAGTCCTCCTCAACAGCTTTCATTTGATACCAATATCGCTCAGAAACTTTCCATGGTCACTCGGTCCCACGTTTTAACCCATATCTGGGAACCCGGCCTAGGTATCGCAATGAAAATAACTTTATGTTGAAGGCCTGTTCAACACCTTTCATTTGATACCAATATTGCTCGAAGACTTGCTGGATCGATCTGGGTCCTCATTTAGGCCTGTATTCCGAGAAGCTTCCTCTTTTTAGAAATTCTCTATACACTACTATGTGCACTAACACCACATGAATATACTGTGAAAATTTCATAAAGAACGGCTGGTTACTTTGGGAGTTTGTAAAGGACACACATCCACAGATGCACACATACACACCGATTTTTCCAATTTTCGGACTTTTCCGGAGGGATTTCCCAAAATTTTCTTCCGTACGAACCATCTCCTCGAGAATACGAACAACTGACAAAAAATTTTACAGAAATCGGCCCAGCCGTTCTCATCTGATGAGGTTAGTAACATTTTTTACACCATTTTTATACTCAGCTGTACTAGTACACAGAGTATTATAATTTTGATTTCATAACGGTGGATTGTAACATAATGAAATAATCGAGATAGATATGGACTTATATATATCAAAATGATCAGGGTGAAAAGAGAAATCGATTGAGCCATGTCCGTCCGTCCGTCCGTCCGTCCGTCCGTACGCACGATAACTCGCGTAAAAATTGAGATATTTTGATGAAATTTGAAATGCAAGTTGGTATCGAGACTGGGACGGTTGGTATTGAAAATGGGCGAAATCGGACCATGACCACGCCCACTTTTCCTATATAGAAAAAATCGGATATTTGGTATCTCAGCCACTACTATAGCTAGAGTGATAAAATTTTACCCACGTATTGAGCTCAGGGCCTTATGAAGAAATTTGATGAAGTTTTGGAAAATGGGCGGTGCCACGCCCACTTATTAAGGGGCAAACATTGAAAGTTTTATATGTCATTACTCAGCAACCGTTGAAGATATATCGATGAAATTTGGTATCCGTAATTTGCTTACTTAGACAAATGTTTTGACGAAAAATTATCAAAATCGGTGGACGGCCACGCCCACTTTTATATATGGGAACTATAAAGGGGCCTAATAAAAACATTTTAAGCGATATCTCTGTCAAATATAAAGATCTATCACTGAAATTTTGTGGTAGGAGTCCAACTACGGACATAAAACAAAAAATACAAAAATTTTTGAAAATGGGCGGTGCCACGCCCACTTATTAAGGGTCAAACATTGAAAGTTTTATATGTCATAACTCAGAAACCGTTAAAGATATATCGATGAAATTTGGTACGCGTAATATATTTACTTAGCCAAATGTGTGGACGAAAAATTATCAAAATCGGTGGACGGCCACGCCCACTTTTATATATGGGAACTATAAAGGGGCCTAATAAAAACATTTTAAGCGATATCTCTGTCAAATATAAAGATCTATCACTAAAATTTTGTGGCAGGAGTCCAAAGACAGACATAAAACAAAAAGTACAAAAATTTTGGAAAATGGGCGGTGCCACGCCCACTTATTAAGGGTCAAACATTGAAAGTTTTATATGTCATAACTCAGAAACCGTTGAAGATATATCGATGAAATTTGATATGCGTAATTTTCTTACTTAGGCAAATGTTTTTGCGAAAAATTATCAAAATCGGTTGACGGCCACGCCCACTTTTATATATGGGAACTATAAAGGGGCCTAATAAAAACATTTTAAGCGATATCTCTGTCAAATATAAAGATCTATCACTGAAATTTTGTGGCAGGAGTCCAACTAGGGACATAAAACAAAAAATATAAAAATTTTGGAAAATGGGCGGTGCCACGCCCACTTATTAAGGGGCAAATATTGAAAGTTTTATAAGCCATAACTCAGAACCGTTAAAGATATATCGATGAAATTTGGTACGCGTGATATATTTGCTTAGCCAAATGTGTGGACGAAAGATTACCAAAATCGGTTGACGACCACGCCCACTTTTATATATGGGTATTATAAAGTGACCTTATAAAAACATTTTAAGCGATATCTCTGTCAAATATAAAGATCTATCACTGAAATTTTGTGACATGAGTTCTACAATAGACCGGAAACAAAAAATAAAAAAAGTTTATAAAATGGGCGTGGCACCGCCTCTTTTTATGCAAAGAAATCTACGAGCCTATTACTCGACAAATAACTGAGATATTATGACGAAACTTGGTTTATACACTTTTATAACTTGTGTTAATAGACACGCAAAAATGTATTGAAATCGGTTTATGACCACGCCTACTTTTTAACAAAGATATTTCTGGAACACCCTTTTGGAATTTGTAACGTGAAGCCTTTGTAACTAAAAGTCATAGAGGGATGCAATTTTGCACTAACAATAATATTTATATGCTTATTTGGATGATTGATACAAAGTTTGAAAATGGGCGTGGCTGCGCCCTGTTTATGCAGCACTCGTTTCATATAAAATACACCCTATATCGAACAAACGCAAACAAACAATGAAAGCATACAGCTGAGTATCTAATGTTCGATTCCACTCGAACTTAGGCTTCCTTACTTGTTATATATATAGATTTTATATATCAAATTAAAGGTAATATAATTCTATTTTTGATTTCAGTAACAAAAATATATGTTTATAATATTTTTTTTAAATAAAATTTGTTTTTTACAAAAAAACTTAATTTTTTTTTATTTTCTCAATTTTCTAACAAACTATTTACTATAAGCATATACATATCATAAAAAAGTGTTTTTAATTACCTTTCCAACAGTGCTTTGCATTTTAAAATCGGTAAAGAACTTTTCGAGATATTCGCATTTCAAAATTTCGAAAATTTTACCTTCAACCCCCTCTAACTCTCCTCATATCGGCGAGCCCCAAAAAAAAATTACACCACTGAAATCAGGAAGAAAGGGCGGACCACGCCCGCTTTTTTGTTTTTTTCTAGCTAAACGGTCGGTATTCTGCACTTGTTCCCGTAGGTCTGTATGTATGTATGTATGTATGTATGTATGCATGTATGTATGTATGTATGTATGTATGTATATATGTATGTATATATGTATGTATGTATATAGTTGCCTTTAAATTTGACTAGCACAAGCTATCTAGTATATACGTATTTACATATGGGCTAATCCTGGGTAACGCACGCGACATTCGTACGCATATAATCAATGCTAAAGGAGGGAAACAACGAGGTTAGGTTAGGTTAGGTTATACTGGCTGGCCACTAATAGCCCCACATAGACTAGATAAGTCCGTAGTGTTACCAGAAAGTTCATTGAACATGAACACCTATACTTCGAAGCCCGGACTCAAACTGAAGAACATTCCCGTCCCTTTGGCAAATGCCAAGAGTTTCTTAACCTCTACTGTGGATACATGTTTAATATCATTGAAGAAAGCCTTCCCTAGTAGCCGAAGTCTTAGCCTAGAAAACGCAGGACAGGAGCATAGAACGTGCTCCACTGTCTCCTCCTGCAGTCCGCATCCTCTGCATTCACTTTCATCAACCAGTCCCATTTTGAACGCATGTGATGCTAAAAGACAGTGTCCTGTGAGGACCCCGATTATAAGTCTGCATTCTTCCCTTTTCAGGGAAAGCAACCATTTCGTTAGTTTCGGATCGAGCGACTTACACATAATTTTGGACACTCTACAGCCATGCGATTGTTTCCACGCCTTATCAGCCTGGTCCATCATATACCTATAGTTCCTATGTTTAATTTCACTGAGTGGAATCGGGACGTCCAAAGAGTGTTCCGCTCCGAGACCCGCTCCCTTCTTTGCTAGCTCATCAGCCTTCTCATTGCCGTATATCCCCTTGTGGCCTGGGATCCAGTACAGATGGACATTATTATCCCTACACATTACCCTTAAGGCCTCTTTACAGTCCTCTACACACCTAGATGAGGTGCTATGCGACAGTATCGACTTAATAGCCGCCTGACTATCTATATATAAGTTGATACGTCCCCTTCGAAAGGGATTACAGACTAACATTTCTGCTGCCCTCTTTACCGCTAATACCTCCGCCTGAAAGACACTACAGTGATCTGGCAGCCTAATACTGATACTGATATTCAGTTCACTGCAGTAGACCGCAGCCCCTACTCCTTCTGATGTCTTAGACCCATCTGTATACACATGTATAGCGCTTTCCTTCATGTCTACTCCCTTACGCCAGCCTTCCGCCTCTATTGTGGCCTCAAGAAACTTATCGAAGCGCAGGCACGGAACAATGTAGTCAGTCTGCTCGCCTGACGACGGCGCTATACTACTGTGTCCCCTATGCCTGCACTCAAGCTGCCCCGTGGCCATAAGTCTCGTTGCAGTTGTTAACGCTATGTTCCTTGCCGCTAGATGTACAGGTGGCATGGTTAAAATAGCACCTAGTGCAGCAGTTGGAGTGGTTCTTAAGGCCCCCGTTATGCCTATCATGGATAGCCTACACACTCTCTCCAGCACCTTTACATAAGTTGATTTCTGAGTGGCTGTCCACCATACAAGAATTCCGTAGAATAAGATCGGCTTAACAACTGCCGTGAAAATCCAATGTGTCAGGGAGGGGGAGAGACCCCATTTGCAGCCCAGCATCCTTTTACATGCATATAGGGCGGCAGAGGCTTTTCTGGCCCTCTCCTCCACATTGAGCTTCCACATCAGTTTGCTGTCCAGTATGACACCTAGGTACTTTGTGCTACCTTTGGGTTGCAGTGTCTCCCCGCCTAACGTGGGCTTAACCCAATCTGGTATCTTATAACGCCTGGTGAATAAAACCAAGTCCGTTTTTCCCGCATTAACAGTCAGCCCGACCTCATTGGCCCAGGTATTTATTCTCGCGAGCGTCTGGCTCATAAGACTACTAATTGTTGTCAGGCATCTGCCTCTTATTATTACCGAGACATCGTCCGCATATGCCGTCAGCTTTGCCGGTCCCTCCTCAAGCTGCCTGAGCAGTTTGTTGATGACTAGCGTCCACAGCAATGGCGATAAAACACCCCCCTGCGGCGTGCCCCTGTTTACCGTTATTGTGGCCTCATGTAGACCCCATTGGGACTTAACTTCCCTATAGCTTAGCATGCAGTTTATCCAGGACAAAAGCACAGGGTTTGTCCCAATAAGCTGAAGACCGCCTAATATGGCATGTTTTGAGACGTTGTTGAATGCCCCCGTAATGTCTAAGAAGACACCTAAAGCAAATTCTCTGCACTCGAGACTCTTTTCGATATTTATTACCACCCTATGCAAAGCAGTATCTACCGATCTACCTCTGGTGTATGCGTGTTGATTTTTGGACATGCAACTGCCGTCCATATTTTCTCTGATAAAGGTGTCGATCAACCTCTCAAATGTTTTAAGCAGAAACGATGTTAGGCTTATCGGTCTATAATCCTTCGCATACATATGGCTAACCTTGCCCGCTTTTGGTATAAATACCACGCGAGCGGTTCTCCATGACCTAGGCACATAGTTCAGCCTAATGCATCCCTCAAAAATAGGGCCAAGCCAGTCCACCACTTTGTCCCCTGCTAGTTGAAGCATCGCAGGGATTATACCATCGGTTCCGGGCGATTTAAACTTGGAAAAGGAGTTCACCGCCCATATAATTTTGGATTTCGTAATCAGTCCCGGAACGAACCGCTCCTCAATGGGTATATTGTTTGCTACGTAATTCGAGCTTGATTCCACTTCGCCCACCGGAAAATGGACATCGAAAAGGGCATTAAGGGATTCCTCACAGTTGTGTGTCCAACCTCCATCTTCCCTCATAATCAGCCCTTGGACTGTCGGGTTCCTAGATAGAACTTTCCTTAACCTTGCAGTCTCTGTGGAGCTTTCGATTTCTTCACAAAACTTCTTCCACCCAACTCTTTTGGCTCTACAGATTTCCCTCTTATAGATTCTCAACACATCCCTGTATTCCTTCCAGCATTCATCGCAATCGGCGACTTTTGCCAGCTTAAAAAGCTCTCTGGCCTGCCTTCTAAGGGCTCCGAGCTCTGTACTCCACCATGGTGGTTTCGTTTTACCTCTGAATCTCCTAAGTGGGCAGGCCTTTTTGTAAGCATAAATTAAGGTGTTTGTTAAGACATTATTGGATTTCTCCAAGTCCTCTATATTGATAATATCTTCGGGTTGCCGAAGCTTTTTTCCCACCAGTGACTTGAATCTATCCCAGTTTGTTGCCCTAGGGTTCCGGAAGCTTTGGATCTTCTCTGCCCTCTTCAGGGAAATGTTAAACCCTATGTAGGCGTGGTCGGAGAAGGAAGGTCTGTCAAGTACCCTCCACTCGGACACATCTACACCTGGTTCTGTGCATAGCGTAATATCAAGGACGTTGCTAGAGGTTGGCCCCCTGTAGGTTGCAATATCCCCCCTATTTAAAATATGAAGTTTGCTTTGTAAAATGTAAGTGAAAAGTGACTCACCCCGATCATTAATGTCTCTGCTGCCCCAGATAGTGTGATGGGCGTTCGCATCAGCCCCTATCACTAGCGACTGGTTTTTCGGTACCCTCCGTACGCATTCCTTTAATTCATTCGGTGGTGCCTCCGATTCGTGAGCCATGTAGCAGGATGCTAGGATTAAGTCCTCCCCTTTCTCCCGCCTAATGGCTACGACCGTTAGGTCCTCAGAACTGAAATTAGACAATAAGCATGAGTATAGTTGCTTCTTTACCATAACAGCGGTTCTCACCCTTCCCTCCAGCTGGGCATAGTAAACGCTGTACTCCTGCGCGTTTAATCCAGAAACCCTTCCTCCAGACGAAAGCCATGGTTCCTGGATCAGCGCCACATCAAGCGAACCCTCCTTTAGAGTACGGAGGAGTTCGCTCGCCGCCACCCTACTGTGCTGGAGATTCGCCTGCAGGACCTTCAGCATTGGACTGCTTACTCCCCGCTTCAGCTCCTCCCTTTACCGCCTTCTCGGCATCGTCCACACCGTCCGCAAGCGTTAAGCTCTCGAGGTCTTTTTCAACCTCACCTGCTTCGAGTGTGTTGTCGTTCCCGTCCTTTGGATGCCTTTTTCTGAGACGCAGGTAGACATTGCCTACGCCCCAGGACATCTTCCCAAATACAGGATATAACAGGTCCTCAGCCTCCTTATTGATTAGGAGGATGTAGTTCTGACCCTCCTCCGTCGGCTTAGATACGCGAAGTACCTTCCAATCCTGAGTTGGTATATTCCGGTTTTGGCCCTGCAGGAGCTGCAGAGCATCTTCCGGCTTCACCACACACGGGATCCACACCTTAGCCTTCGGGATCGTGGGAATCAGCGCTCTATCCACCACCCTAAACTCCGCATGCTCGCCCTGTCGTTGGAGTTTCGGAACCACCCCCTTTAACCACAATAGCGTCGCCTCGTCGTTACATTTGATGAGTTTAACCCCGTCAAACCATCCTGCCGAATCGAAAGACGGCAGTGGCATCCCGGGCTCCTCCTTCATTTGCCGAATCATGGCACTGAGCAGTTCCCTCTCTACAGCTTTCCACCTCTCGGTGGTTATCTGCCCATAGGGATCGCTGCTGTCCAGAAGCGCCACCGTTAGGTGCTGGCGCGCGATGTCGCTTGCTTTGCTGGCCGGAGTCTCCACGTTCGCTCCCTTTGGCACAGCTTTTGCCGCCTCTGTACTGGCTTGTGTAGCTAACTCCTTCTCTGCTCTGCTCGTTAGTGGTGTAGACATTAACGGCGCGTCAGAGCGAGCCCTCGCAGCTGCAGAAGTGGACGGCCGCTGGTTGTCATACGCACCATCCTTCCACCGCTTCTGCGAAGGCTTCTCCCCCTCGGCCGATCGCTGCCTCTTCTTACCACCCTGTGCCTCTCTTTCCTCGATTATATTACGGAACCGAGGATTCGTAGCAGCAAAACCCTGCTTGTCAAAATGTTTTCGCCCCTGTGCGATTTCTCCACGGGCCCATTCCAGACGCTTTCTTTCTTCGCCGGTTGGATCTACCACCGCTCCTAAGCGTTGCACCACTTTCAATGCGGCCTTGTAGCGCGATAGGGCTTTCTTCCCCTCTTTGTTACGCGTCTTTCCGTGGTCCTTCTTTTGCGGGCTCTCCAACAGTTCTCGCTCTTTCCCCGAGCTCACTGACGCCGCCTCGTTCAGGGATTCCACGCTATCCAGGTCGGAGTCATCCGTGACAATGATCTCCTGATCCCTGGGTCGTGATTCTCCCACCTTACTCCCGTCTTCCTTCCCCTCCTCCTTCGTCGATTTTTTATTTTTAGTTGTGCTCATCTTGTTCGTACGACCACTAACTCGACAAGGCAAGTGTCGTGGTCAAAGTAATTATGTGGGGATTAAGGTCGGTCAGCCACGGCAGAGCCCCTTACCGCGGTAAGGCCATAGTTACTCCCCGAGGCGGCCCGGTATCAGGGAGGCGCCGTACAAATACAGCCGGATTAACCTCCTGGCTGCAAACCATCCAATAGGCACGGTGACGCATAACACCTTGGATTAGGAGGGTTTACCTGCAGACCACGATCAGAAACCATTTCCACCACGCCGAAGCTATAATAGAGCTGGGGCACAGGGCACTGATTCCTGATCTTAGCTGGAACCTCTCGCCATCGTGCGAGATCTGGAGTCCCATTACCAGTCGGCAACCTCTGGGCGGTTTCAGTCGCAGGATTTTCGCCAACCGGGAAACAACGAGAGGATTACATGTTTATTTTATTTAATGCAAAGCACTACCAGAGTACTACATTCACGAGAAAATTTAAGCTGGAGTAACAGTTAAGTTCTGATATATACGCAAATTTATAGCGGTAACGCACGCGACAAAAAATAGAAGTTTTTTTTAATGCGTCTGGAAGTATGCAAAATTTTTACTTAAAATGAGGAAATGAAGTTCGAAGAATACCCTATGTTCGTAGATTTACGAAATATTAAAAATGTTTCTCTAATTTTGTTTATGAACTATAATAGTAGTACTCACGCGACAGTAACGCACGCGACAAAATTTCCCAATGAAAAAAATATAAAACAATTTTTTTTAATTCTCATTTTTAATGAATTTTTAGCAAACAATGAGTAAAAAAGTACATTTAAAGTATTTTGATAGAATAAATAAAAAATAACTTAAAACTAGGTACGTTGTACTTTAATTTTTTTCTTCGGCGAATAAGCTGTTCGAGCAACCTCAATAAAGTCGCCATCGATGTATGAACCCAATGCAAACTTTTAATTCCGATAATGTTTGGAACACTTTTCCATAACTTAGAGAGATTAAGTTAGTATCGGAGATGCCACGCCACGGTATTAATATTGTTTATCTCTGTACCAATTCCCAGTGTCCAACCATGAACACTTCCAGAGATATTGAGTATAAAAAATTTGGGGTATATGGAGGTGCCACGCCCCTTTTTGTAATAACGCTCATCTCTATTTGTGAACTTGGAATCACGTTATTATATCGTCCCAAGTTCTAAGCCTTACAAAGAAATTTTCAGAAATACGTATACAGTATAAAACGTTTTGGTGTCACGCCCTTTTAACTTTTTTGAAATTATTTTCCAATAGAACCTTCTCCATACAATACTAAACACAACAAAAAAAGAATTATCAAAATCGTTCCATCCGTTCAAGCGTGATGCGATAACCAAGGAAATAGTGATCCATTTTTATATACATATATAGATTGAATTTTTGCACTTACGGTAACGCACGCGACATATTTAAAACCCACATAAAGTTGTAACATTCAGCTTTCGGACAACATTGACTTTGTTTTTGGAGAAAGGTACACAAGCTTACTTTGTCACTGAAGTTTCTTTTTATTTCACGTGGTTTCCTAGATTTAATAACTATTTATATAGTTTTTTGGTAACGCACGCGACATAAGGATAAGCGAAATTTTAAAGTAAAAAAACTCCTTTATTCTTACTAGCTTCGCAAATTTTATACTCTTAAATTAAATTACGTTCTATGTAGAATGATTAGAGTGTGTAACAATAATATAACTCTCTTTTCAATAAACTAAACCCGCGAAGAAAAAAATGATACTTTGCTAATAAAAAGCCTTAGTGAAAATTATTTTTTTGGCGATTTTTCTCAGCTCGAGTTTAAGAACGAATAGAAAATGCTTGTGTTTTTCTAACATATACATGTATTATCTTTACTAATAAATACCAAAAAAAAAAGTTCGGACCATTTTCAATTTCATGCTCTTGGTTGACTTTTTCAGGATTAGCCCATATGGATGTGCATTCATAGCATATGTACATACCCAGTAGGCCCAACGATCTATAAATCATCAATACTTGCCTTATTACATTTACTTTTGGGAAGATAAGAACTTCCATAACTATGCCCCATGACTATCGCACGGCGATAGCAGCCTTCGTATGAATGAATTTGTATAGATAGTAAAAAAAGTAATGAAGCAAAAGGGCATATGGTCGTTATTGTACTCTTATTAGGTATACACCATGAATTTTAGCAGTATTGTAGTGCTGAATATACAGCTGCCTACCACCTAACTTTGTTATGTACTTCATTCGTATAAATATTTCTGTTTCGGCTTACTCTTCTTAACTCTTACTTCAGTCAGTGAAGTAATGATCTGTGCTCAATTTTTACATGCCGCTCAACATACTTTAGGAGTAGCTGCGGTATATCTAGCAAAAGCAAGTATCGTGTCACGAAACAAAATCACGTCACCTCATAAATGGGCCTACTGGGTAGTATTTATGTATGTAGGTATATGAATTTAGTTGTTATTGTTTCATTTGCTTCTTTTTTTATCATCCTTGCTTTTATTTTCTTTGCTTCAAATTCCATTTGATTTTATTGACATTTTTTGATGTCCTTAAGCGTTACTTGACTTTATTTTACAAGGTTTTATAAGTATTATTTTTACTTTTGCATAAATTGGTATATTATGCTAATTTTATTATATACTTGATATAAAGTTAGCTCTATTTAACTAGAAATTTATTACGCTTTTGATTTAGCCTCAAGCTTTAATTTGCTAAAATGGTATAGTATTTTCATTAAAATGAAAAGGTTTTACTTATGTAAATGTATGTATATATGTATAAATATGTAGTTCTTACTGGTTTACGCTATTATACCTTAGCCTGGCAGAAAATAAGACTGAGATACTTCTTGTAAGTACAAGGAAAGTTCAAGAGAAAATTTGTGTATCTGTTGGGGACTGCGAGATAATCTCCCAGCCAACTCTGAAATACTTGGGAGTAATCCTAGATGGCAAGCTAACATTTAAAGACCATCTGAATCACACGACAGAAAAAGCAATGAAAATGTATGGTGGACTCTCTAGAATGATGGCGAAAAAGGGATGCGTGCGCTCAAGCTGTCGGCATCTTGTTTCAAGAGCAATTAGCTCAGTTTTACTTTATGCGGCCCCGATGTGGATCGACGCCCTCGAGCGTAAGTCCTACGTGAAAGGAATACAGTCGGTATATCGACTCGCCGCTCTTCGTGTTATAAGTGCATTCCGAACTATCTCTGGCGATGCTGCTGAAGTCCTAGCAAACATGCCTCCAATTGATATAAAAGTTCGAGAAGTATGCGAGTTATATAACGCAACAAAGCCAATAACATGCATAGAAAAAGCAGAGATAAGAAGAAAGTGCCGCCTAATGTGGCAGCAATGCTGGGAAGCCTCATCGAAAGGTCGATGGACGTACAGGCTTATACCGAACATTGGCAGTTGGGTAGATAGAATGCACGGCGAACCCAATTTCCACCTCACCCAGGTCCTTAGTGGACATGGGTGCTTTAGAGCTTACCTTTATAGGTTCAAGTTAGAAGAGAGTCCCTTTTGCCCTGAATGTCCAGGAAAGGTAGAAAGTGCAGAACATGTGTTTTTTGAATGTCCTCGATTCTTAGCAGAACGTAGGCGAATAGAGGGTATTTCAGGAACAGCTGTCACGGTGGAAATTTGACTGCACTCATGTGCCAGTCCTCTGCTATATGGGATATAGTTAGCGAGGTCTCAGCCTGAATTATGAACCAACTGCGTTTAATAGATCAACGTAGGCGTCGGCCCGTCCGCAATTAAGTTCTAGAGACTTAAACGTCTAATCCCCACTCTCAGGAAGTAATACCTTGTCCGGTGGTTCCGTGGGAGTATTGTATGGGGCGGGAGTAGGTTAGGTTTAGCATCTACTGCTTTCCCAACTTAAATCAAAATATATTTTATTTCGAGCTCAACTGAATTAATTTAAATATTTTTTTAATATGGTGGCCAAGGCCGTATTTAGGGGGGGGGGGGTGTTTGAACCCCCCACGAAATTCTGGTAGATAAATTTTACTTATATCATATTCAAAACTATATGTTGAAAACACTAGTTTACAAATAACACTGGTCGACAAAATTTCAACAAATTTTTGTTACAGAAATAAAATTCTACTTTTCTAAAGGATTTCGGTGCGCTGAATCCGAATCTGAAGTCAGATTTTCTGTGATACGTACAGATTTTTAGATATTCATGCCCAAATGGGCGAAAAACGCGTTTTTTGGCTATATTCACTCCTCAATATCTTTTAAATTACTTACTTATTTTAAAAATTGATTAAAGCTATTGAAAGCTCGGCCATTTCTCTTGAAGACAACGTTTTAATTTTTCGGATATCTTATTTAGGTATGTAGTAATATATGTTTTTGCACAATAAGGTATTTGTCGTCGAAAACAACGGCAGCATTTGTAGCATCTTATAGGCGCAATCAAATTTTGTATTTGCTCAGCAGAACAATTTTTTTTACGAAGCCACTTACATACGTCCATAATATAATAAACTGCCTAAAAACTTTCTTCAAAATTTTTAATTATTTTTGTATGGAGAAAATATTGCAAAACTAATGAACCTTAATATGCAATATTGCAAGTTACAAGAAAGATATCTGAAATATTAAAACGGTTTCTCCAAGAGAAATGTCCGCGCTTTCAATAGCTTTAATCAATTTTTAAAATAAGTAAGTAATTTAAAAGATATTGAGGAGTGAATATAGCCAAAAATTGCGTTTTTGGCCTCTTTAAACATGAATATCTCAAAAACTGTACGTATTAGCGAAAATATGACTTCAGATTCAGATTCAGCGCCCCGAAATCCTTACAAAAGTAGAAGTTTATTTCTGTAACAAAAACTTGTCGACTAGTGTAATTAATTTGAGAAAATACCAAGAATTTCAGGTATAGAAGAGGGCTGGCATGAACCCGCTGAGGTCAAACCCATTTTTTAGGGGTTTGAGATAACGTAATTTTGGGTTTTTTTGGCTACAACTTCAATCAAAAATTCTTTTCGCTGCAGTTACAAATACCCGCAAACCGTATATAGTTACTCCGTTCGAAAGATAATTAAAGTACGTTTCTAACGACATACCACTTATAAATTAAATTATGGTACATATATTTTCTAAAATTTTAGCATATTTCCTTATAACTGCATAAAGTCACTGCATGGCTGAAAATTCATAACTCGGATTAATTAGTGTCTGAATTATAACATTTTGTGTGATTTTCGAAAGATACCATATATGGGATGTGTGAGTTGTTATAGTCCGATTTCACCTATTTTCAATACTAACTTTTCAAAGTCAACATTTTATTGATTTATTGCGATTATTGAAAATATTTGGTTTTTATTGGGTTTTTATAAGAAGTTGTAAAAATCTGGAAAGTTTTATTCATTTTAAAATTATTCTGTTTTATTGCAAACATTTGAAGCGTAATATTAAACAGATTCGATGAATACTTTATTTTTGGCGATTTTTTCCAAGTGAAACAAAAAGGATGTTTTATGGTCGAAAAACTCGGCTAGGTGGCCCAACTATATGAAAACGACTTCACAGATCAAAGGAGAGTAGAGGGAAATATAAAGCTTCCCAAGCACTGTTTGCCAGCATAACACCAACAGTCTCAAAAAAATAAGCTGTTGCTGTTCTGCGAAAGTTATCATAATTTTTTGAGAACTTTTGAATTTATTTGTTTGTTATTTACTGTGTAATTTCAGACAGATCAGTCGACAGCAAAGCAGAGATAAACAGAATTTTAGTTTTAAGTGTGGCTTTTTAAAATTGTTTTTTTTTTGTACATTATAATTTCGATTATGTTCCCATAAATTAAAAAAAAAAAAAAAAACAATAACAACAGTGCTGTAAAAGTTCGAAATTATGTTTGCCCTTTGCTGTGCTGTAAAAATTTATTTTTTATACTTCTGATGCGCTGTTTATTTTTTAAATTCAATGGAAATGAAAAAAAAGTTGAAAATAATTTCAAACTCTGCTCAAAAAACTAAAATAATGACATATCTATCAATTTTAAAAATCGGATGTCAAATAACAAAGTTGCAAAAAAAAAAAACAAGTTAGAGTCTCAACATAAGCTAAAAATCTTGGGTCGGACTTTTACAGCTGAAAACAGCTGGGTAATCTAATTGAGCTTTTCGTCCATAAAATATTATTTTTATTCACTTGGATAAAATCACCAAAAATAAAGTATTCATCTTGTTTGCAATAGAATAGTCTAATTTTTAAATGAATAAAACAGAATTTGTTTCAATAACGTCCTATTTCAGACAATTATTCAAAACCGCCCTATTTCAGAGAAATATATATTGAATTTTCTCTGAGATAAGGCGTTTTTGAAGCAAGATCTGAAATAGGACGTTATTCAAACAATTTTTGGAATAAGGCGTTTTTGAAACAACTTTTGAAATAGGGCGATATTTTTCTCAAGAAAAAAAAAATCCACAACGATAGATCCCCCCACGAAATAAATTCCTGGCTACGGCCCTGATGGTGGCAATTAAAATTAGGGTGGTAGCAAGTGAGTTAGGATTAATAAGCATTTGGAAGAAAAATTCATTTCACGAAAAAAATTCAAGTTCCGACAATGAATGCCGAAGATATGAAAGTGGTCCTGGGAAATTTTTTCGGAAATATTTTCCACAAATATACGGCGAACTTTTTTTTTCTTCAACTAAATAAAAAAAAAATGCTAAAGTAAATGGCCAACTTTACTATTTTTTTTTTGCATACATACATACTTAGTACATACATACATGATAAATCGTGAATGTTTATATAACAAACAAAGAAAAAACTCAAATAAAATACACGTATGTATGTATGTATGTATGTATATGTACTAGACCTCTGCACAATACCATTTGCCTCTTCTATATTTTCGAATACTCTATGCATTGTACAATTAGTCACAGCACAACTTCAATGCAGATACGAATATAACCCATACTTTTCATTTGGAATACAAGTACTATTTCTATTTGCTCTGTTGGAGCGATTAGTGTACACTATTCGCCACGATAGAATAGAACATAATAATAACCATGTTATGAAGTATTCGCAAAACCTTGTTGCTTCTTTGGTTTGTTTGTTTATTCAATGTGCATATGGCATAAAGGTGGACCAAAAAATAAAAGCCCAACAAACATATGTTCCATTTTTTAATGATAAGAAATGTTTTTCTTGTTCATTAAGGACTTTGAAAAAAATTATGTATCATCACTGATATAAAAGGAGAAAGAAATTTGGAGGCATTTGCACGACCTCTAAATTTTAATATATTAAGGAAAAATGTTAGGTATAGATTTCCGTATTATATTCGCATGAAAATCGGGTTGTTCCGCGAATTTCGGGAGAACTTTATTTCCTTCATAAAACCACCTTAATATGCCAAATAAGTTTCCTAACTAATGCCGAAAAAATCAAAAGAATCGAAGTATTGGTTACCGAGTTATTTTAAAATATATAGAACAGTTGGAAATATGTAGATCGTAAAAAGCTCTGGTTCGAAATTTATTTTAGACATATGGTTTCTTGGGCAAAAAAGCTTGAAATTACCCAAATTTTTATAATTGCGATGTGTCCATTAATTTTTTTTTGGCCCCTACCGATCGACCCGCCCTAGTGTGTATGCATATGCACATACACACACTCACACTAGCACAACGTCTGGATGTGTGTTTATGAAAATATGTATGTACATACATATATTTCGATTATATTGGAAGTATTCGCAAGTAGTGTACACTATTTGCAGAACCTTTTTAAGATCATGTAATTGTCGCTACGAATAAGTAATTGTATTGGTTCTGTTTATGGTTGTGCTCTACTTGCGTTTATTCTAAAACGACAGAAACAAGTAGGTACTGTAATTGGACGGCCGCGAATATTTTGTTGGCCGTTTCGAATCCATTCGTGCAGCCTTCTAATATGTACATAAAAAGTAAGCAGATAGAAAACAAGTAAGTAAGCCTAAGTTCGAGTGGAATCGAACATTAGATACTCAGCTGTATGCGTTCATTGTTTGTTTGCGTTTGATGGAAACACGGTGTAGATACTTTATATAAAGCAAGTGGCCTCTGTGGTGCAGTGGGTAGAGTGCTCGCCTGCTATGCCAGAGGTCTCGGGTTCAAACCACGGTCCGAGCAAAACACCAAAACAATTTTTCTAATTAGTAAAAATCCAATTATTGGGTTTTTTTAAGAGCAGCGGTCGCCTCTCGGCAGTGGGTGGCATACCCTCCGAGTGTATTTCTGCCATGAAAAAGCTTCTCACAAAAAATGCATTCGCCTTTCGGAGCCGGCATAAAACTGTAGGTCCAACCAATTAGTAGGAAAAACAAAAAAAAAAGGAGCACACCTCGAATTGGGAGAGAAGCTCGGCCATAAAACTCGTCAGAGTTATAATAGCGCCATTGTATTATATTATTATTATTAAGTGCTGCATAAAGTGGGCGTAACCGCGCCCATTTTCAAAATTTTTATCACTCATCCCACTAAGCATATGAATATTATTCTTTGTGCAAAATTTCATTCCTTTATGACTTCTAGTTATAAAGATGTCACGTTACAAATTCCCAAAGGGTGTTCCAGAAATATCTTTGTTAAAAAGTAGGCGTGGTCATAAACCGAATTCAATAATCTTTCGCGTGCCTATTAACACAAGTTATAAAAGTGTATAAACCAAGTTTCGTCATAATATTTCAATTATTTGTCGAGTTATAGACTAAGAAATCTCGTTTATTCCTTTGTCTAAAAAGAGGCGGTGCCACGCCCATTTTCAAAAATTTTTCTATTTTTTGTTTCCGGTCTATTGTGCAACTTATGCCACAAAATTTCAATGAATTATCTTTATATTTGACAAAGATATCGCTTAAAATGTTTTTACTAGGTCACTTTATAATACCCATATATAAAAGTGGGCGTGGTCGTCAACCGATTTCTCTAAAATTTTCAACATGTATTACCACAAGTAATAAAAGTGTACACGCCAAGTTTCGTCATTATATATCAATTATTTGTCGAGTTATGGGCTCAGAAATCTCGTATATTCCAGCTTCTAAAAAGAGGCGTTGCCACGCCCATTTTCCAAAATTTTTGTGTTTTTCGTTGTATGTCCGCAGGTGGACTCCTGGCATAAAATTTCAATGATATATCTTTATATTTGACAGAGATATCGCTTAAAATGTTTTTATTAGGTCACTTTATAATACACATATATAAAAGTGGGCGTGGCCGTCAAACGATTTTGTCTATTTTTCGTCCAAACATTTGCCTAAGTAAGTATATCACGCGTACCAAATTTCATCGATATATCTTCAACAGTTTCTGAGTTATGACTCATAAAGCTTTCAATGTTTGCTCCTTAATAAGTGGGCGTGGCACCGCCCATTTTCCAAAATTCTATCAAATTTCTTCTTAGGGGCCTGAGCTCAACACGTGGGTAAAATTTCATCACTCTAGCTATATTAGTGGCTGAGATACCAAATTTCCGATTTTTTCTATATAGGAAAAGTGGGCGTGGTCATGGTCCGATTTCGCCGTTATGTGATTAAAACTATAATACTCTGTGTACTAGTACAGCTGAGTATAAAAAGAAATGTTAAAAAAAATTTTGGACACCACAAATCTCATTAGAATGCTGAATTCATACTCAATAGCAAATAATTGCGGTTCGACCACAAGAAATAAACAGATAGATTTTATGTATGAGTGTGTGTAAGTATGTGAACAGATGATAGAAATCCCAAAACCCAAAACCCTAACAAACCAAAAAATAGCAAGAAAGCAAAAATCCAAACAAACAAACCAAATAAAAAAATCCAATAATCATACTTACTCGTACTACATACCAGATCAACTAGACCGCATCATTCGCAATTGTACAGGAAACAACAACAAAGTTGTGAATATTTTGTATGCCAACCTTTGACGATTCCATCAGCCAACCGTCGTCCTTCGCTCGTCACCCGTCGCCCTTCACATTTCGTAACTAAAAACTAATAAGAAATGTCAGACACGTGCGCTCGCCGCTAACGCCGAATGTTAAGTACGCACTACGGCGGACGCTGGAGAATACTCACACACTGGTACAATCATTCGCATGGCTCACACTAACTGAATCAGCATCCACAAATGGCCAATTGCTCTAGGTCTGCGTCAACTATTGTCAGTGCTGGGCATTGGACTGAGTTGGTATGCGACGTTATGGATCGATAGCCAGGAGTGTGACACTGCTTATAACTTACTTAGTTGGCCGAGCCAAAGGCGACACGTCTCAAAACAGCAGCACACATATTCAACATCCTTATTAGTGCTGGAAAACCATCGATAGTGGTCCCATCGATTGACCATCGATAGTTTTAAAGGCAACCATCGATAGTATCGATGGTTTAATATATGTACGTAGGTGGCCCGTTAAAGGGAAATGTGGTACTCAAATATTTCATGCATATATACATACATACATATGTATGCATGTATGTACTTACATACGTTCCCATATTTAAAAAAATATATAATTTTTTATTAGAAACATAATATTAATAAAAAACCAAAGTTTATGTAAAAAGTTCAATACAAAAAATAAGTCAATAACTATTCGAAGTAAGAATACTACATACACACATTTGTACATATACAGTTGTCCACAAAATAATAGGAGAGCCGAAATCAAACCCTTAATTGCTCAATTCTCAATAAAAAAAGCCGTTTTATTTGCAAGTTTTTTTTTATAAAATTACTCACTAATCTTTTATTTATATACTCACATATTCCAATCAAGTACCTTAAAAATTATAAATCTCAGTTTTTTTGGTTAATTTTTTAACAGACGTTGTAGTTATGTATCAAGTAAAATACTGTCGATGGTTAAAAAAAACCATCGATAATCGCTATGGCATCGGCCCCATCGATAGTATCGGTAGTTCAGTCGATGGTTTTCCAGCACTAATCCTTATGTACATATGTACATACATGCATAGCTCGTCATCGATATGCCAAAGTAGATTTTCTTCTTTAACTTTGACAAAAAAGCAGACAATTTTCTAAAGAAATAATGGTCAGAAGTTTTATTACATGAACATATACTGTAGGTATCTACGAGTACTGATTGTGGTGCAGCAAAATGAAACACGTGAAAATTATTGTTTGAAGAAATACAAATTACTTAAATGCATATATGGGAAGTAACATTTCTTAGGATTAAATTAAATGGAAATGTAAATCTAGATTGTCATAAAAAGTTCTGTATAGTCTGATAGTACATTTGAATATAATTGGTGCTGAAAAAGCTTTTTGAACTCACGCCATATTCGTCAAAATTGCGAGTGCTGCCTTTTTTCAAATTGCATATTCAATTGTAAGCGAAAATAAAAACGATATCGAAATTTAAATTAAAATCGCAATCAAAATCATATTAGAAATCGATAACGAAATCAAAGCCCAAATTATAAATCAGCAAAATATTTATGTATTAATAATAATAACACTGCCCAACAGTGATTTTTCAACACCAACAAACGCTATTAATTATGAAAGAGGATGTTACTAAAAAACTGAATATGCCATTCGCTTTAACGGTTAACTCTACGTATAGCTAGACACCAAATTTTTTTCTTGTGCAAAATCATAACTTTTTTCATACATAAATCTAAACTTGCCTAGAAATTCATGAAAGTCGCGTGGTTTTTGTAGTAACCCCATTCAGTTTTTGCAAAAGTGAACTTTTTTCTTAATTTACCTACTCTACAAGAACTGGTTTCAGTGCCGGAGGGAGGATCTAAAGAAAAAAAAAATGCATCTAATATGTATACATATAAAATTTGTTGCATATTTCAAGGCGTAATTTGTGATTATTATATCCTGTGATCTTTTGCGTTATTTGTACAAAGATTTTGTCTGGGAGGACCCCTAGTGAAGTTTTATGGCGAATAATTTTCTAGAACATTTTAACCCTCTATCTGCATTGTTAATTGATATTTTCTACATCTGTTCCCAAACAAGGGTTAAAAACAGCCATATGCCTGGGCGTTAGAGGGTTAAAGTCTACCGCAAAGAAATTCCTTATTAAATTCTGTAGAGGAATTCCGAGCTCAAAAACTTCATTTGAAGTCATTTTTTATAAGATATTTTTGATAAAGTAATTGCACCTCCAGCTAAAAGCTTAAAACTTTAACCCCCTCTAAAAAAAACTCAGACCCTCTGGGCTAGTACTCTGTTCGGCAAAGTTGGTCTGGGAGACATCCTCTTTCATAATTAATAGCGCCTGTTCGTGTTGAGTAAAATTTTTGTAAATTTGTTGGACTGTGTAATAAAAAATAAAAAATAAAAAAAAAACTTAGCCAATCGTCACTTCCAACACGTGCCCCTCTTTTTCTTGCACGCCTGCATTTTCATTCCATTTGCTATTACTCATATCTTCTACATACTTATGGCTGATAAAACCCTATTTTATTTTCACTGGCTTTTGGCTTTTGACTTTATTCGTGTGAAACGTAGGGTGGGCATTATTGCTGATGCTTTTGAATATCATTGATTTCAGTGATAGTTTTAGTTAGGCTGAGTAAAGGTTTAGTCGTGCTGAGTAAAAGTTTTGTGACCGTCACCAAATGGGGTCTATTATGTGCAGACAATTGTCAACTTTTTGTTCGCTGTTCTGTCAGTTTTTTTTTTTTTTGCTTCAAAGCGATGGCGCTGGTGGTGTTGATCTGTAGGCGACAGCGTATGATTTAATTTTTTCTTTTCAATGCCAAATGCAAAAAAAAAACTTTTCCTATGCTTGTCCAACTAAGCTAAATGTAATTGAATTTCATATTTTTTTGGTTACAGATTTCGTGTGTGCACAATTCAGTAATCAGCAATAGATTGCCAAACCATAATTCATACGCTTGTGAAACTAAGAATATTGGCTGGTCTGTTTTGGGAGGCTCTTAAACGCTGACTGTATTTGGCTATGTGAAATTTTTCACTTTTTACTTTTTATTTATAATGACTTCGCTCTTTTCAAAAAGATACCGCAGATTTAAAAATCCATAGTAAAAAATTTCCAAACAATGTTGATGTATAAGAGCTATTCCAGCGAAGAAGGGCTTCATTTTATGAACTAAAGCAAATGTTTCCCGATCAGACATTTTTGCAACAACGAATTTTTATTTTCGTAAATCGCGCTTTCACATTAAAATGAATCAATTCGCTACAACATAGTTTATAGAATGACAAAGTAGGACAAAGTTTTTATCGCACTCTTACCTTAATTTTCAGATTATGGTATTTCAGCAATCACCTCTGGCATGGCAGAGGAGCACTCTCCTCACTACTTCATAGCGGTACGGCCATACTTAGCTTCCATACAAACAGTTTCGTGTGCATATACATACTTATACGATGTCTCCACATATCGTCGGTCACCTGCCAGAAACACGAATGTGAAAATTTTTAAAGTACGATGTCTGGCTCTTTATCGGGAATACATTGATGTAATAGCAATTATTATTTGTATAAATTGTTGTGTAAACATAAATACATAATATGTACTTGTATTTACATAAGCATATATACAAATATTAATTGTTATAACATCAATATATACCCGACAAAGAGCAGACATCGCACTTAAAAAAAATTTCACATTCGTGTTTCTGGCAGGAGGCCGACGATATGTAACTTGTTTCGCTCTTTTCATCTGCATTCGCTCTCTCAATCTTCATTCGAACTTGAAACCAATACCGAAACTCGCTAATTTCCATACAAATTTCTGAGAGCGAATGAAGAATGAAACACTTGTTTCGTTCGCAATCCTCTTGCCAAACACGATGATATCGATGCTTTCTCTAATTTTGTATCGAAATTCTATCGAAATATCACACAGACCAAAGCAAAAACGCAAAAATAAGCAAACATACAAACATTTAAAGAGCACATGAATGAGAAATATCAAACTGAATAACGATCAGCTCCGTGACGGCGGGTTATTTACCGAGATGTTTCGCTACATGTTCCGTTGGTGAATCAATAACATGTGGAGACGAGCTTTTAGTTCTGGACAGACACCTGAACTTGTTTTCCTTAATGTCATATCACATCCCTTTTCCACCTGCACGCGTACCTTCTTTTATATGGATGTTCTGGCAACTGTCTTTTCAAAGACAACGATTTTTCGAAAGAAAATTTTCCTCTTGAAATATAATTTTCTTTGGAAAGACAGAATGGCCTAGTTAATTTCTCAAACAAACAAAAATGCACTTTACTCAACCATCGATGTCGCACATAAGAGCACCCTTTATCTGGTAGAAGAATAGCTGATAGAAGTTATGACAAATAAAATTCGATCTTAAACATATTCGTGAGGACGACGCGAGAGCTTTAATTTTTTTTATATATTTGACATATCCGCAACTATACTCAAAACAATTACTCAGATTATAGAAAAGTAGGAATTATTCAGCGCTAAAGACAATTTTCATTGTTTTGGTTACAATTTTCTTCAACCCAAGGAATAAAAACCACGTTTTAAAGAAAATTGTACATCAAAACAATGGAAATTGTCTTTAGCGCTGAATCATTCCCACTTTTCCATAATTTGAGAAATTTTTTTTTTTTTTTTTTGAGTGTACTTAAGATGGGAAAGTACATTTCTGGAACGTCTTTCTCATGCAAGTAATGCCTTAAATTTCGGAAAGCCTATTCAAAACGTTCTTTATTGTAGGCCATACGACAAAATTTAACTCACTCTCAATTTCGGAAAGCACTTTCATTGCATCCTCTGGCAGCGTCTTAAGACGAGAAACTAGCTAATTTTCTGTAAACCGATTTCGAATAAGTTATAATCGGTACACTCAAAAAAAAATTTCTCTCGATCAAAGACATAATTTTCCTTATTTTGAACACGCGTCCCAATACAAAATTTTCTTTGTTTTGTGTAAATTTTCTCAAAAATGTCGAAAAAACATAAAAAAACTTTCAAACAAATTCGTTGCCATGGGGATTTGTATGGGAATTTAATTTCTCAAAATTAAAGAAATCAAGTCTTCAAAACAAGGAAAGTTGGGAATGGAATGGCGCTTAAAGAATTTTTCATTATTTTAATGTATGAATTTTTTCAAAACAAGTATATGAAACCATGGTAACGCATGTAACAACAATATTTTATAAACCTTTTAACATGTTTTAAGGAAAATTTACTCAAAACAAAGAAAGTAGTGTTCAAAATAGGTAAACAATTTCTTTGACCCCTCCATATATTTTTTTTCTCTCAGTGTAGCAAAGTGACTGCAAAGTAAGCTGACGTCTACTAGTTTCTTTGGAGTATTAGAGCCTGCGTGCGTGCTTAAAGTGGCGCAAATCTTACTAAATAACAGACTTGACATGATCACCACATTTTACTCAACCTTAGTTTATTATCCTCCAACGCTTTCTGTGTCCGCATTTTTTGATTTGCTTGCTAATGACATGTAATCTAAAGATTTAACACATTTCACTCTTCCTTGAGGGCAAGTTTCGCATTTCTAGTTTCACATTTCTGCCACTAAAATTTTAGTTGTGAGTTAACATACAAAATTACAACAAACAAGTAAGGAAGCCTAAGTTCGAATGGAATCGAACATTGGATACTCAGCTGTATGCTTTCATTGTTTGTTTGCGTTTGATGGAAACACGGTGTACTTTATATAAAGCGAGTGCTGCCTAAAGTGGGCATAGCCACGCCCATTTTCTAAATTTTTATCAGTCATCCAACTAAGCATATGAATATTATTCTTTGTGAAAAATTTCATCCCTTTATGAGTTACAAAGATGTCACGTTAAAAATTCCCAAAGGGTGTTCCAGAAATATTATTGTTAAAAAGTAGGCGTGGTCATAAACCGATTTCAATAAATTTTTGCGTGTCTATTAACACAAGCTATAAAAGTGTATAAACCAAATTTCGTTATAATATCGCAATTATTTGTAGAGTTATGGGCTCCGAAATCTCGTTGATTCCTTTGTCTGAAAAGAGGCGGTGCCACGCCCATTTTCCGAAGTTTTTATATTTTTTGTTTCCGATCTATTGTGGAACTCATGCCACAAAACTTCAATGAATTATCTTTATATTTGACAAAGATATCGCTTAAAATGTTTTTATTAGGTCACTTTATAATACCCATATATAAAAGTGGGCTTGGTCGTTAACCGATTTCGCTAAAATTTTGAACATGTATTACTACAAGTAGCGAAAGTGTATACACCAAGTTTCGTCATAATATATTGATTATTTGGCGAGTTATGGGCTCAGAAATCTCGTATATTCCTGCTTCTAAAAGGAGGCGGTCCCACGCCCATTTTCCGAAGTTTTTATATTTTTTGTTTCCGATCTATTGTGGAACTTATGCCACAAAATTTCAATGAATTATCTTTATATTTGACAGAGATATCGTTTAAAATGTTTTTATTAGGTCAATTTATAATACCCATATATAAAAGTGGGCGTGGTCGTCAACCGATTTTGGCAATTTTCCGTCCAAACATTTGCCTAAGTAAGTACATCACGCCTACCAAATTTCATCGATATATCTTCAACGGTTTCTGAGTTATGACTCATAAAACTTTCAATGTTTGCCCCTTAATAAGTGGGCGTGGCACCGCCCATTTTCCAAAATTTCACCATATTTCTTCATAAGGGCCTGAGCTCACTACGTGTGTGAAATTTTATCACTCTAGCTCTATTAGTGACTGAGATACAAAATTTCCGATTTTTACTATATAGGGGAGGTGGGCGATTCGCCCATTTTCAATACCAACCGTCCCAGTCTCGATACCAACCTGCATTTCAAATTTCATCGCAATATCTCAATTTTTGCACGAGTTAGAGTGTTTACAGACGGACGGACAGACGGACGGACGGACGGACATGGCTCAATCGATTTCTCTTTTCACCCTGATAATTTTGATATATATAAGTCTATATCTATCTCGATTATTTCATTCTGTTACAATCCACCGTTAGGAAATCAAAACTATAATACTCTGTGTACTAGTACAGCTGAAAAGAAAAGCCACTTTGCACAGCAGCAAAAAAAAAAAAATATGCCGATAAATATAAATATACAATATGTATGTATATATATGTTTTTATATATGACAAGTGCATATGCACTTACGACTGCAAAAGATTTATTGAAGAATTTGATGGTAAAAAAATTTCTGAGGTTTTTTTTTCTCAACACTTGCTTATATTTTTTCGCTTTTTGCTTGACTTTTCTTGTATTATTTTTACCGAAAAGCATCTCCATTTCCATTTCCTTTTCAATATCTGCCACATTTATACACGCTGGTTTGTGTAGTTAGAAAGTGTCTGTAACACAAACTTAATTGTTGTATGCGCAGAGATAGAGAGATGAAAGTGCAAAGCAAAGCAGCAGAGTTTAGAGAGTTTTTTTCATTTTATTTTTTAACTATTTGCACTTTGCCCTTTCACTTGATCTTTTATCTTTTTAGCATTGAGCAAAGCAAAGCAAGACAAGTCTATGGGTGTGTGTGCCACTGCAGCATTTCGTTTACTATTTCCGGTCAGCAGACAAGCTCACACACACACACATACACCTACACAAAGCCGATGTTTAAATATTTGGCAGCGCTGCTGGTTGCGTGCAGAACTGGAACTGGCGATGAAAGCGCCATAAATTGGAAAGGCAGAAGCAGCAGCAGCAGATGGAGACGAAGAAGAAGTAGAGGAAATGACTTTGGTCAATGTTTAACTGGTTTAGTGGCTCAGCGGTATAAGTCTATCTATATGCATATCTACCCTGCAGCGAAATCAACTAGTTGTAAACTAATTGACAACTAGTTGGCCATACAGCTCAACTAGTCAGCCATCTATCTTTTTTCCATATTAGCAACTGGTATTTTTAACACGGTGATGACCTAGGAAATGGCAATTGTCAGTATCCACACCAGAGTCATACCACTTGACTGACTAGTCAGTATCCACACCAGCATCATGCCACTTGACTGACTAGTCAGTCAAGACACCAGCATCATACCAATTTGCTGACTAGTCATTGTAGATATCAGAACTATACCAGTTGACTGACTAGTTTTACATGCTACTCCAATGAAAATAAAAATTGCAAAATAAAGTTTCTAATAAATTTATTTACATATTAGAGTATGTATTTAAATTATAGAATTCAGGCACATTAGATTGTGATCTTGCATATTAAATACATATTTAGGAAAATTAACATTAACATTGTGAATAAGTAACACGTTCACCATTCTAAGCTTGACATTTATATTGATGATTTTCTGACTTTATACAAACATATTATGTACTTTTTTCTATGGCTGAAGTAGTATCTAATATACAGGGCTATATTAACATCTCAAACTATGTTATATTTGTGGAATTCACCTGATTTAATGATCTAACAATTTGCAACCAACTAAATCTACAAGGGGCCTACTACGCAGGGTTCGAATACTACAGCAACAATAAAGAAGTTGTTTTACTTTTACTGCAAACGTGTTCATTGCAACCTCCAGAAACCCCGGATACATTCGTTTTTAATTTAAAACCCTTTTTTTTGGACAAACTCCTTGTTTCATAACTAATCTCAATTTGTACCCTATGAATCTAGTTGGGCAACTCCCATAATTTATCTAGTCAGTTAACTGGTAGGTTGGCTGACTAGTTTGGACTTTCGCTGTAGGGTATGTACATATGTATGTGTATGTGTATGTATGCTTGTTTGATTTCTAATTCGTTAAAGCTTCATTTCCGGTTCAGTCAAGCATGCAACCAGCAACCATGGCCAGAGACCGACCAACAAGCGCAAATGTAAGTAAGCAAGCAAGTCAAAGGAGGATAGAGAGTGAAGAGCGTATAAAAGGACAAGCGGCCAAGCGCACAGTGGGCTGAAATTTGTCGGTAGTGGACATAGAGACATGAAATAAAAGCTAGTTAATAATAAAAAACTAATTATGGAGTTCGATTCTAAACCTTATTACATGAGGTTTTTGTATCTGAATAACTTTTCATAAAGTCTTTAATTTAAAAGTTATAGCAAATTAAAAAAAAAAAATGTATGGAAAAATTCAGAATTTTGCCCTTAACTCAATTTCCTCACATTTCCTCAAAATTAATTTCATATATTTATATATAAGGTCTAATTTACTATATATTTTACTAGTCCTCGTGGTTCGGAAAACCTCGGAAAAGTTTACAATTTCAGTCATAGTTCCATTAATGACTAGGTCTTATGGCAATATTATTATTTTCGCTGAAGAGAGAAATGCGACAACCCCAAGCAGTACCTCATTCGGTAGATGATTAAAATACGCTTCTAACGACAGATAAATTGTAGTGATTGAACCAACCCTGGTTGAGTGACAGCTGGTCAAAGTTAAAAATTTTTTCATCTTATTCGATTTTTTGTTTGCCGTTAACTCAGTTTCCTCACGTTTCCCCGTAATTAATTTTATATATTTATACATAAGGTCTAACATACTATCTATTTTATTAATTTTCGTGGTTCGTAAAATTTCGTTTTTTTTTGCAATTTCAATAAGAATTCCATTGCTAACTGGGTCATATGCCAGTATTGCGCATCAGTTTTCATTGCTGAGTATAATGTGGAAACCAAAAATATTTTAGGACTTCAGTGTGAAGTTATTTTGCCGTGTCAACCGTTTCGCCATATGCATATAAGCCTAAAATTAGAGTCAAATGTCGCTGTTATTCTTTAAACTATTCTGGTATGCCTTATTATACCCCACTTTGCTTCACTTAAACTTCAATAGCTCATCCAAATATTGTTAGATTTTTAATCTGAATGTATTTTTGAAACCTGCATTAAATTACACAGCCTCACGTGTAATTGAATTAAAAAAAAAATTATTAAAATATAGGACATGAAGTTGAAGATTCGTGAGAAAGAAAACAAAATGTTCACTTTAGGCCGCGATATTACCTTCCCTGAGTAGTCTACCAAAAAACTGAATACGCCATTCGTTTAAGCGGTTAATTTTACGTACGAATAGATATAAATTTTTTATCTTGTGCAAAATCTCAACTTTTTTCATACTAAAACTAAACATACCTTGAAATTCTTGAAAATAGCGCGGTTTTTGGTGTAGCTCCATCTAGTTTTTAGAAAAGTGATTTTTTTTTTTTTTTCATTTTATTTACTATAAAACAACCTATTTTCATATTCTGGGGCCGGAGGGAGGATCTGAGAAGGTTTAAACAATCGAATACAAATAAACGCATCTAATGTAAATCTATTATTAAAAGCCTGATAACTTCTTAAAACAAGGTTTTACGAAAAAAAAGTTATATAACTAAAAATTATGGCAAAATATTATAGAATATGAAAATATACAATTGAGGTCATATGTCCCTACTTGTCAATTTCAGCCCACTGTGAAGCGTGGAGCAAATATGAAGCTACAACAAATACACTCAATCACAACTGAGCTGACCAAAGGAAGAGTTGTGCTGTCCGCTGTATTTGGTACATACGCACTCCTTGTTGGATCTCCTTGATGCGTCGTGCGTTTAGCGTTAAAGGGTTTTTGTAAAACAAAGTATGTACAGAGCGGGGAAGCGGGCAGGCAGAAAAGCGGCGCTAAAGTTTCGCAAATGTTTTTTTTTTTTTAATTTGTTAGAAAATTTTCATAGAAATGCTTTTTTTTTCTTTTTTTTCTTCAAAATTTACTTTTGTCTTTTTGCTACTTACTCGCTTTCCTTCACCTCTCTTTCTTGAAATATGTGTGTGTAATTCTCGTTATTGACGGTGTGTGATGAGCCGTCATTGTCTGTCTGCTTACTGACTGACTGTGCCATCATATGTTTGCCATTCTTCTCTGTTTTTTTTTTGTTTGTTGACCTTTTAGATCTTTCTTGATTTTTTCAGTCCACGATTATGATTCGATTTCCTTTTTTTTTTGTTTTTTTTTTGTTTTTTTTTTGTTTTGTTTATTTTTTGCGACTTTCAAACTTGAATTTTCGGGTTCACGGACAAAGCTCGCTGGTCTGTTTTTTTAAGGAACGAATGCATTTATGTACTACATTAGACTGTATCGCAAAAAAAGTTCGCCGTACGACTCTCATACTTACTATGGCCTTCTATGAAAACGGTTCTGGAACAATTTTTTTAATTTTTTTTTGACGCCGCTAGATGTCGCCCAAATATATTTGTGCTCCTATCTTCGGTATTTAAAATTACAAAGTCTAATAAACCACTGTATTTTTGCTAAAAAGTACAGTTTTTACTATGTAATCGTATTAACCCTATGTGCGCCATTGTGGTGCTTACGACCCATTACTTATTTGCTACGACCCTAATGTACTTTTTTTAGGACCGTAGATTAAACATCCTCAAAAATCAATTAATATCTTGTAAAATTACTACATTGATCGCTTCAGTAAATCGCGAAATAAAACACATTTAGCATTACGAGGAATATATTTTTTTTCTTTTAGGTTCGTTTAACAAATATTTTTTTCTGAGAAGCCCCTATTGTAATTTTATGACGAATAATTTTCTGGAATATTTTAACCCTCCAACACTTCTACGTGAAGGTTATTTTTACCCCTTTTTCAGCAGACTGAAAACATTTTTATATTTAAGGTATTTTTTTTGTTGTCTATAAGGCGAGACAGCCTAATGTACATACATCGACGTCTTTTATTAATAGTTTTGCGTAAGTCTAAGTACATACCCATGTGTGCGTGTGTGTGTGTGTGTGCCTTTGCATATAAGTTGACGAAGCTTCAAATGACCTGCTGCTTGCCATTCATTCATTCTCCAACTCTCACTTGTATGCTGAATTGGTGATTTCCATCAAAGCAGCTGTGCGTCATATTCAGCTCTTTAATTTTTGCAAATTTTCTTTTTTACTTTCGTTGTTTTTTCATGCATTTTCGTTAAACATTTCAACTTTTTTCTGTCTGCACTTTTAGCAGCCGGAAGCCTTCAGAACCCGACTGAGAGTTCTACTGCTGACCGTGCAAATTTGTGGTTTTGTTTTACAATTTAAATCAATTTAAAGTTTGCCGCTGCATTGCTTTTGCGTTGTTCATTCATTTCGTTTCGCTTCGCTTTTTTTGTTCTTTTTTGGCTTTTTCTAATTCTTCAGATTCACATTTCGTTCGTTGTGGTTCAACTTGATGCTCAACTTTCCTTTTTTTCTGTTTCTTCAGTAGACAGCGGCGCGCGGTAACTCTCTTTGCTAAAATAAAACAAAAAAAAAAAAAAAATAAAAACAAATAAAATAAAATAAAATAAAATAAAATAAAATAAAATAAAATAAAATAAAATAAAATAAAATATAATAAAATAAAATAAAATAAAAAAAATAAAATAAAATAAAATAATATAAAAGTAAATAAAAAAAAAAACAAAAAAAAATCACCAGTTGCGGTGAAGTTGTTAAAAGTTCGAACGCAAAAAGTACAAAACTTCTGCATTGCAAAACCATTTCGAATATAAAACTTCTTCGCTGCTTGAATGGGTGCGCTTCAGAGAAATGTCTGCTGGTTTGCTCGCGAAAATGAAAGAAACGCAAGAAATGGAAGAAACGGCATAGGCATTTAAACATTGAGGAACAACAAGAAACTGAGTTTTAGCGAGGCACAGCTTTTGGTGTATATAAATCATTAATTTTGTTAGATAAGTGAACTTAATATTTACGCTTTCTTTGTGCACAAAACATTTAATGAAGCCACAGTTTGAGATTTTTATTTTGTGTTTTTGTACTTCTCTGCAGATGAAATATACAACAAAAAAGATGTACTTCAAAGCTGTAGCTTGCTTGAAATCACACTGAATACGCGTTATAATCGTAAGAAATTTAAAATTTAGTGTTGTTAGTATGTATGCAAAAGAGGGTTAAAATACATACCGGAGAATAATATGTTCCTTCGGTATGTATAGTAAAATTAAACGAGAAATTAATAGAACATTTTAACCTTTTAGTTCCCCGAGGAAGAAGCTCATTTGGAACCCTTTTTCGAAGAGTCTGAAAAAATTTTAAATTTCAAGGTCGCTAGAGGGTTAAAATGTTGTAAAAAATGATTCGCGATACAATTTTACTAGGGGTCTTCTCGGACGGAATTTTTTTATAAAAAAAACTGTAACCATCCTGCAGCTAATATAAGGGAAAGTCCAGAAAAACCACAGTCTAGAAATAGAGAGTTCACAACTAGCTCAAAACTGGTTCTAAAGGCTTGCAGAGCGGGACTATTTACAGCTATTACTTTAAAGTTGAGCAACAATAAATGTTTACAATAATGTCCCTCTTTGCTGTCTTTTGCTGGGTGGTGCCAAATGAAACTTGGTAAAAAAGGGCGTATATATAATCAAAGTAATATTACTTGACAATTTTAGGTGAATTGTGACAATTCCACCTTCTGTATGGCTAAGTTTCAAAAATTTAATATTTTATTATATAGTGCCTCATTTACTTTGAGTATGTTAAGAGAGTTCTGCTGGTTCAGGATTACTTTTGTAAAGCGCAGCCAAAGACCGACTATTTTTTAACTAGTTTTGAAGTGCTCCCTTTTTAAATATCTGCGAACTATTGATTTTTTAACTATCCCAGGATTGTCCATATGGGAATTAGTTTAGAACGCGTTCCGAAGTTCTACAGAGGGGATAATTGAGACTTCGTAGAATATCGCGGTGTTAAAAACGAAAAGTTGAAAGCATTACGTTGGAATAAAACGACAAACAACCCTGTCTCTTTTTGAACTAGCTCTGCATAAACCTGGAACTAGCGCGATTTGCTGCAGGGCGTCTTTAAAGCCCAACACTAGGGCTTACGATTCGATCTCGAGCTGTGTCGAGAAATTCGGGAATCGAGAAAACCGAGACTCGGGTTGTCGATTAAATCCGATTAAATCTCGTTTCTCGGATTTCTCGATAACATATTATAGGTCCGTTTATTATTAGGTAGTTATGAATAGTTATGCTAGAGACACACATCGTAGTATAGTAGAAATATTGCGATCTATACCACATATGTGTCACTCTCATATTGTAGTTTAATTGAAAATTTTCATAGTAAAGCCAAATCATAGTATTGATATTATGATATTTCTACCACATGTGTGTCTGACGCATTAGCCAAGTTTCGGCTGTCAAATCGTTTCTTGAGTCAAAAAAATAGCAGAAGAGAGCCATTGACAGCTCCAATATTCAGCTAGTAAAATTTTCCCTAGCTGAAATTATTTGCTGCCAAAGTAAGAAACAGCTGTTGAAAAAATAAACAAACGAATACTTTTGATTTTATTACTTTTGAAATTTTCTGAATTTTTGAAATAGAAATAAAGAAAATTAAATGTTTTTTTACAAAAAATAACCAATAACAGTCAAAAATAGCATTCAAATTACTAATCGCTAATTTTTACTATTATTCCGTTTCTTGATTTTCTGTTCGTTTCGCTCTTTATGAGCGCAATTCTTTCCGTTTTGCTCACTTGACAGCTAGCTGCTAGTTTAATAAGAAACAAACCTTATGTGTATTGTGTCAAAAAAATATGAATATAAAAATTTGTCGTATGTCATTGGAAAGAAAAAATTTAATATTATGAAATTTTAATTGTATTTCACTTCGAAATTTCTGAAACTGATTTGGATTTTTTTGAAATAAACCTGAAAGTGATTGAATTATTATGCAGAATACGCATGTAAGTAAATACGTAAAATCAGAACAAGCTATAAAACAGCATAGTATGCTTATACCGCTATTTCTGCGATGTAGTTGAATGTCGAGAAGCTCGCGAACCTTTCGAGATTCGGGAATCTCGCGAGACTCGACGTCGATCGTAAGCTCTACCCAACACTAATGTACCTAATCTCTTGACGCTCACATACCGTGTACACAAAGAGTCCACACGTGTAACCTTCAAAGAGAAGGTTGCGTATACGCCCTGTCGCACGCAAAAAAATGTACATACTTTTAATAAACTTTCAATGTATGTGCATAATACATACAAATATAATAAATAAATAAAGAATGTTTAAGATTTTCAAAGTTGAATTCTAATTTATCTCTAAATATATATGTATGCATAAACATCTATACATACATGATTACATACATATGTATATGCATTTAAGTGATCGCTTCACAATTTATTTTATAATTTGCAGAAAAAACAAGCCACGTAACTTTTTACTCCTATTTTTTCATGTATATCCATGCACGTATGTATATGCATGCTAATGTTTGTATTTGTAACTCACTATGTATTTCTAACAGCGATTATGCTCGTATTCCCCACGCATTTGTTAGCTCATGAAGAATGCATTAGAAGCATTTTCACTAGCCACTTTTGTCATTAGCGCGCTGACAACTACCACATATGTATGTGTGTATGCATGGGCACATGCACAAATACAAATCTAGACATGAACACACATGTTAAGACCAGGGTATTACACAACGCCGAAATTTCAAAATGCGCATATATATACATATGTACATTAGATGAGTTTTTTTTTTAGATATTCCCTCCGGCACCGGAATATGAAAATAGGATGTTTTAGAGTAAGTAAACTGAAAAAAAATTTCACTTTTCGAAAAACTGGATGGAGCTACACCGAAAACCGCGCAAATTCCCAGAATTTCAAGGTATGTTTAGATTTATGTATGAAAAAGTTAGGATTTTGCACGAGAAAAAAAATTTATATCCATCCAGACGTAGAATTAACCGCTAAAGCGAATGGCTTATTCAGTTTTTTGGTACACTACCCAGGGAAGGTAATATCGCGGTCTAAAGTGATCATTTTCTTTTTTTCTCATGAATCTTCAATTTCTTGCCCTACACTCGTCCCGAAATCGGAAATTATTTTTTAACTAAATCACACGGTAGGCGGCGTTATTTAATGCACTTTCCATAAATGTATAGGTGGTAAAAATCGAATAAAATTTGGATGAGTTCATCAAGTTTAAGTGAAGTAAAGTCGGGTATAAAAGGGTAACCTATCTTAAAATTTCTTAAATTTTTTAACAATTTTGCTCTTGAAGGCGGTTTTTTGGGCTATTCATGATTTTTTATGTGGGTGGGTAACTCTACAAATGTAAAAAAAAAAAACAAAGGTCGCGACCGTGGATAACGGACAAAAAGTGGAGCCGGATAACGCCAAAACATTTGTGGGCAATATGGGTATCAAAATAAAGATTTTACCTAGGACTTCAATGTAATGCCAATCCATTTTGCTGTGTCCACCGTTTCGACACATATAAGTCAAAAATCAGACTCAAATGTCGCCGATATCCTTTAAAATATTCTGTAGTCATCCTGGACGTCTTATTCGTCAGTATATCGCAAATTGGCTAAGAAATTGTCATGTAATGAGTTCCATATTAAAGCCCTAGTTAAGACCTTTCATTTGATACCAATATTGCCCAATAATATTTTGGGGCCATCCGGGTCCACGGTTTTTTCCGCTATCCACGGTCTCGATCTTCCGATTTTTTTTTACATTTATGGAGTTATTCAATCAAATAAAACTATCACTAATAACCCAAAAAACCGTCTTCAAGAGCAAAATTTACCAAAAAATTTTGAAATTTTAAGGTATGTTACCCTTTTATACCCGACTTTACTTCACTTAAACTTGATGAACTCATCCAAATCTTATTCGATTTTTAATTAGTCTAAGATACGACAGAACAAATATATCCCCTCATCTGTTATTTACCAATGGACAGTGGTAACTGACAGTTCCTAAGCATATTAACACATCGCACATGGGTTGCCTAGCTAAAACGCGTACGAAAGGTACTAAATATTTAAAACAAAAACTAAAATTTTTAGTTATACTCCCCTTTTCTGTTATTTAAAAAAACGATACACCAGACGAAAGACGGCAATTAGGAGAGTTCAAAAAACATGGGTTGCCTATCGAAATCTGGGGCAAACTGGAGGGTTGCCAGCTTTGAAAAGTGCAAAAAAATAGGTTATCTCCCCTTTTCTGTTATTTAAAAAAACGATACACCGGACGAAAGAGGGCAATGAGGAGAGTCCAAAAACATGGGTTGCCTATTAAAATCTGGGGCAAACAGGAGGGTTGCCAGCTTTGAAAAGTGCAAGAAAATAGGTTATCTGTCCTTTTATGTTATTTAAAAAAACGATACACCAGATGAAAGAGGGCAATTAGGAGAGTTCAAAATCCGGGGCAAACTGGAGGGTTGCCAGCTTTGAAAAGTGCCTGAGTGATTTCTAAATAAAGGAAAAAAAGGGTTAAATACATATCGTATAGAAATATGTTGTTAGGAAACATATAGTAAAATTTCACGAACTTTAATTTCGTGGAATACGTTAACCCGCTAACACCTCTACGAAAGGGTCGTTTTGACCCCCCTTTTTTTAAAGTCCGAAAAAAATACTATTTTGAAGGTCGATAGAGGGTTGAAATATTCTAGAAAATTATTGGCCATAAAATTTCACTAGCGGTCTCCTCAGACAAAATCTTTGTATAAATAACCCACAAGACCACAGAAAGCAAAAAACATATTCCTTTGTATTATTTCAAGTAAAAACAATTCCTTTGTATTATTTCAAGTAAAAACAAAGGAATATGTTTTTTGCTTTCTGTGGTCTTGTGGGTTATTTATACAAAGATTTTGTCTGAGGAGACCCCTAGTGAAATTTTATGGCCAATAATTTTCTATAATATTTCAACCCTCTATCGACCTTCAAAATAGTATTTTTTTCGGACTTTAAAAAAAGGGGGGTCAAAACGACCCTTTCGTAGAGGTGTTAGCGGGTTAACGTATTCCACGAAATTAAAGTTCGTGAAATTTTACTATATGTTTCCTAACAACATATTTCTATACGATATGTATTTAACCCTTTTTTTCCTTTATTTAGAAATCACTCAGGCACTTTTCAAAGCTGGCAACCCTCCAGTTTGCCCCGGATTTTGAACTCTCCTAATTGCCCTCTTTCATCTGGTGTATCGTTTTTTTAAATAACATAAAAGGACAGATAACCTATTTTCTTGCACTTTTCAAAGCTGGCAACCCTCCTGTTTGCCCCAGATTTTAATAGGCAACCCATGTTTTTGGACTCTCCTCATTGCCGTCTTTCGTCCGGTGTATCGTTTTTTTAAATAACAGAAAAGGGGAGATAACCTATTTTTTTGCACTTTTCAAAGCTGGCAACCCTCCAGTTTGCCCCAGATTTCGATAGGCAACCCATGTTTTTTGAACTCTCCTAATTGCCGTCTTTCGTCTGGTGTATCGTTTTTTTAAATAACAGAAAAGGGGAGTATAACTAAAAATTTTAGTTTTTGTTTTAAATATTTAGTACCTTTCGTACGCGTTTTAGCTAGGCAACCCATGTGCGATGTGTTAATATGCTTAGGAACTGTCAGTTACCACTGTCCATTGGTAAATAACAGATGAGGGGATATATTTGCTCTGCCGTATCTCGGACTAATAGCTATACGTTTGTGGAAAGCGCATTAAATAACGCAGCCTACCGTGTGATTTAGTTGAAAAATAATTTCCGATTTCGGGAAGAGTATAGGGCAAGAAGTTGAAGATTCATGAGAAAAAAAAGAAAATGGTCACTTTAGGCCGCGTTATTACCTTCCCTGGGAAGTGTACCAAAAAACTGAATAAGCCATTCGCTTTAGCGCTTAATTCTACGTATGGGTGGATATTCATTTTTTTTCTTGTGCAAAATCCTAACTTTTTCAGACATAAATCTAAACATACCTTGAAATTCTGGGAATTTGCGCGGTTTTCGGTGTAGCTCCATCCAGTTTTTGGAAATGTTAATTTTTTTTTAAAGTTTACTTACTCTAAAACATCCTATTTTCATATTCCGGTGCCGGAGGGAGGATCTGAGAAGGTTTAAACAATCCCATACAAAAAAAAAACTCATCTAATGTACATACATTCTTACACGTAAACATTATAGATAGTACATATGAGCAGCTAAAGTGTCCCCCTAAATTTTTTAGTGACTGTGAAACCAACAACAACTGCTCTCGACGTCACACAACCAGATACCAAACGCATACAAGTGCAAATAGAGATATTTACGTTAGAAAAGTGCCAACACACCACATTTGACTCACCGCTAATGGCGTGTCGAGCAAAGCTAAAGCTTTTTTGGTGGCGCGCAACTTAAAATTTGTTTTAATAGCAGAGCTATGTGAACTTTTGGCTTTTTTAGTTACTTTTTTTTTTGTTTTTTATTTGTCATGTAGGGGAAGCCACTATGCTCAATTATCTACTGCAATGGGATGCTTGCATGTGCGACAGTTATGTGTTTGTGGCTGTGTGTGTGTGCAAATGTGTTGAAATGCGCCACCAGCCGGCTGATGATTGCCAGGTGTTGGCGTTGGCAAACCACTCACTGCTTTTTCTTTTTTACCCTCCACTTGCTTTAGTTGCCAGGTGCAAATTTTTGAAGCGACGATAAGTTGTGCGCTGTCACTGGCAAAAACTAAATACTTAGGGGAGCGTGTGCGAGCGAGTGACAATGAGGGTGACAGCTAATCTGGGAATTCACACATTCATTATAATCGTATATGTGTGCGTGTTTAAATTATAATTCATAACCGCTAGTATACTAGCTAGTTACAAATACACATGTACATACATATGTATGGGTAAGACATTTTAGAAAAAGAAATTTTTTTATTTGAAGAGAATCGCATGAGTCACATGCTCGAAGGTCAATTTCGACAAGTAAATAGTATTTATGTAGCCACTAGAACATTTTGCATTCTCATTTGATCGCTATTTTAAATTTTTAAATTTTTGAATGATTGAGAAAAAAATTTCAGAAAAGGTTTTAAATCGAACTTAAATACAATGTTTTAATTGAATTTCATAAGAATTAATTTTGTAGAATATTTTAATCCTCTAACTCCCTATCGAAGGTGTCATTTTAACTACTTTTTTTGGTACATCGAATAAATAGCATTTAAGAGAGAGTTATCGCAAAACTTCACTCAGATTAATATACAAGTATTCATGCAAAAAGCTAAAGGAAATTAAGAAAAAGTAAAATACGCCTTTAAATATGCAACAAATTTGATATGCTTTTACTACATTTTGTTCAAAAATTGAGCCTAAAAGATTTTTGAACAAAGATTTTGTCCGAGGAGAACCCTAATGAAATTTGATGTCGAATAATTTTCTAAAATATTTCAACCCTCTAGCGACATTGAAAATTATATTTTTTGGACTTCCCGAAAATGGTTTCAAAAGAACCGCTTCGTGTGGGAAGTAGAGGGTTAAGGTGTTCTGCAAATTTACTCCTCGTTTAATTTTACTCTATGTAAACAAAGAAGAAATTTCTCTGCGATATGTATTTTAACCCTTTTTTGATGTATACTAAAAGTGCTCAGACAAAAAATTGCAAATAAAATTTGACCGAATGGTACAAAAATATATTGGGGATTCACTGTCTTTATAGGCCTAGGACTTTCATCCAGAGGTGGCTTCATTTCTTCCCCAAAAATGCTGTTGCACAGTGTTATTTATTTTCATAATTTAACAGCCTTTAGTATCTCTAGTTATGCAAATTGCAAATTAAGCCACCCACGTATAAAAGGAACGACTTGAGTATATGTAAATGGCAAGCATGGAAATTTCTTTATAAATGAAGCATAAAATTTACTCTGCTGTTTAATATTGCGTTCATTTTGCTAATGACATTGAGTGCATTCTAAAAAGACGCATACGCTGCTCTGGGTTTTTTTTTTTTTGTTGCTGTTGTTCACACCTTTTCAGCATTGACTTTTATAAGCATCGCTTTTTATTTTATTTTATTTTACTTTTTTTTATTTTTCTTTGCTGCTAAAAAGTTTGCAAAGTCGCTGCACGCAAAGCGTAATTTATGAGCGACCACAGATTGCCGAACGCCACCTCTACATACCTACACTTTTACCTGCTGCTGCTGCAATGTTGTTGGTTTATTAAGTGTGTTGCTGGATGGCTAACAATTTAAGTGGTGAGATGGCGGTGCATATGCGTGGCTTTGAAGGCAGCAGATGGAGGGAGCAAGCTGGCGAGACAGTCTCATATTCATATGCAATGCATAAGCTGCGTAAGTTGTAAAAAGGCAACAACAACAAAGCTTAGCTCGGTTTAACTAAGCACACTTTTTAGCTCAGTTCAACTCGGCTCATCTCATCTCAACTGCTCAGCTCAGCTGTGATGTGGTGGCACTGCACATCAGCGTTCAGCACACGTTCATCTATCAAAATCTTTTTGACTGAAGGCTGCTGATAGAAATTGCTGCCAAAGCAAAAGTTTTGCATGCGCGCGAGTGCTCTTCCTCTTCGCGTTGCGTTGCGTCGGTGCGTTTGTGGCAATTTTAATAGTTGACTCGCATGGCTACTCTTTAGAGTTTTTTCTTTTTTGGATTTTGTCGCATGCTGTTGCTGCACACCTGCTGGCAATTTCAAAGTGGCCTTAAGACCTTTCATCTAAACACTTTTGCAACTACCGCACACCTGTCGATGGTCTACTTGATTTTATTCGACGAACGAACAGTGTTTTGTGTCGATAAAAATTAAATGAATATGCATAGAGAAATAATTTTAGAAAGCGTATGCAACCTAAAAGCTGTTATATAGTGCTGGCAGTCAAAGAGTAGACAAAAAAAAAATTGCGTTGGGCTCAATAACTAAGGGCTCAATAACAACGGAAACGACTGTAGATCGAATTCGATTTTTATGACCATCAACAATCAGTGGCGGACCTAGCATAAATTGCCTGGGCAAGCCTATGTGTGAAGCATAACCATTAGCCATTTATGTAATTTCCTTTGCTGTATTATTTAAAAGTGTGATTGCGTTCCGTCATTGACTTTGATTTGGAGTTATCGATTTCTTTTTAGCATTTTCGAGTGGCCCGAATAAATGCTTCTCAATGCTCGAACGCTCGTTTGTTTGTTTATTAAGCGTATGTTTGTACGGGCATTTGAACAATTCGGGTATTTGAAGATCGTTTTTTCTCGTTTATTTTTTTTTTGTTGTTTTCATATGTATTTTTTATTTTTGTTTTCCTGATACACATTTTTTTGTTTGTATACTCAGAGAAAAGGAATCAAAAATAAAATTTTTATTTTTATAATGCACGTTTTAAACCAAGTCATTTTTATTTTATAAATGAAAATTTTTAAACTAAAAATTAAATTTTTGAAAATAAAATGTATTTAGGATTTAAAAAGAAACATGTTTAAATTAAAAATTAAAATTATTGGAATAAAAACCAAAGTTTTTCCTTCAAAATCTCATAGTGCTTAAAATAAAAATAAAAATTTTTAAATTAAAATTGTTTTTTCTTGATATTGCAATTTTACTCTGAACATTTTTAAAATAAAAAATTTCGTATTTACATAATTCTTAAATATAAAAAAGTGCGCTAGGGAAATCTTATACGAATGCGCAGAGGTATTTTTAGTTTCCTTATACCGACGGAAATTTCAGCAGTAGCAAGTGTATTTGCTTATTGTCTAATACCTAAAAAATGGGTGCTTTAGTGTTTGGAAAACTGAGGTCCAATTTGATTTCCACCGCTTTTTAAAATTATCTTGATATTGTGCCAATAGTCGCCAAAAGTCACAATCAAAACTTTTATAATCTGGTATTTGATATTTATGTTTGCGTCCACATGCAGATGTAAGAAATTATGTGTATAAGTATGTACCTACATGCAAACGAAAATCAAAGCAAATATGCATATGGCTGTGAATACTGAACTTTTGAATGTCCAAGCCAGCTTCATATTCGCATACAAATTTGATGTGAAAAATAAAAAAAGTGCTTTGCTGCTTTTTTTTTTCAATTTAAGTCTGAAAATAAGCAATTGGTTTCTCCTTAGCGAAAGCGAGAAAACAAGCTATGTTATTCTGTTTTGAAAGCCACGTAAAGCTAATGTGTGGAAACGTTGAAGCATGCTCACTGTACTGTGATTGGCTGTACAAACAAAATACACATTGTGAGGTGGATTGGTGGTGTATTTGCGCTATTTTCTTAGCAGGCTTTTAGGTGCATGTTACAGTGGGGGCTATATTATTGAGAACTTAAATAGTAAACACATTTAAAACGTAAAATAACCAGATTTGAAAGAATTTCGTATGAAATGAACGAAAATGTGTACGCAAGCCGGGCTTCTCGGCATGTATGAAGCGACCGCCACTGTCAACAATGAATAATGAATGCGGAAAAGGTTGGTATTCCATTCGAAAACTAGTTCATACGCCAGCGAAACTGAACCTTCTTTATCTGGTGTATTTTTCTTTGGCTATGAATTCGAGGTCCAGCCCATTTACGATGAAAAATTTTAATGAGAAAGAAAGAAAGAGTTGTGATCTTAACTTTCACCCCTATTGCGAGTGTCGACTGAGATAAATAATCGCTTCTTGATCGACCAACGATATCACTCTTATCTTATGTTTTTTCAAGCGTATTTTGTGTGTATTTCGAATAAATCAAGAATATTCAAAAACCAAGTCGATTATAAGTTCGTTCTCAGTTCGATATTGATATTTATAATTGAATATCGAAGGCCACTTTCGAACATTGCAATGCTTGCTGTCTTGCTTATACGTACAAACTGAGTTTTAGAAAATTTTTTGAAAGCTCCTATCAAAATATTTATAACATTAACTATCCGCCTTGATTTACTGTGCATTTCATCCCATCAACCTTCTAGCTCAGCTTATGTAGCTTTAGCGTTAACTAAAGCATTATAGCATAATTTTGGCGAAACTTAAGCTTAACTGCACAATCATAACTACTCGATGTGATATTTTACGCAAATAAAATATTCAAATTAGAAGCCAAAGTACGCGCTTTGTGTGCTTAATGTGGTAATATGACGATACAGCCAACACCTGACGAAAATTGAAGACAAAAAGAAGTAGAAAACGGTGATAAGTTTTTCTTAAAGTTTTTGCAGATAATTTCGTTATAGGTATGTAACTTTTGACGAACATGAAGTTAAATTGCATTTAGCTGCGGTCCAAATTAAAACCAAATATCCTCAGAATCAGAGCTGGGCGATAAGGATTACGATTACAAGATGATTACGATTACAGTAATCGTAATCTTAGAAATTTTGAAATTACGATTGCAGTAATCGATAATCGTTGTTACAAAAATAAGAATTACTGCAATCGTAATCGTGGAAAGCTTGAAATTACAATTACTGTAATCGTAATGGTCGTCTCAAAAATAAGAATTGCTGTAATCGTAATTTAAGAAATTTTTAAATTACGATTACTGTAATCGTAATCCTATCTGTAATCGATTACACATGTAATCCTTATCGGCCAGCTCTGCTCAGAATGAAGTTGTACCAAATGAAATGAAACATGAAGAAATATTTTAAGTTCATTAGAAATTTTTAGGTATTATTTACACTTTTTTTTTGGGTCGAATAATTTATTTTCCATTATTGAATCGACGTAAAAACTAAATATCCCTTGAGCAAATTCTATATCTCGGATAAATTGTCGATGTCGCAAATAACATGATCCCATATATCGTCGTTTAAACTTCATAACTGAAACTTTCGCAGCCGCCTAACCGACACTTTTACCAAAAATTAAGTTTGCGTACCCTGACTTCTTGCCCAGCTCTATCAGTCCACTACTTTGGTCTAGCGAAGCTCTATATTTCCTTCCCTCTAACGTCCTTTTGAGCTCTGAAGTCGTAGATCTGGGTATCAGGAATTCACACACCACTACAGCAGGATCGCACATATTATACATACTTTATGGCTCCTGTCTCCTCTTCGTCCCTAAAAGCAATGTATCTATCGTTATAGAGAACATTTAGCCCTTCTGTATCATTTTCAAGCATTATGTAACCAGTTATAAGACTCATCAAAAATTATATCGACCCCTTTTTGCGACTTTATCGTAAGGGACAAAAGCAAATTTTACAGAAGAGCATTTTTTTACTGTTTTTATTGGTATATTTAAATGAAATTGAACCCACGATCAGAAGGTTAATTAATATACTGAACCTGATATTCTTTTGTCTTGAAAAAATTTGCAGTTTGCGAGAAAATCATAATTTTGTCCCTTACAATAATTTTGCTCTCAAAGTTTTATGAGCTTATTTGAATAAATGTCCCTTACGGTAATTTTAAAAAAGGTTGTATATGACAAATAGAAGTGTCTTATTCCATACTTTTGCATTTTTAATGATGGGGTCATGGTAATATAGTGAGTAAGTGAGTTTCCACCTTCGATTTCCTACTAGCTATATTCATAATATTTTTTATATGGGCGATACGATAAATTCGAGCTCAAGAAAAAAGTATACATTGTCCCTTACGATAAAAAAAAGAAAGCCAATTTTTGGCACAACTATAAGGATTTCAGCTACAATATTTTACCAGGTGATGCGCTGAGGGATGTAGAACAAATTTCCATGAAAAAGTAAATTTCGAGAAAATGACCCTTACGATAAAATAGCGCAAAAGGGTCGATATGTAGTTCAAAAAAAAAATTACTCAGATTGTGGAAATGTTTCGGGGCTAAAAACAATTTTCATTGTTTTGATGTACAATTCTCTTCAAATCAAGGAATAAAAACCACGTTTTAAAGAAAATTGTACATCAAAACAATGAAAATTGTCTTTAGCGCCGAATCATTCCCACTTTTCCATAATCTGAATTATTTTTTTTTTTAGTGTAGTCGATTAGCGTTGGTTGAAATTGTCACTTACGTAGCTGTACTGGCGATTGCAAATGTCTTTAACAGCATTTTTGAAATTGAAATATATACCCTTCAAAAAGTGTATACCTTATATGAGACTTATTTCATATTATCATAAGTTTTATAATTTAATGCCTGAAATCTCTAAGGAATGCCAGTTGAATGAAGAATTCCTTGTACGAGTATTACGCCTGATTTTGCTGTCTTGATGACAACAGTTCACGAGGAATGCTGTCTCTCTCTCCCTCTCTCTCTCGCTGAGAGGACCCCTTATTCCAAAGGCTTATTTATTCGCTATGTGAAATAAGGATTACACAATTCCTTATAATATGGGCTTATATGGATGTAAGTTACCTACTTTATCATAAAGCTAATTCAATGGATGCGTTGTGTGGTTTTCTTCCAATTTGAGCTCTTAAATCCGTAAGAAAAATTTTCCACAAAAAAAGAAACTAAATAAATCTTATTTTGTCTGAATTACTCTTTTTAGAGGTGGTGGTATACAGTTTTGCGCTCAGCCGCAGACAGCTTTGCCCCTACATTATGTACGTATACTGCCTTCATTTACTTTTTAAGCGCTTTTCTACAATTTCCGTGCAATTTTACAACGTAGATATTATAAGCATTTCATTTATTGTTGTTGCTTTTGTTTTAGCAGCTCATAACTTTTTCGAAATAGATAGATAGCCTGTAACATTGACATTGCATTAGCCTTGCACAACTGACAATGGCAGTAACTTTGAGCTGCAATATGCCTGCCAACACAATTTTGTAATTTCATACATATTTAAATCCATCCGAGACGCTTTGTCTGCCATAATGATGAGTGCTGCCAATAAGGTGCCCAACTGCTACCAGTCTGCTACTTGTTAAATCAAAGAGCGTTTTTCTGATATGTCTTGATGACTTCTACGTCGCCAATTTCTGCACTGCCTGCACTTTGCAGTATTTCCGTCATGGCCTGCCGTCCAGCACAAAGCCATTCGAGCGCACCACACACCGCGCTACCACTTGCTTGATAGTTGCACGGTACCCTGTATCCTCTTCACCCGCGCAAATGCTTATTGGCAGCATTTTGTCATAACATAACATAATATAACGTGCATATATAACCGGCTTTAATTTTTCTAAGTTCTTGCAACTGCACTTAACCCAAAATTGTCACGACCACACTTTAACGAACCAGCCACTATCTCTCTCTCTCGATCCTTCTTCCTCCCTCTATCCCTTTCGTATGCGCTTCTTTTATTGCGGTTAGCAGTGTGTCCTGCAGTCCCTCCCCTTCTTGGCCGCTGATGGCATTTCGTCAAAGCAAAAGTGGCTGAAGTTTTAATTGAACTTTGGCTAGTTTCAGTGCACTAAACTCCCCCGCCCATGTCCATTATACCGCATCGCAACAGAACAAGTTATTCAAAAGCGAAATGACATTATTCGATGCACCAAAGTCTTGTTGAAATTGGAATTTAAAATATGTGCGACAGCAGAGGCAGAGAGAAAGACAGAGAGCGAAAGAAATAGAAGTAGAACAGTTCTATGGTGGCGTTAGGAGTAAAAAAGATGGAAGCGCTTTTGAATGTAAGCGATCGAATAGAAAATTTTCAAAAGCTCAAGTTGATGGCATTGAGAACGGAAAGAAAAAAAAAACAAGTAAGGAGTTGAAAAGCATTGAGGAGAAATTTTTTAATGGAATAATTAAGCATGTTTATCTAAGTTTAAGCATTTGCTGCGGTGGCTTTATGCGCTCAATATTGCGAAATTAAAAAAAAAACTTTGAAGAAGAAGCAGCAGAAAGCAGAAGTTTTTGGGGTCATTGAGCAAAGTGAATGGTGAATGTTTGTTTTTACAAGTTTTATCGCTTTGTGGCGCTTCGGTTATGTTAGTGTCTACAGGTTGATTGACAATATGTGCTTGAAGAGAAAGAAAATTTATTTATTATGAAAGGTTGCATGCAGTTGTTGTATTACCCTAATGATTTCGAAATGGCAGTTTCAGTAATTATTTTATTTATTTTTAGGTAAGAGGTGATATGTGTCTTGATTTTACCAGCTGTTGCATATTTAAGAAAGAAAATATCTCTTTGAGGAGTTCAAAACCCGTCTTTGCCTGCGACGTTATGATGTGGGAAAGCATGAGAGAGAGATGCATTAGGCTGACGCCAACTGGTAGGTATAATACATTTGCGTAACACATTTCCGATATGGAAAACAAATTAGGACCACTCTGGAAGTCATACAGTAATATTTCTTCTTCATAGTCTTAGAATTTATAGACGAGTATTAAAGTTTTATATATCCTTGGATTGGTCTCCAGAAAGGAATTTTTTAACCCCAAGTGCACAACTGGCATATTTACTAGACCGTATAGCGAAAAAAGAGTTCGTCGTACGCTCCCCATATGTTGTATTTTTGGAAAATATTTCCGGAAAATTTTTTTATTTTATTTTTTTATGACACCGCTAGATGTCGCTAAAATAATTTTTTATATCTTCGGTATTTGTAGACAGGCATCTAAGTTTGATACACCAATGTCTTTATCTTTAGAGGGAGGTTTTGACTATGGAATCGTGTTAAATCTATGTGCGCCATTGCGGTCAGTTACACCCACTTAGTCTATACCACCTTAATGTAACTTTATTTTGCCTGCATGTTAAGCGCCGTCAAAAATCATTAATATTTTGTAAAGGAAGTATTACGATCGCTTCAGCAGAATCCGAAATAAAACACATTTAACATTCCGAGGAATATACATTTGTTTTTTTTTGCTTCCTGTGGTCTTTTAGGTTCATTTTACAAAGATTTTTTCTGAGGAGACCCCTACTGAAATTTTATTGCGAATAACTTTCTGGAATATTTTAACCCTCTAACGACCTTGAAAAATACTATTTTTCCTAAATTTCTAAAAGAGGGGTCAAAATAACCCAAAATATGTTAAATGCTTTTAGAATCAAAAGTCACAAATTTGCAAAAAAAAGTCCAAAACAGAAAGAAGGAAAATGCAAATGCAAATTTTGTGCACACTAAAGCGAAGATATTGTCGCTTAATGAACAAACAAACGTACGCAAAAAATTTATGAATGTGGGAACCCGTGTATGTAAGCAGAGCAAAAAAGACAAACAAAAACCATTAAAGCCAACAAAAATTTTCAAAATAAAGTCATAACAGAGAAGAACGTATCTAAGGAAGGAATATTTGTGCAATATTTATTTGCATATTTAATTGATACGTTGCATGAACCAAAAAATATACTATGTCTTTAGCTTTTCAAAAAAAAAAAAAATGCTTTAGGTATATATGTATTAAGCCGTATCACGAAAATAAAGTTTGCGTGTGTCAGTTTTATTTGAACACTTACGTCGAAAAAATATTTATGGTGTAAAAAATTTTTTTTTAGGCCCGCGTTAAAAACAGCTAAATCGCGTTTTTTGTAATAACTTCCTTATTTGATGTCCGATCTCTATGATCTTAATGTCGCAGAAAAGGTCTCGCTCAGCACTATATTTGGCTCATATAAAGTTTCGACCTCAAAGGTTGTTCTGAGTTTTACCTTTAAAAATTTTGGAGTTACTATCCCTAGATTTTTTTATTTTTATCACTAATACAAAGCTCTCAAAAAACCATGAGGACTCCGCTAAAAAAGTTGTAGCCTTTACTCACAAACAAAAAAGTTATACAGTTTTAAAATCAGAGAACCTGTTTTTTTTTTAAATTATCCCAAGTTCTTATTTATATGAGGCAGTAACGCCATATAGTATGAGTTTTTGATTAAAAAGTATTCTAAGTCCTCGCTTGACTTGGGAATGTTGTACCGCGATGGAACAGCTACCAATACTGGATACATGATATGCCAAAAATTATTGATGATTGGACTATTCGTGCTGATCAACGTTATTTATATTGAATGATAATGGCTGTAGTGAAGATTTGGTAAGTATTCAAGTGGGATCTCTAAGCACAACGCGCTGGCTTACAACGGCTTCACGATTTCTGCATCCGTGCGTATCGTAAAATCATCCAAGTTATTTAGAAAAACTGCTATAGTTCGTTGTAAAATTATACGCGCCTAAGAAGAGACAACGGAAGTCTAAATGTATTATCAATACTTGCGCTGGATGCGTCGTCTGCCCCTAGAAATGCAGTTAATTATTCAGCCTACAATTGAAAACAACGCACTTTACTTTAATCCCCAAAACATCTTCTTATCTATGATAACCGAGACCAAAAATGACGATGTCCTCCAAATTTAGAGATATTTATGAAAGCAGTTTCAGAGCTCTGAAAGTTAATTCTTCGTCGCTTATATTACTTTGCTCACACTCAAAAAAAAATTACTCAGATTATGGAAAAATGAGAATGATTCGCCGCTAATGACATATTTTCATTGTTTTGAATAAAATTTTCTTTCAAAACGTTGTTTTTACTCCTTGATTTAAAGAAAATTGTACATCAAAACAATGAAAATGTGTCTTTAGCGCCGAAACATTCCCATTTTTCCATAATCTGGGTAAGTTGTTTTTTCAGTGCAGGTTTCGAACGTTTAAAACAAATTGGAATTTATGTGCAGGGAATTCTCTTCCTTCTCATATGCATTTTATATACATATATGTACGTATAGTTTTTTCCCCTTTTATTTATTTTTATTACCTCAACAATAGTTACTCATACGCCCCCACATCGGATCGCTTTGTATGTGAAAACTGAAAATGTTTTCTTAAATATCTCGAAAATGGGAGTGCATACACTTCACTTCTAAAAACGCCATCGTAATCTGGAGCCAAAAATTAAGTTGACGTGTTTCGCCGCTTCTCTGTGGTAATTTTTTATAAAAAAAAACAAGTGTTTCATTTTACAACGTTATAACTTTTTTGTTTGTGAATAAAGGCTAGAATTTCTTTGGGGGATTCCTCATGGTTTTTTGAGAGCTTTGTATTAGTGATAAAAATAAAAAAATCTAGGGATAGTAACTCCAAAATTTTTAAAGGTAAAACTCAGGACAACCTTTGAGGTCGAAACTTTATATGGCCCAAATATAGTGCTGAGCGAGACCTTTTCTGCGACATTAAGATCATAGAGATCAGACATCAAATAAGGAAGTTATTACAAAAAACGCGATTTAGCTGTTTTTAACGCGGGCCTAAAAAAAAAAATTTTACACCAAAAATATTTTTTCGACATAAGTGTTCAAATAAAACTGACACACACTAAACTTTTTTTTTGTCCATATATCGTGATACGGCTTAATATGTATGCATTTTTGTGGGTCATGCTAATTACACAAGATCTTGCACATGCCCGATCTTAATGCCCGAAAAAGAAGAGAGTATTGGAGCCAATAAAATACTTACATATGACGAGGGTAGCCTAGTCAGTTATTATTAAAAGGCACTACTACACCGCGAATCAAGGTCTATTGTGCGCTGCCTCATAGCCTAGTATATATGGGGGCTCTTAAAGGAATTTTAATCAAACAAAAGACGGTTCTTTTGCATAACAATCCGCACAATGCCGCCTGAATCTGAGATAAAGATGAGATCTGAGAAATATACAGAGAATGGCACAACGAAATCGGCTTTTAACCAGATCAAACTTTACAAGGGATGACGGAAATTCGTTTGGCAATACATCTCCGCCTCATTGTGTGCCTTCATAAGACCAAAAAAACGTTTAGGGCAATAGAAAGCTGAAATTGTACACGGTTTCGCAGGGCACTCGACATTTTCCTTGCCATTGTAGTCTTCATGAGCAGGAACCTATCCCAGTAATGGGTTTCTTATGATGCCTAGAATGTTTAGCACTCTTAGACTCTCGTCAACAAGCTTTGATGTAATCATGTAGGACTAAAGAGCCTTTAAGGCTGCCACAAGTTGTATTGAAGGGTTTCAGCTTGAAAGATAGTGGGATAGTTTTCCATTTGTATCGATGTACTTTAGTTGGGCCCAAATATACGTATCGCCACAACCAAAATTTCGCTGCGATAAAAATTTGACTTAAGTACTAACCAGAACATAAAAATTATCTAACAAATGTAAAAGAATTCGCAAGTATTTATGCAAAAATTAGAAGGAGAAAAAAGGTAAAAAGAAGAAAAAAAAATGTTAACAAGTGATAAGAGAAACCAGAAGAATTCCAAAGTCAAATAAGCGAAAAGAGATACTGGCATGCAATGCAATAAAAGCACACACAAGCACACACAGTGTGTGCTAAATGATAGAAACCAAGTAAAACACTCAACGGCAGCGTAAATTGTGCAGCCACAAATGGACACGCCTTGAGTATTGTTGGATTGTAGGTGCATGTAGGAACCTATGCATAGGTTTTTGTGTGTGCACAGTTTTTGCCTTAGCACAGTCAACTAACGGAGTAGATATCCTGTAAATGGCACAAACGAAGCGCTTATTCTAATTGTAATCCAAGTTGTAAGTCGTTTAAAACAGACGGAGAACAGAGAGTCCTTGAATTAATTACCCTCGGAAGTGCTGCTTTCTATACAGAAAACAGCATGCAAATTATGTACATGCAAGCAGACACATACATATACATAGGTACATACATGCATACATAGCTGAATATATGCCGTTTTTTGTGGGTGACAAAGACAGCAAACAGCTGTAGATAACCAAATGCAAAAACTACTCACTAATGTATGTACCCAGCTAACAATTTTACCCGAAATCTGTTAGATTTCTATCAGATTGTCGACAAAAACTCCGAAATCAATAAGATTTCTGTACGACTTCTTCAAGAGAAATGTATGAAGACGTTGACAGGAATTCTCACAGACATGTCTTGGGAAATTGTGTACATATTCCCACCCTGTCGGAAAAACAAACAACCAAAAAGTTATCTTGGGAAATTCGTTCTTTTTTACCGACAATTCGTACAGATATCTAACAGATTTATGAACGAACAATGGGCTGGAATTCTTATGTTTTCCGACGAATCTGATGGATATCTTACAGATATCTGAAGAAAATCGTGCAGAATTCTGATATATTTTCCGACGAATCTAATAGATATCTAACAGATTTCTAAATAAAACTCAGCTAAAATTCGGTCTCATTTGCAATTAGTTATTTATTGCATAAAAATAGTTGAAGATTTCAATGAACAAATATAATAGGCTTTGTGTTAAAACGCATCATGGTAGTATTTATTATATTAAAAGTGATCTAAATAAGTATATCGTCGTTTAAACTTCATTACCGCCTATGCCAAAATTGAGACTTGCCAAACTTTAACTCTTGGCGCAAAGCTCTATCGATCCATACCATAAATTTGGTTTTTGGGAAGCCCGGGAAGGTATATATTTCCTCTAATGCTCTTTTTAGCTCTGAAGTCATAGAGGTGGGCGTCAGAAATTAAATTTTAATTTTTGGACCATATGTCGGTTATGCGATTATGAAAGTTTCACTTATGCGTTTAGAAGTTTAAACGGCGATATTTAATTAATTAACTAATTATATTTAACACACTTCCGCCGGTCTCAAACAGAGTCGTTAATCACTTTTTCGCCTCGCTTGATCCGTTGTCTGTAAACCTGACGGGACATATCCACTGGTTTTGTTGTAATTATTATTCGGTGATTTCTATTAATTTTTATATTTTTTTTTATATATTCTTAATCGAAATTTTCACACACGAAAATAAATATGTACATACATATGTATAAAATATTTTGGCATGTCTGCTATGAGATATGTCTGAAGGGGAAAAATTAAATTCCCTAGATATTTCTGATAGAAATCTGTAAAAAATCATAAGATATGTCCACATAGTCAACTTTGTACACAGAATTTTTTCAGAATTGTCTGAATCAGAATTTGTATGGTAAAATTGTTAGCGGGGTACTTACATGTATATGTATGTATGTATGTATCGGCGTCTGTAAAGCTAAACGAAGCGAATAGATACACTTTAGTAAGTAAAGCAAAGTACGAAATTAAGAAAGACAAAGGTGTTGATTGCGCGTTTTATAAGCAAAGCTGTATATGTACGTATATTAGACTGTCTCGCATAAAAAAAAGTCCGTCATAATGCCATTCATATAACGTCTTTTGGAAGATGTATTTTGGAACGATTTTCCGTCATCCCTTGTCAAGTTTGGTTTGGAGACAAACCGGTTTCGGCTAATATGTGCCATCTTCAGTGTCTTCTTTCGTTCTGAGTTATTTTGTGTAAGTTCGATAGTATTTATAGTAACTAACTTCCGTCGTTTTGTTCAGGTACTTCGTGTTCATGTGATGTGTTCGTGCATTCGTGCGTTCGGGTGACGTGTGTGTGTGTGTGAGTCTGTGTTGTGTGTTTAGGTATGCAAATCTATTTTTTGTCATATTTTCATTATTGTACCCTCATTAACCAAGTAGGTAAAAGTCCGTTATTGTCCGTTTGTGTGTTGTTTTGTTTATGTCGGTTTTAGGTCTTTTGTCCTCTTTCGGGTATAGTAGCTTAAGCGGTTCAAATAATGTATCCGATGCGGTGTTTATTTGTTCATTTATTATTTTACCTACGAATGTTTTTTGTTTGTATATCTCCATATTTTCTAATATGTTAAGTCGTCTTCCTTTGTGCTGTATGTGGAGAATTTTAGCTGTTTTTCCTATTTTCATGGGTGTACACTTGTTTTCCCCATCCTCAACAGCACAAGAACGCCGCTTTCAGACATTTATTAACACGACTTGAACGAACCCCGTTAGAAAAAGAAGCTTACAACAAGGAACTGAGCACAATATACACAATCGCAGAGAACAACGGATATCAAAAAAGTTTAGTGAAGAAAATACAAAAAAACATAAATTCAAGAAAGTCAGAAACCAAAGAAAAAGAAGAGAAGAAATGGGCAGTCCTATCATATACCGGAGCAACATCTTACAAGTTGGCTAAAGTTTTCCAAAAATATAACATTAATGCAGCATTTAAAACGAGGAACAATATGGGAAAACTTCTACGAAACAACATTAACAAGGAAGACCTCTTTGACAAACAAGGCGTATACAAATTGACTTGCGAATGCCAAAACAGTTATATAGGACAAACAGGACGCCAAATCAAGACGAGATATCGAGAACACATAAGGGATTACAATAAGAAATAAGAAAATCATCAACGACAGTGGAATCAAATTTCGCCAACCACATGGCAGAAAACAAGTGTACACCCATGAAAATAGGAAAAACAGCTAAAATTCTCCACATAAAGCATAAAGGAAGACGACTTAACATATTAGAAAATATGGAGATATACAAACAAAAAACATTCGTAGGTAAAATAATAAATGAACAAATAAACACCGCATCGGATACATTATTTGAACCGCTGTGTACACCCATGAAAATAGGAAAAACAGCTAAAATTCTCCACATACAGCATAAAGGAAGACGACTTAACATATTAGAAAATATGGAGATATACAAACAAAAAACATTCGTAGGTAAAATAATAAATGAACAAATAAACACCGCATCGGATACATTATTTGAACCGCTTAAGCTACTATACCCGAAAGAGGACAAAAGACCTAAAACCGACATAAACAAAACAACACACAAACGGACAATAACGGACTTTTACCTACTTGGTTAATGAGGGTACAATAATGAAAATATGACAAAAAATAGATTTGCATACCTAAACACACAACACAGACTCACACACACGTCACCCGAACGCACGAATGCAAGAACACATCACATGAACACGAAGTACCTGAACAAAACGACGGAAGTTAGTTACTATAAATACTATCGAACTTACACAAAATAACTCAGAACGAAAGAAGACACTGAAGATGGCGCATATTAGCCGAAACCGGTTTGTCTCCAAACCAAACTTGACAAGGGATGACGGAAAATCGTTCCACAATACATCATATTCCTACCCTGTCGGAAAAACAAGCAACCAAAAAGTTATCTTTTGGAAGACATTTCGAAAAAAAAATTTAGGACCAACCTACCAGTCGCACATTAAGGTTTGTTCTTATTACTTTTTGGTTGTTTGCTTTTCCGACAGGGCAGGAATATCACGTATTGTGTAACGATTTTCCGTCATGCCTTGGGGACAATATGTGCCATCTTCAGTGGCCTTTTTCGTTCTTCTTCTTCTCTTTCACATCTTCGGCATTTATAGTCGAATCATAAAGCTTGATACGTTAATATTTTTGACTCAAGCAGAGAATATTTTAAAGCTCGTTAACTTTAAGTGCACCATTTAGGAACTGACGGTTCATATATGAGTTGTTACCACCCTAATGTTATGTTCAGACACAACCTTAATTGAACATTAAGAGCCGTTATTCAATTTTCAAGCCTAATGATTCTCAATTTTCCATACAAAAATTGACCAAGTTAATGCTTCATTAGAAATTAATGAGTTCTTAATGAAGAACAATTCTGCATGCAACCCTGTTAAAAGGCTTGTTTCATAAGTAAAATGAAATGTCATGAAAAGAGAGATGTGATTAGCGTCAGTGTCCACTAAACAGGTTGGTTCGTCAGATCAGCTGCATTCTTGTTCTTCTTCATCAACTATCAAATTTGTTTTTATTTCTGCTTATTCTATACATGTATTCGTGTTTACGATTGGTAAAAATTGTTAGCTGAATGTCAAATTATTTCGTCCTCCTTGCAATTTTGACATTTAGGTCACGAGAGTTTGATATTCAGCTCACGGCGTGTATGTGTGTATGTATCTTGAGCCGACCTGTTAAATGGGCCAAGTAAATTAAATATGTCTGAACACCAAATCTCAAGATGTTCAATCAACCCCAATTGACTTAATTAATTTTTATGTCTGAACATAATATAATATACCTTTCTAAAGTCAGCGTATTAAAGGCTTTCAAAAATAGTTAATCTTTCACGAAATAACCATTTAGAATAATTCAGTAAAATCCGAAATAAAACACATTTTGATTTTGATTAGAAAAACGAAACGAAAGAGAATTTCAACACTTTTGCTTGGCGGGTGGTCTAATACCTTGTGCTTATTTACAAACATAAGCTGTAGCGGAGCAAGAGGCAAGAAGCTAAAAGTCCAAGATACATAAATATAAAAGTGTAATACGTTTTAGCAAAAGCGCACCGCAAACGAACGTGCAAACGTTTAAACTAAAGAGTTTGATTTGCATTTGAGCAGATGGAATGGCTGTTCGCTGTTAGAGTTACAGGCAGTTGAAATGTTTGCTGAAGGTAGATGGAGATGGGTATGACATTCACACAATGACGACTGAAACGACGACTGAACGAATAACCTAACCGCCTTCGCTGCCTTCGCCATCACTGTCAAGTCAATCAAATTGACGGCAAACTGATGGATGTGTCGTCAACGTGGACGTGGTCGCGGCCATTGAGGGTCGTTGAGGTGCAGAGCGACGTTTCTTTGCTGTGTGCAGGAGCAAACTGTGAATTTTTGTCTATCTGCTATACTTATGTGCATTCATATGGATGTATGTAACTGTTGCTATAGTTGCGCCCATGCTGTTGTTGTTGTTGTTGCTATTGTTCAAGCGGTTTAAATGCAATGGTAAATGTTGGCTGAATGGTGAGCAAATGAATGCGTCAAACGGAAACGGAAATGAAATAAAATGAATGAATGAGAGAATGAGTGAGTGAATGAATGAGTGAAATGAGCTGAAATGCAATGAAATTAAATGAAACCGCTTAGAGTGTTGATGATATAGCGGTGGCTATACGAGCGAGCGAGCATTGACTTTGCCACGTGCGTTTCAGCCAGCCAACAATGCCACAATAATAACAACAGCAACAACAATATAATAACAGGGAACACCTCTCTATTTGCACCAAATATAAATGAGACGACACATTTCAATTAAATGCGCTGATTTGACTTAAATTGAGTGCAATAATAATTTTTTTTTTAATTTGTATTTTAATTACTTTGTATGTGTGTGTGTTTATTTTTTATTAGTAAGAGAATTAAGTATTAATAAATTGCATAGAAAAGTGTTGCGTAAACACTAAGCAAGCTAAATGAATAATGAAACACACGCTTAATATTTAATGAATGCAGCTAGGGTTTTGAAGAGCTGAGTTGAGAATGCGACAGGATGTTCGATTCCCAGTTACGGTACATACATACATACATACGTAAAGAAGTAAAATAAAGAAATGCATAACACAGCTATTGATAAAAGCAATGTATGTCCCATGCGCTGAACCATCACCCTCAAAAACAGCCAATAGTTAACATATTTTTAAGCAAAATCTTAAAAAATATATATATGAGGGCTGTTTGATAAGTTCGTCTCATTATGAACTTGGCGGCCAATAATTTTAAATTCAACACTGCCCACATCAACTACCATCTCTTAAAATACTACTATAAAAGTTTGAGCATTTAGTTTGTGTTTGAGAGCTTTTAAGTATTTAAAGCCGAAAGCCTCGCGTGATTTAGCAAAAATGGAAAAAGGTGATTTCGTGTGCTGATTAAGCATTATTTTTTTCATAAAAAATCCATAAAGGAAACTAAGGAAAGGTTAGATAAATACTATAGGGATACTGCGCCATCATTCTCAATGGCCAAAAAGCGGTTTACTGAACTCCATTGTAGTCGTAGTGATGCCGAACATTCAGGTCAGTTAACACAATTAATCACGTCAGAAAATTTTCGATGAAATCCATGGAATGATACTGGACCATTGGAGAACGAAATAGCACGAAATAGCTGATACCATAGCCATTCCAACTGAGCGCGTGCATCACATCTTACATGAATATTTGGACATCAAAAAGCTATCCGCACGATGGCCGCCGCGATTACTTACACTGAAAAAAACATCTTACTCCGATCATGGAAAAGTCGGAATGATTCTGCACTAAATACAAATTTTCTTTATTTTGATGTACAATTTTCTTCAAATCAAGGAATAAATACCACCTTTTAAAGAAAATTGTATTCAAAACAATGGAAATATGTCTTTAGCGCCAAATCATTCCCATTTTCCCATAATCTGGCTTATTTTTTTTTTTAGTGTAGACTCGATAATAAGCGTAGGTAATCATGTGACAACTTCAAAGCAGTGTTTAAACGCAATCCGAACGAACTTTTGTGCCGTTTTGTTACCACAGATGAATCCTGTATTTATCACAACACCCCAGAATCAAGTAACAATCAAAACAGTTGGTTTTTCTGCGTGCACGTGCTCTAAAGAAGCCTGGGTTTGTCGACCAATAAGATTACGGCCACAGTTCTTTTGGGACGTACAGGCTGTCATTTACATCGATTATCTTGAAAAGGTTAAAACAATTACCGGCGAATATTACTCACAGCTTTTGGACAGACTCGATCTTGATTAGAGCCAAAAATTACCGGATTTTGAAAGAAAAAATTCTGCCTTAAGGCACAAACGCACACGTGTGTGGGCACCATGGCAAAAGTTTATAAATTGGGTTACGAATTGTGCTACCCCACCCACCATATTCACCAGATTAAGCCCCTCTGATTATTTGCTGTTTCCAAACCTCAAAAATGGCTGGGTCAAATGAAAAGGTCATCACAGAAAACAATTCCTATTTTGAGAGCCTTGAAAAAGCCTGTACTTTGGAAGGAATTAAATCAGAAAACCAGACCGACGAGCGGACCGATCGGCAGCCTGACATGGCTGAAACGACTCAACTCATGATTCTGATCATATCGGTATGTACATATTTTGGTGGGCCGTCACGCTTCTTTCTGGTATTTTCAAGATTTGAGGTGCGGCACAAAATTATATGTAATACCATTCCATGTTCATGAAACAACACCGACAGGGTAGTCCTAAATTGTTTTTTTTTCGCAAATGTCTTCGGAAGGTATATTTTATTAGGAGGTCTAATGCACGAACAACCTAAACACTCATAAACACTGTGAAATTGCTGCCCAAAAATCATTTCTAAACCAATTTGACTCACAGCATGGAAATTGCAAAATGTGTGGGTGTATTAGGAAGCTTTTGTGATATGTTCATTTACTCGAATGCAATCAATCCATACAAACATACAAATCTACTTTGTGCCTGCTGTATAGACAGCCAGACAATTCTGAATGTTCAATAATTTCCATTTCCGCAATGAATTTGCCAGTTTCCTGCCCAGAGTAATAAACACTTCGTTGGATGAACACACTAGTTAACCACATTGATTTCGTTGGAAAGGGAATTTTGTAGCAATTGCTGTGAACGAGAGCAAGCAATTGAAAGACTTTCATCTGAACTAAATTGCCAGTAAAATCTGATATATGTACATCAATGAAATAGGCGAATTGCATTCGAAAAAATCGGAACGATTTGATAGCCAAAGTTTGCGCAATGATAAATTTCTATCGACTTCAGTTGAAACATTTTAAATTAATTCTTATAGTCCCCACTTAAATGTACGTGAAAATGGAGAACTAGAGAAAATTCTGATTAACTACGCACTCATATGCAAATGCTGATGGATGCATGTATCTACATATGTACGTATGTACACATATATATATATATATTAGTGTCCGACCGAAGCTGGAATTTTAGGCCGAAGCCGAAGACGTAGCCGAATATTCGGCATAATTCTTTATTCGGCCGAAAACCGAAGCCGAAACCGAATACCAAAATAAGAAAAATATATACTTAAGTATGAGATCTTTTTTATTTTATAACAATTCACTTTTTTTTTGTTTTTTGAATAAACAAAACACCTTCCAAAAATACATACATACATAGTTGTAAACAAAAATAAAATGAGTATAAAAATTCAGTTTTTATGTTAACATTTTAACAATGTAGCTAAATAAAATTCAATACCTAAAGTTCAAAAGCTTTATGTTGTACGCCAAAAAAGGAGTTTATCTGCATTTTCCCCCAAGAGATTTGACCAGACATTGAAAATAATTGTTAACAATTTCAAAGGTTTTGAAAATAACAAAAAATCTTAGACAAAAACTAACAATCTTTTAAAAACAAAAATCCAAAGACAAAAAAATAATTATTTTTGTCTGAGAGAAAACCTTATTTCTTGATTTTTTTGTTATTCACTGATATTTATTTTCAACAGAAAAAATTTGAGCAAGAAACAAAAAAATATATGCATATCTACATATATTCAATGAAAATTTTTCAAATAAGTTTTTTTTATATTTCTCAATATGTGAGATTTATTTTGAAAAATAAAATATTTTTGTTATGCTATGGTTATGGTTACAATCTTGATTGCCAATCAAAATCGGAAACATTTCGTGATTGGTGAGAGGTGGTTACGCTTACATTGATGATTGGAGCGGACATGCACAACATAACACATGATAATTAATGAGCACATACACAACATAACACATTATTACCTCTGAAACCTCGTTTGCTGGCTGCCTGTTTCACACAGCAAGTTTGCTGGATGTGAGAGTCCGAAAATTCTCTCACCGTCGGAGTGCACAACAACAATTACACGGTGCTCGACCAGCTTGATTGGTAGCATAACCAGGCCATTACCGAAAGACAAAAAAATCTGATTTTAAATTTTTTTTTATGAGACCGAAATTTTTATTTTTCTTTTTTTTTGTTTTTTTGTCTGTGAAAAACAAAAATATTTTAAATGTTAAGAGTTAAATTCAATCTCTGGATTTGGCCGTCTATCGGTGTATAGTTGACCAGCTGCACTAAATAATTGCTAGCTCGCCACACTCGTTGGAGGAGCAGTTAAATATTTTTTGTGACCTTTTTTAAATTAAAAAAAATTGAGGAATGCCAATAATGGAATATATTAACACTACGAAGAACAAGTGGTTGATCTAAGTATTCGTAATTTCATTTCAAAACTTGTATTAGTTTTTGCTTTGCGTGTGCAATCTTTTGCAGATTTATCATCGGATGCCCAGAGGTCACTGGAATCCAAAGTAATTGATTCATCGAAAGATTCTTCACTATCACAAAAAAAACAACAAATGTCGTTTTGTGATCCAGTGTAATTAGCGTAATACTAGTATTCTGTAAGCTGCCTCAAGTCACTAATAGAGACTTTTGGGGACTTTTTCGTGGTGATATTGATTTTGAGACAATTTGGTATTCTGTAAGCTAGCTCACGTCTCAAGTCTCAAAAAATACGTCACTAATTAGTGACCTGGTGGCGAGGAGGTCACAAAATAAACAAAACATTGAGGTGAACTAAATAAAGCGTCAAAATTTATAAAACCTTACAATTTGTTTGCTCTTTGCTTGTTCGCTTGCTATTTTCTGTAATAAAACAAGTTTATTTGTATGAAATTAGCAAAATAATAAAATTTTGCTGGTTTTGCTAATACCATGTCTCCACATAACGTGTTTCGCTCTTTTTTTCTCCATTTTCTCTCTCAATCTTGTTTCGACACGGAAACCAGAGCCGAATCTCGCCAATTTCCATACAAAATTTCTGAGAGCGAGTGAAGATTGAAACACTGTTTCATTCTGAATCATCTTGCCAACCTCGATGATATCGATGTCTTCTCTAATTTTGTATCGAAAATCTATCGAAATCTCACACGGACCAAAACAAAAACGCAAAAATAAGCAAACATACAAACATTTAAGAAGAGCAAGAAAGAGAAATGTTAAACTGAATCACGATCAGCCACGTGGAGACGGGTTATTTAGCGAGATGTTTTGCTACATGTTTCTTTGGTGAAACAAGTTACGTGGAGACGGGCTTTAACTTACTTTTTTCCGCCATTTCGATCAAGTGTAAATAGTGATGAGATACAATAGTTATCGATATTTCAATGTTTTACGTTACATGATTTTTTTTGCGAATCGGTTCAGATAAAACACTCGTTAAACATTATATTCATAACTATTTTTATAAGTGATAAGTAGTAATGATACGCTTTATTTTTTTAATGCAATATATTGCTCATAAATTCATTTCCAGAACCTATTTTCGTATGTAATCGATTAGTGAGTATTCGTTAAATTATTTTGTTATCTCAAACAGTCTCAGTACATTTTCACCACAGTCTTTGGTGAAATTTTTAGTGACTTTCGGTTACTGAATACCAAAAATGGCTCAAGTCACTAAAAATGTCTCATGTCTCAAATCTCAAATTTAGTGACTTGAGATGAGACGGAGTTACAGAATTCGCCTATAAGTTATCGTTCGGAATTTTGGGCCTGTTCAATAACAAAAAAATATTACTGGAAGTTACGATTTTCTGTCGCTTATAAAAAATCAAAAATTCGTAAAATCCAGTCAATTTTTTTTGTTATTAAACAAATCTATTATTCGGCCTCGATTATTCGGCCTTTTCAGCCGAAGGCCGAAGCCGAAGCCGAATAAAAAATATCAGCCGAATAGGCCGAATACCGAAGCTTGGCCGAATATTCGGTCGGACACTAATATATATATTACGAGCTCATGTGACTCGTGAAATATGTGACAAACATTGCTAAAATCCATACAGAGTTTTGTCAGTTGGTAAATCTTCTCGTAAACTTTTAATTACTTTTCGGCGAAGTTTCTTTAGGCGTACTTGGAAATTTACATATTGAGGTATGTACTTGTTGTTGCTGTTGTGCGCTCATGTATGCAACAACATTGAATATTTTACAGAAATCACAAATATAGACTATACCATACCTGGAAGGTGGTTAGGTGAAAATAACCAACCAGTCTAACCTAACCTAACGAGATTTTATTTTTTTTTTAATAAGGCGGTACATATTTTCTGAGAAATAATATGTAATCTTTGCCCTGCACATCAGCGGTCCAACAACAGCGGTAAACAAAATTTATTAAAAAGTTGCTATTTCCTAGTTACTATAACATTCACCTTACCAAAAAATTGCGTGATTTATTTACAAGTTTTTTTTTTTTTAAGAGTTTTTGAGAAGTGTGTATCCACCTTCGCACTCTCACCAATTACAGAGATCTCACATTTCTAGGTCCGCTTTAATTTCACTTATGTATCTCCAATTGCCATTTTCTGCATTCGCACTCTTTTCCCATCTTATTATCTTACAATATTCCCATTTTGTCAATGCTTGTTTGAATCTACGGTAGCTACTTGCTTTTTACACCTTTCATGAGAATGAAATGGTATTATAACTTTGTGCAGAAACACGAATGGTGAAAGTACCAGAAGGAAGCGTGGCGGCACCACCAAAATATATACCAATATGATCAGTATCATGAGCTGAGTCGATTATGCCATGTCCGTCTGTCTGGTTGTCTGTCTGTCTGTTTGATCGTAAACTAGTCCCTTAGTTTTTGAGATATCTGCTTAAAATTCGGAATGTGAATGTATTTTAGGAGAAGCTGATCATTTGTCGAAATTTGTCAAGATCGGACCACTATTACATATAGTTGCCATACCACCCACCGATTGTTCAGATATGCAAATTTTGGGGTATAACTTCTCTATTTAAATCAGGGTTTGAAAAACTGCCAGCAAAACAGCAACAGTCTCAAAAAATAAGCTGCTCCTATTCTGCTAAAGTTGTCATTATTTTTTTAGAACTTTTGAATTTTGATTTCCTTTGAAAATATATATGTATGTACATTGGAATCAGAGAGCATTCGAATCATTTTTTTTGTTTCTCTGTGCTGTTGCTTAACAGCAAAGCACAGATAACCAAAAATTTCAATTTTCAGTACGGCTTTTTGAAATTTGTTTTTTCTTTTTACCTTATAATTTCGATTGTGTTCACATAAATAAAAAAAGGCAACAAAAGTCCTGTAAAAAATATTATGTTGCATTTTGTTGTTGTTTTACTCTGCTGTAAAAATTTCCACAGTACAGCAACAGTCGTCAGTAATTTTTGGAAATTGAAGGCTGCATAGTTACAGTACAGTAGAATTTTTTATTTTTTTTTTTTTCTTTTGTTGCGCTGTTCATTTTTTAATTTTGAAATGAAAATGAAATTCAAAGTAAATGAAAAAAAAGTTGAAAGTAATTTCAAACCCTGATTTAAATAGCTAAGACATTGGGTCATATTAATAAAAGCTAAGCATTTGCTTTTGCTTACGATTTCAGACCTTTTACTCAAATTTTGAAATTTTGCTCATAGAAATTATTGTCAAATTTTTAAAATCTTGCGTAAAAGCATTAGCTTGGTTTTTATTAATATGGCCCATTATCTTTTCTAATAAAACTTGCCATAAATAAGCCACAGAATTGAAAGTATAAATTAAACAATATCGAAATATGTAACTTTTCATTTCCGCATTCATGAAAGGTATGAAGTCTTCGATACGGCCGAAGACAGCTGCGCTCTTACTTGTTTTAAATTTAATTTGATTCCTTTACATCTCTGATTTCATGCAAAAAAGTGCAAGTGCACGCAAGGAAATGTCTACATATGCGCGTCTGTGTGTGTGCACTTGATTACACAACTTCCCTGCAAAGAAGTTTTGCTTATTGTTGAGAAATCAGGTCAAAAATGAATATGCTGGCAGCGCTGCTTTTGTTATGCACTCACTCTAATTCTTATCTAGGCCTTATTTTGCATGGGGATATGCCTCAGAGAGAGAGTACTCCTTATGGCCTGATGACATCAACACAGGAAAATCAGCCTTACTTTAAGCCTTACGCCATACAAATTTGCTACCCTTATAATTTTCAGGCCTTATTTCGTAAGCCTTTAAATCTGCTGTTTTAATTCTTAAATAAGGCTTAGATTTTTTGTTGGGTTGCTATTATTTCTTTTTCTATCCCTACACCCACACACCACCACACTCACTCGCTCACTTACCCACTAACATTCCGCTTCACGCCTTCGCCACTTCAGTTTCGGCTTCAGCTTCAATTTCAGTTGTGGGTACTCTGTTGCATACATATTTAGCTCAGTTCCTGTTACTCGTCTTCCGCCATCTTCAATGTATCGCCGTAGAGTAGCGTGGCGTGGCTTGGCGTTTTTGTTGCGCCTTTGCTCAGGTTGGTTTGCCATTACACATTTGCTTCTTTCTGTCCATTCACATTCCGTTTTATTTTGTGTTGCACATTTGCCTTTTTTCTTTTTTGTTTTTGTGTATTGCGTTTGAGTGTGTTTTGTGTTGTTGTATTGCATTGCGCGCCAGCGGAAGTGCTTAAGCGCATCGCACGGTATTTCCTGTTTTTGTTTTTCACACAACCGTTGCTGCAACTCTCTCGCTTACTTACTTACTCACCCACTTAGCGTTTTGTTTTGTTGTGCTGTGTTGTTGTTGTTGTTTCTCTGTTTGGTGTCTATGCCGTATTATTAAACTCAACAACTTGACGCTTTAACAATACATCTGTTTTTCTATAAACTTCCCTTTCAATTTATTTTCTCGATTTTAATTTTATTTTGCTTTTTTTGCTTCGTCCCTCAAAAACAAGCGCGGCCTGGATTTTATAGTATAACCAGTGTTGAGTTATAAGTATTCATCAGAAAACAATTCGTGTGTATTTGATTATTTTTTTGTAGATAAAATGCTTTGATGAGAGTCTTATTTTACATTAGGCTTGGTTATCCAAGTCTCGTCTTCAGCAGAGAATGTAGAGAAGGTTGCGATTCGCTTCCGTTGCATAAAAATGCCATGTTCGGAATTTCAATCAGTGCAGCGATTCTTTAACTTATTTTGCGACCGAAAATCGCAAGTCTGCCGACACAAAAATTTCCCTCGATACCTATGCTATGATTATCGGAAACAACTGTCAAAATATGCTATAGAATTTGATCGAAAAATCGTACAGAATAACATAATCGCAAAACTGTTCGCAAATTTACGATATCGATGCGAAAATTGTCGCAATTTGTTTACAGAATCCCTGCACAGATATCTCAAACACCAGTTTGCGTTCAGACAGACGGAGATAGGTTAATCGGCTCAGCCCATGATTCTGATCATATCGGTATATATGTATGCAGTTTGGTGGGTCCATCAACTCTCCTTCTTGTACTTACAAAAATCGTGTTTTGGACAAAAGTTATAATACTATTTCATGTTCATAAAAGTTAGGGTAAAAGGAAAAGTAGCTGCTTTTTCCTTTTTCATCTCTATTTCTGTGCACACCACTGTATATATAAATAAATAATGCAAACAATACCTTGAGAAATTCTTCGAATTTGCACTGCCTTCGAACTGCTTTGACTAAGTAGAAAAACATATAAGGGTAAAAGTATTTAAATATACAAAAACAGCTTTTTATAAATGCAGTACATACTTACATATGTACATTAGCCCGGGTCGATTTACTAAGCTATGTACACATGTATATTGTGCCATCGAAATTATGATCTCTCTCATTCCTCGGGGCAGAAAACTCTTCCACGACATTTTTCTAAAATTAATTTTGATGTTCCGGATTTCGATTTTATGGACTAAGACGGATTTTTGAAAATCAAAAATGGACAAAAATCGACAAAAAATAACCAGGCCAATATGTATGTATGTACATCAAATTCAATCAAAATTATATGCTGAATCCAAATATGAAATCAGAGCTGAAATCGAATGAGTCGTTATTTGTTTCATTTTCGTTTGTGTTTGAGATTTGTTTTTGCTTCCAGTCGCATGCCTATGGCGTATAAGTAATGTGGATTTTTCTTAGAGTTTAATGCAGTCAAAATGAAAATGATTTTCAGAAATCCTTCTTGGTCCATAAAAATTAAATTCCGGAACATCAAAATTAAATTTAGACAAATGTTGTGGAAGAGTTTTTTACACAAAAAATGAGAGGAATCATAATTTCGATGGCACGATATCGATTAATTTCCCAACATACAAATCGCCCCGAATTAATAGATATGTGTAGGTAAATACATCTATACTATGTATGCATGCAGCATCTGCATACGTGCCGTTCCTTTTTGTTATAATTGCATTGAATGCACTAGTCTATAGGTATTTTTCCATTCTACTTATCGTTTGATTTGTACTGAGTTTTTTTGTTGTTAATTTTATTTTTATTTTTATTCCTTGTTGAGTTTTTTTGGGTTTTTGGTTTTTGTAGTCCTCTTCATTATTGATGTTGATGTTGTTGATAGTGTCAGGCGTTATCTTGTTGCTGAAACAGATATACACAGGTATGTAATACACATACATATGTATAAATGTCCGCATATTGATGCAAATTTCGATAGGAAATGGACGTAGCAGCACAAAAAGAAAACAAAAAGTTGTCAATTCAACTTTAAACACATACAAACACACATATTTACTTTCTACTTGAAACTTATGTATAACAAGTAAGGAAGCCTAAGTTCGAGTGGAATCGAACATTAGATACTCAGCTGTATGCTTTCATTGTTTGTTTGCGTTTGATGGATTTTATATAAAGCGAGTGCTGCATAAAGTGGGCGTAGCCACGCCCATTTTCAACATTTTTATCAGTCATCCAACTAAGCATATGAATATTATTCTTTGTGCAAAATTTCATTCCTTTATGACTTCCAGTTACAAAGATGTCACGTTACAAATTTCCAAAGCGTGTTCCAGAAATATCTTTGCTAAAAAGTAGGCGTGGTCATAAACCGATTTCAATAAATTTTTGCGTGTCTATTAATACAAGTTATAAAAGTGTATAAACCAAGTTTCATCATAATATCTCAATTATTTGTCGAGTTATAAGCTAAGAAATATTGTATATTCCTGCTTCTAAAAAGAGGCGGTGCCACGCCCATTTTCCAAAATTTTTACGGTTTTTGTCTTATGTTCGTAGTTAGACTCCTGCCATAAAATTTTAATGATATATCTTTATATTTGACAGAGATATGGCTTAAAATGTTTTTATTAGGTCACTTTATAGTTCCCATATATAAAAGTGGGCGTGGCCGTCAACCGATTTTAACAATTTTTCGTCCAAACATTTGCCTAGGTAATTATATTACGCACACCAAATTTCATCGATATATCTTCAACGGTTTCTGAGTTATGACTCATAAAACTTTCAATGTTTGCCCCTTAATAAGTGGGCGTGGCACCGCCTATTTTTCAAAATTTTTATGCTTTCTGTTTTATGTCCATAATTGGACTCATGCGACAAAATTTCAGTGATATATCTTTAATTTGACAGAGATATCGCTTAAAATGTTTTTATTAGGTCACTTTATAATATACATATATAAAAGTGGGCGTGGCCGTCAACCGATTTTAACTGTTTTCCGTCCAAATGTTTGGCTAAGTAAGTAAATCACGCATACCAAATTTCATCAATATATCTTCAATGGTTTCTGAGTTATGACATATAAAACTTATCATGTTTGACCCTTAATAAGTGGGCGTGGCACCGCCCATTTTCCAAAATTTCATCAAATTTCTTCATAGGGGCCTGAGCTCAATACGTGGGTAAAATTTCATCGCTCCAGATATATTAGTGACTGAGATACAAAATTTGCGATTTTTACTATATAGGGGAGGTGGGCGTGGTCATGGTCCGATTTCGCCCATTTTCAATACCATCCGTTCCTGTCTTGATACCAACTTACATTTCAAATTTCATCAAAATATCTCAATTTTTGCGCGAGTTATCGTGCGCACAGACGGACAGACGGACGGACATGGCTCAATCGATTTCTCTTTTCACCCTGATCATTTTGATATATATAAGTCTATATCTATCTCAATTATTTCATTCTGTTACAATCCACCGTTATGTGATTAAAACTATAATACTCTGTGTACTAGTACAGCTGAGTATAAAAATATTGTACGTATACATACATGTATATATACATGTATGTGCGCAAGTAGCTATACAAAAAGCATAACTTGCATCATTTTTTCCGATAGAATTTTGCTATTGAAGCGTTGTTAGAAGTTGCTTGTTGTTGGTCGCCAAGTGTCATCGGAAGTCAACTGCCACGGATACGTACGATGCAGCCCTCCCTGATGTTGGCGACTGGAGTGTTGTGGCATGCAGAACGGAAAACGGTTGAGAGCCGGTGTGCACTTCAAACTTCGCTTCAGATTCAGGTTCGGTTCGGTTTAGCAGCTGCTGCAGCTTAAACTTTAACATTTTGAACTTTTCTACTTTTACTTCCGTAGTAATTTTGTGTTTTTTTTTTTGTAGTTTTGTCGTAATTTTTTGTTGCCATTTTCTTTTCTTCCCTTTTTAATACAAATTTACCTTTATAGTTTTCTTTTCTTGCTAAGCTTGTTTACAGATATTTTTTCTGTTTCTTCGCTTTGCATATAAATATTATTACTAAGTTGAGTGGCAGCTATCGATATTGAATGTAAGTACTTTTGCTTGGTTTAGCGCTCGTTTGAAATCATTTATGCATTTTAGCAAATTAGTGTAAAGGTTAGATATTTTTTGCAAAAAACAATTTTAATAAATAAATAAATAAAAATTAAATAAATAATAATTATTATTTAATTTAATTTAACGAGCACAGGCCCATGTTATATTTTAATTTTTATTTTTTTAGAAACTAGAAAAAAGTTCTTGGAAGCTTGGATATAGCGACAGCTGTTTCACCTTAGATCCCCCTAAGACTCGTCATGCTACTTTTGTTTCGGGCAAGAATCGAACTTGCGCACTTCACAGTACAATGACTACAGCTTTAACTGCTGAGCAATTTACTGCCTTCGACATCTAATAGAAGTTCTTTGCTACTTTCTTTCCTATTATGATAATTCGTATAATTCGTTTCTAACTTGTGCACATACCTACATATTTACATACATATTATGGTATGATTAAACACAAGCAGCGAATAAAGAGTAGGGACGGTCAGAAGAACAAATTTTTTATTTTAATTTATTTAATAAAAAATTTGTTTGTTTTCCGATTGATTTTCCCTAATTCAGCGAAAACTTCTGTTTATGTAGTACTATCCAGAATTGACTATTTTAAGCCCAAGTTCTATGAGATAATTATTCCAAGTACAACTTGGATGGATTGCGCTCTTATTAGAACAATAAATTAAAGCGTGAATAACGATTATTCAAGAACATTGATGTGTAAACAGTTTCAAAATTGGATTTTTATTCCCTTTCTAGTTTCCTTGGTATTAAAATGCAATTCTGGTTTTTTATAATCTATACACTCAGGGAAAAACAGCATTTTAATATCAAAAATTAAATTTTTGTTTTCATAATGCACGTTTTAAACCAAACCATTTTTATTTGAACAATGAAAATTTTTAAATTAAAAATGAAATTTTTTAATTAAGAATGAAATTTTTGAAGTAAAAATGCATTTTGGATTTAAAAAGAAACATACTTAAATTAAAAATGAAAATGAATGTTGATTCAAAAACTCGCTCTTTGTTCAAAATTTTTTTGTGAGAAGTCAAAGAAAAACAATAATGAGAATCGATTCTCTTTAATTTTGCTTTTACAATGATTTATATAATTCATGGATTCTTTTTTAGGAAAAGGGAAGTATAAATAGGTTGCTACAATTCGATATAATGTTTAATATTCCACTATGTGATGGCGTTGGGTTGAGTTTCAGGTTGATGTCATGGTTCGAATCCGGAGGAGAATATAAAATAAAGAAGAAAAAGGAGAATAAGGAGAATAAGAAATAAAAATAGCAAACAGTTAAGGCGAATTAAAAAAGAAGAGGAGAACAAGCGGGGGCTATATTTTTGTAGTTGGGACTCGGATTAAGAGAAGATGAAGAGAATGCCGTCGGATACAATTTCGAAACCGGAAGAGAAAATGAATTAGAGAACACTGTAGCGTTTTTTTCTCATAGTGCTTAAAATAAAACTAAAAATTTTTAAATTTAAAATATTTATTCTTGATTTAAAAATTTTCCAATGAATATTTTTAAAATAAAAATGTTGGTATTTACATCACTTTTAAATACGTTTTTGCCCATTTTAAGCACGTTTTCATAAGTTTTTATAATTTTTTTTCCCTGAGTGTATATATAAAAATGATTTGGTATTTAATTGTAACGCTAAAACTTGAAAACGGCTGAACCAAATCAAATACTTCCTTAGGGGGGTTTGTTTGTTGTTACCCCGCGAAGGTCTAGACGAAGAAAAAATTAAAAAATGTTAGGGGGGCGTGGCAACTCCCATACAACCATAATTTTGAAAGCTGTTTATCTCTAAAACAGTTCAAGGAAGGGAGCTGAAAATTGGTATAGAGCTAAATGATATCAAAACCACGCATATAAGTGGGGGTCATCGGAAAAAGGGGCGTGGCACCTCCCATACAAACTTAATTTTTCATGCTGCATATCTCTAAAATTGTTTACGCTAGGGACTAGGAAATTGGTGTGGAGATAAACGATAACAATTCCATATTAACGCAAAATAATAGGAGTTATACGAAAAGGGGGGGTGGCTCCTCCCAACAACACTTAATTTGTTAAGCTGAATATCTTTAAAAGGATTTAAGTCAGGGACCTGTAAATTGGTACAGAGCTATATGATATCAAAACAATTTTTGTGCATAAAAGTGTAGGTTATCGGAAAATGGGGCGTGGCACCTCCCATACAAACTTAATTTTTCAAGCTAAATATCTATAAAAGCGTTTAAGGTTGGGACCTGAAAGTTGATCAGGAGATTAACGATATCAATAGCATGCTTATGAAAAAACAGTAGTTTTGGGAAAAGGGGGCGTGGCACCTCCCATGCGTTCTTAATTTGTAAGGCCAAATATCCCTAAAAACGTTCATGGCATGCACATAGAAATCACTATGCAGATATACGATATCAATACCATGTTCACCAAAAAGAAAGATTTATCGAAAAATGAGGCTGAATATATCTAAAAGGGTTGGAGGAGGGGCCTGAAAACCATTATGGAGGTATACTATACGTATCAATACTCTTGCTTACTTAGTTAAAATAGCCAATACTCAGTGAAAATAAATTGGAGCGTAGTAGGCGGTCATTCCATTTGACAGCTTACAATTAAACACCAAATCATTTATATATATATATATAGATGAAGTAGTGAAAAATCGTTAATTTTCTATTAAAAATAATACCGGTGTAATAACAATTTTTGAAATGAAATTAATAAAAAATCTGTTTTGGGCAGAACGAAGTTTGCTGGGTCAGCTAGTCTATATATATAAAAATGATTTGGTATTTAATTGTAACGCTAAAACTTGAAAACGGCTGAACCAAATCAAATACTTCCTTAGGGGGGTTTGTTTGTTGTTACCCCGCGAAGGTTTAGACGAAGAAAAAATTAAAAAAATGTTAGGGGGGCGTGGCCTTCTCACTCAGAAAAGTGGGGGTTATCAGAAAAGGGGGTGTGGCACCTCCCATACAACCTTAATTTTTAAAGCTGATTATCTCTAAAACAGTTCAAGGTAGGGAGCTGAAAATTGGTATAGAGGTAGGTGATATCAAAACCTTTCTCACTCAGAAAAGTGGGGGTTATCAAAAAAGGGGCGTGGCACCTCCCATACAACCTTAATTTTTAAAGCTGATTATCTCTAAAACAGTTCAAGGTAGGGAGCTGAAAATTGGTATAGAGGTAGGTGATATCAAAGCCCTTCTCACTCGGAAAATTGGGGGTTATCAGAAAAGGGGGCGTGGCACCTCCCATACAACCTTAATTTTTATAGCTGATTATCTCTAAAACAGTTCAAGGTAGGGAGCTGAAAATTGGTATAGAGGTAGGTGATATCAAAACCCTTCTCACTCGGAAAAGTGGGGGTTATCAGAAAAGGGGGCGTGGCACCTCCCATACAACCTTAATTTTTAAAGCTGATTATCTCTAAAACAGTTCAAGGTAGGGAGCTGAAAATTGGATAGAGGTAGGTGATATCAAAACCCTTCTCACTCGGAAAATTGGGGGTTATCAGAAAAGGGGGCGTGGCACCTCCCATACAACCATAATTTTAAAAGCTGATTATCTCTAAAACAGTTTAAGGTAGGGAGCTGAAAATTGGTATAGAGGTAGGTAATATCAAAACCCTTCTCACTCAGAAAAGTGGGGGTTATCAGAACAGGGGGCGTGGCACCTCCCATACAACCTTAATTTTTAAAGCGGATAATCTCTAAAACAGTTCAAGGTAGGGAGCTGAAAATTTGTATAGAGGTAGGTGATATCAAAACCCTTCTCACTCAGAAAAGTGGGGGTTATCAGAAAACGGGGCGTGGCACCTCCCATACAAGCTTAATTTTTATAGCTGATTATCTCTAAAACAGTTCAAGGTAGGGAGCTGAAAATTGGTATAGAGGTAGGTGATATCAAAACCCTTCTCACTCGGAAAATTGATGGTTATCAGAAAAGGGGGCGTGGCACCTCCCATACAACCTTAATTTTAAAAGCTGATTATCTCTAAAACAGTTTAAGGTAGGGAGCTGAAAATTGGTATAGAGGTAGGTGATATCAAAACCTTTCTCACTCAGAAAAGTGGGGGTTATCAAAAAAGGGGGCGTGGCACCTCCCATACAACCTTAATTTTTAAAGCTGATTATCTCTAAAACAGTTCAAGGTAGGGAGCTGAAAATTGGTATAGAGGTAGGTGATATCAAAACCCTTCTCACTCAGAAAAGTGGGGGTTATCAGAAAAGGGGGCGTGGCACCTCCCATACAACCTTAATTTTTAAAGTTGATTATCTCTAAAACAGTTTAAGGTAGGGAGCTGAAAATTGGTATAGAGGTAGGTGATATCAAAACCTTTCTCACTCAGAAAAGTGGGGGTTATCAAAAAAGGGGGCGTGGCACCTCCCATACAACCTTAATTTTTAAAGCTGATTATCTCTAAAACAGTTCAAGGTAGGGAGCTGAAAATTGGTATAGAGGTAGGTGATATCAAAACCCTTCTCACTCGGAAAATTGGGGGTTATCAGAAAAGGGGGCGTGGCACCTCCCATACAACCTTAATTTTAAAAGCTGATTATCTCTAAAACAGTTTAAGGTAGGGAGCTGAAAATTGGTATAGAGGTAGGTGATATCAAAACCTTTCTCACTCAGAAAAGTGGTGGCTATCAAAAAAGGGGGCGTGGCACCTCCCATACAACCTTATTTTTTAAAGCTGATTATCTCTAAAACAGTTTAAGGGAGCTGAAAATTGGTATAGAGGTAGGTGATATCAAAACCCTTCTCAATCAGAAAAGTGGGGGTTTTCAGAAAAGGGGGCGTGGCACCTCCCATACAAACTTAATTTTTCATGCTGAATATCTCTAAAATTGTTTACGCTAGGGACTTGGAAATTGGTGTGGAGATAAACGATAACAATTCCATATTAACGCAAAATAATAGGAGTTATACGAAAAGGGGGCGTGGCTCCTCCCAACAACGCTTAATTTTTTTAGCTGAATATCTTTAAAAGGATTTAAGTCAGGGACCTAGAGATTAGTACAGAGCTATATGATATCAAAATAACTTTTGCGCATAAAAGTGTAGGTTATTGGAAAAGGGGGCGTGGCACCTCCCATACAAACTTAATTTTTCAAGCTGAATATCTATAAAAGCGTTCAACCTTAGGTTTAGCAATACCCACCCGGACCTTTTGCGTTTTCTTTTTGCGATTACTCAGCAGCTATTGGGCCGATTTTAAAATGCTTTTTACTCACTGATCAATTTTTCGAGTTCTTTCAGATAATAACAAGTTTGAACTTTTCTTTCATCTGGAATATACTTTTTTTGCGATTTTGACTTTTTATCTACGTAGTTTACCAATACCCACCCGGGTGACATAGTACACTTTTCTAGAAAAGACGTGCATATGCACATATTATTGTTGCTGTAAATTTGCATATTTAGTTCGGTATTCATAAAAAATAAAATAGGTTTTAACAATTGTATAAAGTGACATTTTCATACAAATTTTCTATTTTAACAGCTTTATAAATCTATTTTATTTTTTATGAATAAGGGGGTTATTGTTTAACTATATTTTAATGATTTTTATAAAGTTTTTAGAAAATTTATTGAATATAAATTATGTTCTAACCAAGCGAAATACCGAAGGATCTCTACAACAATTGATGCATTTTGTTTAGTTCATATTATGTTCATCGCAAATGATTTTAGTGCATTTTATGCATAATTGACTAGTGTTGGATTTAAATTTCATATCAAAACACTTATAACATTTTCCTTTCATCTTTAATCTCATCAACCTGCTGGAAAGTTGTCCTTTTTATTAGAAATAAGGAAGGACATTGATAAATTCATTCTTTCTAGCAAATAGTTTCTAAGATACATACAATTGACCGATTTTATGAATAATCTTCAAGTAATATTAAGCCTAATGGACTTCAGCATAATTTAGATATGACAGAGCTTTCTGAGAAAGCCTGTGACTGAAGAACCTTGATATTACCTGGTTCATTTCCTCCGTATATTATAAATGCAGCTAGTGTTGCTACTTCTACACTGAGAGAAAAAAAATATATGGAGGGGTCAAAGAAATTGTTTACCTATTTTGAACACTACTTTCTTTGTTTTGAGTAAATTTTCCTTAAAACATGTTAAAAGGTTTATAAAATATTGTTGTTACATGCGTTACCATGGTTTCATATACTTGTTTTGAAAAAATTCATACATTAAAATAATGAAAAATTCTTTAAGCGCCATTCCATTCCCAACTTTCCTTGTTTTGAAGACTTGATTTCTTTAATTTTGAGAAATTAAATTCCCATACAAATCCCCATGGCAACGAATTTGTTTGAAAGTTTTTTTTTATGTTTTTTCCACATTTTTGAGAAAATTTACACAAAACAAAGAAAATTTTGTATTGGGACGCGTGTTCAAAATAAGGAAAATTATGTCTTTGATCGAGAGAAATTTTTTTTTTTGAGTGTAGAAGTAAGGTCGGCAAAATTGTGAAAGATATTGTGTTGGGGAGCAAAGACCGGTTTCCGCTACATTGGTTAAAATTTGTGTGATGTTTTCTATTTACTCATATGGATCAAAGTGCCGATGCCTGATCTAGAGCATTAAAAGATAATGCCAAAATCAGAGTAAATCTCCTTTCATGCTCCTGACGGGTTGAATTCATTTAGAATATAATATGTACATACACACATATAGGGGATTCACAACCTGTCATATTGCGCCATATCGTCATAAGTCATAATATTTTGTTGTTGCATTCTAGGCTATATGTGTACTAAATAAATACAACTCTGCACGATATGTTTTTGGGTCGTCGTATTTGATCAGCTGTTCTTGTTTACTTCTTCACAGGGCTTCGGAAAAGTCTTTTATAACTATTTCCGTACAATATTTTAATATGACATATGACTTTATGACACTTTGTGAATCACCTAAATGACATATTTTATTTTTGTTTATTCTTCCCACCATAAACATCATCCCACTAATTTTTGGCTAATGATAATTTAGTAAAAAAAAAGTTTATATGGCGATATTTCTACAGGAATCCTTGTATGGGTCAACAAAGTCCTTCACACCTCGCTCGCCTTGTTTTGATCGGTTTTTTTTAATAATGGTATTTTGGATTTGAATGCTTCAGCGCCAAATTCAAGTGGATAATTAATGCGTCGTAATCGTATTATTCACTCAACCTTTGCCTTAGGATTCCAAATTTTGAATTTTTTACTTTATATACACTCATTACGGGGTGTTTGTTGTTTTTGTTGGCTTAATTTCACCAAATATAGTTAAATTAAATATTTTTAATCATTCACGGGCTTACATTTTACAATAGTAATAAATATATATGGGCAATAAAAAGTTAAAGCACGCGAAAGCGCCCGTAATGCAAGAAAATGTATGTATATGGGTCACCCGGGTGGGTATTGGTAAACTTCGTACATAAAAATCTCTGGTAATCGTAAGGTTAAGGTTGGGACCTGAAAATTGATCAGGAGATTAACGATATCAATAGCATGCTTATGAAAAAACAGTAGTTTTGGGAAAAGGGGGCGTGGCACCTCCCATGCGTTCTTAATTTTTAAGGCTAAATATCCCTAAAAGCGTTCATGGCATGTACATAGAAATCACTATGCAGATATACGATATCAATACCATGTTCACCCAAAAAAAGAAAAGATTTATCGAAAAATGGGGCATTGAACCTCCCATACGTACTAAACTTTTGAGGCTGAATATATCTAAAAGGGTTGGAGGAAGGGCCTGAAAACCATTATGGAGGTATACTATACGTATCAATACTCTTATTTAATTTGTTTAAATAGCCAATACTCAGTGAAAATAAATGTCCGGAACAGAAAACTAAAAATTTTGTGTATCGTGCTGCCTTAAACTGAATACATACTAAAATTATATATTTTTGAAGTTGTATACACAATGAAGTAGTGAAAAATCGTTAATTTTCTATTAAAAACAATACAGGTGTAATAACAATTTTTCAAATGAAATTAATAAAAAAATGTATTTTGGGCAGAACGAAGTTTACCGGGTCAGCTAGTTTTTTATAGATATTGTTGCCGCTGCTATTTTGTTGTTGTTTTTTTTTTTTGTTCTTTCTGTTCTGTTTTTGATTTGTTTTTGGTTTTTGGTTTTTTGTTTGTTTTTGTTTATGCTTTTGTTTTTGTTGTTGTTTTTGCTTTGCTTATTTTGTTGTTGTTGTTATTGTTTTTGTTGTTGCTGTATGTATACATAAATACCAGAGCTGGGCGCTAAGGATTACAATTACATTTTGATTACGATTACTGTAATCGTAATCCTAGAAATTTAAAGAATACGATTACAGTAATCCTAAAAAATTTAACGATTACGATTACAGTAATTGTAATCGTACGTTCTATGATTACGATTACTGTAATCGTAATCCTAAAAATTTACCGATTACGATTACAGTAATTGTAATCGAACGTTCTATGATTACGATTACTGTAATCGTAATCCTAAAAATTTAAAGATTACAATTACAGTAATCGTAATCGCGAAAATTTCAATTGCGATTACAGAAATCGTAATCCTAAAAATTTAACGATTACGATTGTAATTGTAATCGTACGTTTTATGATTACGATTACAGTAATTGTAATCTTTAAATTTTTAGGATTACGATTGCAGTAATTGTAATTGTAAAAATTTTGATTACGATTTAATTATATTTTGTACAGTAAAACTTCTTATACATTACCAGAAAATCCCCTTAACTGCTTATACATATGTACATATATCCATATATATGTAGTTACATAGACAGTTTGTATACACGTATGTACGAAAAATAGCACATTTGATTTTCGCTGACGAAAAGTAGCAAACATATGTATGTATATATTGTTTTTACATTAAAATTGTTGTTTTTTAAACGAAATTTCTACTTTTCGTCAGCCAAAAGTCGAACTTGCTATTTTTCGTCAGCCAAAAATATAATGTGCTTTTATTCGTCAGCCAAAAATATAATGTGCTTTTATTCGTCAGCCAGAAAACAATTGTGAGCTAGTTTTCGTATGGTACGATGATATGTATGTATGTATTTAGATATGTATGACAAAGATATATGATAAAAATTAAATTAGTAGTACGATATACATAGTTAAATAACGTTTACATATCGTCATTTAAATTGCAATACCTCGTATCAACAAACCCCAGGAATGTGTTTTTGTTAAAGTATGAGTTAAGAAGAGTAAACCGAAACAGAAAAATGTATACGAATGAAGTACATAACAAAGTTAGATGGTAGGCAGCTGTATATTCATCACCACAATAATGCTACCATTCATGGTGAATACCTAACAAGATTATAATAACGACCATATGAAAGAAGCATGCGGCTAAGAATGAAAACCTGACGCTTTCGCTTCATTGCTTTTTTTTACTATACAAAGTCATTCATGCAAAGGCGGTCATAGTCATGGGGCATAGTCATGGATGTTGTTATCTTCCCTAACGGAAATGTAAGGAGTATTGATGATTGTAGTACCGTTGGACCAAATGGGTAAATTTATGTACATATATGTATACTAGGGTGGTCCCCAAATATATGGAAACAAATTGCGTATCATAAGTTTATATTTTTCAAAATTCCTTTTCAAAAATATTTAATTTTCTGCTTATGAGGCGAAAAGATTCGATATACCGTTCAAGAGAATCTCTATTTTATTTTTATGTATTATTAATTTTATTTAGTTGCTTAATACCTGAATGTGATTTTGGTAAAGATCGTTGCTTTCTTTGAGAATTTTGAGGTAGTCCGTGTTAGCCAGCAAATTCAGAGTGTGACTTGCACAGGGCTGATGCTTGGGCAAAAATTGCAATATTTCTTTAAAATAGGGCATTTGTTCCTCAATTTCTAAGTCTTCATATATGCATGTATGTAGACGGCTCCTTTATGGGGAAAGTATGTGTATTCATAAACTGAATGAGAGTTTTTCAGTGTGAAATGTTTTTATCAACAGTACCTACTGTAACCGTAATCATTGAATATACCATTACGATTACAGTAATCGTAATCCTAAAAATTTTACAATTACGATTACTGTAATTGTAATCGTATGTTTTATGATTACGATTACAGTAATCGTAATCCTAAAAATATAACGATTACGATTACAGTAATTGTAATCGTACGTTCTATGATTACGATTACAGTAATCGTAATCGTAAAAATTTAAGGATTACAATTACAATAATCGTAATCGTAAAAATTTCAATTACGATTAAAGTAGTTGTAATCCTAAAAATTTAAGGATTACAATTACAGTAATTGTAATCGCAAGTAATCAAAATGTAATCGTAATCCTTAGCGCCCAGCTCTGATAAATACATATGGAGGTAGCCACGCCCTGCAGGGAAATCAATAACTAGTGAGCAAAATTTCTAGTTCCGAACTAGCGAAAAGGTGTCAAAAGGGAACTAGTACAATTGTAGTTAGACCCTCACCAGTTCAGGAGGAGTGAATTGAGTGACCATTATAAGACACACTTTGATTTGTATGCAATTTCGAAGTGACAAAAATTCTATGAAAATTTTTCGTTCGTTCAATTTCCGTCGGCCTTGTATATTTCTGCAATTCTCAGATGTTTGGTGAAGCGTTTCATATAAAGAGTTTTCTGTTTGCATCTTAACTTGTATGAAATGAAATGTTCCCCTAATTATGCTTTTCCGATCCCTCAGGCTTATTTTTAATTTTTTTTTTATTTTATTACTTTTTAAATATTACTGTACATTTTATTAAATAAATAAATAAAAAAATATTAGACAAAAAAAAAATTAAAAAAAATTATCATCCACCTTTCCACCGACAGGATTCGAACCCGCGCCCCTCAGATTGAAAGGCACATGCGTTAGCCAGTCGGCCATCACGCCACTTGCATTAAGTGTGGCAAAGGCTTCACTTAAGCGGCAGATGTAAAGCTGTAGAATTTGTAGGTCCTTGTAGCTAGTTCAGAAGTATCGAAAATGTGCCAATAAACGAACTAGTGTAAACTGTAGAATTTATTACTAGTTCGGAACTATCGAAAATGTAGTGCAGAGAGTGACAATTGACACCGTCTAGGACATCGCCGTGTTAAATTCGCCAGTTGATAATATGCAAAAGAGATTTAGCTCGCACTAGTAGTGTCGAAAAATGCACTAGAAGCGACCTAGTTCGGAACTAGAGACTTTCCCAACATTTGTATGTATAGGTAGGTACTTATTGTTTTGCTTTTTTGTCGAATTGTTGCAGAAAACAACAACTTCGTAGTTTTTGTTCTTTGGTGATATATTTGTTTGCTTTTGCTTTTGTTATTGTTTTTTTTATAAATAAATATAAATATAAATAAAATTTCTCTCCATTTAAATATTTTATGCATGTACATTAGGGTGTCCCGAAATATTATTTTTTGGATTTCCTTAACGCAAGACCCCTCAAAATTTGCGGCTTTGATCGCTAATTACGAAACCAGTTTTAAAAACTAAATACAATTACAAACAAGTAGGAGCGCGGCTGTCTTCGGCCGTACCGAAGACTTCATACCTTTCATGAGTGGGGAAATGAAAAGCTACCTATGTATGTTGCACATAAACTGATTTAGTATAATTTATAATTTCAATTTTGTGGGTTATTTATGGGACGATTTATTAGAAAAAATGGTGTCTGGGCTATTTAAATGGAGGAGTTATACGACAAAATGTGTATATCTGAAGAATCGGTTGTATGGGAGCTATATGTTATAGTGGTCTGATCTTGACAATTTTCGGTAACCTTATTTAGGCCAACATGTGTACAAATACTTCAAAATTTCATGTCCTTAGCTGTTTAAATGGGGAAGTTATACACCAAAATGTGTATATCTGAACAATCGGTTGTATGGCAGCTATATGTTATAGTGGTCTGATCTTGACAATTTTCGGTAACCTTATTTAGGCCAACATGTGTACAAATACTTCAAAATTTCATGTCCTTAGCTGTTTAAATGGGGAAGTTATACACCAAAATGTGTATATCTGAACAATCGGTTGTATGGCAGCTATATGTTATAGTGGTCCGATCTTGACAATTTTCGGTAACTCTATTTGGGCCGATATGGGTATAAGTACTTTAAAGTTTCATGTCATTATCTGTTAAAATGGAGAAATTATATCCCAAAATGTACATATCTGAACAATCGGTTGTATGGGAGATATATGTTATAGTGCTTCGATCTGGACAATTTTCGGTAACCTTGTTTAGGCCAACATTTGTACAAATACTTCAAAATTTCATGTCCTTAGCTGTTTAAATGGGGAAGTTATATACCAAAATGTGTATATCTGAACAATCGGTTGTATGGCAGCTATATGTTATAGTGGTCCGATCTTGATAATTTTCGGTAACCTTATTTGGGTCAATATGGGTACAAATACCCCAAAGTTTCGTGTCCTTATCTGTAAAAAGGGAGAAGTTATACCCCAAAATGTGTATATCTGAACAATCGGTTGTATGGGAGCTATATGTTATAGTGGTCCGATTCGGCCAATTCCGACAAATGATCGATTGAGCATCAAAACTCACCCGTGTTCCAAATTTCAATCAAATATCTCAAAAACTGAGGGACTAGTTTGCGTTCACACAGACGGACGGACGGACGGACGGACGGACGGACGGACAGACGGACATGGCTTAAACGACTCAGCTCATGATTCTGATTATATCGGTATATATATTGATGGGTCTGTCACGCCTCCTTCTAGTACTTTCAAGATTTGATTTTCGGCACAAAGTTATAATACCATTTCATTCTCATGAAAGGTATAAAAATGGTCTTGAAAGCTCAATAATGAAGTAGTTATGCAATAAATTTGTTTCTCTGTACTTATATGATTGATCTCAATAATAACATAACTTTTGAGTATTACATTTTTATTATTTTAGCTCTAAAGTTTAGGTTTCTAAATATATTAAATTAACAAAATTTCAGATCTCGGCAATTCCAGTGTTTTTACTTTTATTGTGATCTGTATTCAATTACGCAACTTTTGATACCTCTTGCGGTAGCGTAACTGGAAAATTTTTTTTTTCATATATGAACGGGGCACCCTAATGTACAATGTATATGTATATATTTATACGCAATTAATTAAAAATTCCTATTCATGCATTACAAAAATTTTTTTATTGATAGCTTTCACCAGAAATTTTAAATATGCTAGTTTTCGTATGGTACGACGTAATCATTTTTTATTTCATTAAAATAAGATTTAATTATATGTAAATTTGATTTTTTTCACATTCGAACACGGATTGAATTTAACCAAATATTTTGTACACATAGGAATTTTTTATTTTTTTTTTATTATATTCACTAAATGGGGCTTAAGTGTGCTCTTTTTATTGTCTCCTTCGGCTTACATTTACCGCAATGGTCATCCTCACATTTGAAACATGTACCTTCTTCAGGGTAGACTATTCCCGTGCAATGCTCACGCCTCGTTTTTACCCATTCTAAAAACAAAGAAAAAATTCGCTTTGTTTGTTTGTTTCGAGCAGGGTAGAAATATAATGTAAAGTGGAACGATTTTTCGTAATCCCTAGTGAAATTTGGTTTAGAGACAAACGAAAAAAGATACTGAAAATGGCTCATCGCCCAAATTGGTACATCTGCAAACCAAATTTAATAAGGGCTGACGGAAAGCCTTCCACTAAAAACTAAGGAAAACAATTAAAGAAAAATATGCTCTAATTACAAATCAATTGACACAAAAAAAAAAAATTCGCCGCTGTATTCAACTTCTTCGGTACTTACTGTGCAGCTTGTAGCGATTCTGATTATCAAGTTCTTCGTCAGTTTTAAACATTCGGCACTTGTGGCTGCCAGCCCAAGCGCAAAATTCTGAAGTGACTAACGCCAAACAGTGGAGCAGCACGATAATAAACAGTGGACAGACTCTCATTGTAGCGAAAAATTTCACAGAAAACTGATTGTTAAACCCATGGTGCACCTCCTTTTATACCATCAGCAACCTTTTTGTGTGTCAAAAGTAACAACAATTTCTTGTTTGAACACTTATTAGAACCAAATATTGAAATTGTCAAAATTTGTCTATTATAATTGCTTGAGTTTTTCTTAAACCTACATATGTATACCTATCAATAGATATGTGTACCTAGCCCTGCAAAAAATGCGATTAATCCGGGACGTGTCCGGGATCAATCGCAAGGAAGCATGCGACTAATACAATTTTACATCTCTTTATATGGAGTGAATTGATCACCTTTGTTCGAGCATGTCCTATGAAGAGACTAATTGTTCAACTTGTATACCCGAACGGGTACCAATGTAGATTAATCACTAACATACCGAACGGGTACAAATGTAGATCAATCGCTTTTATCTCGAACGGGTACAAATGTAGATCAATCGCTTACATCCCGAGCGGGTACCAATGTAGATTAATCGCTTTCATCCCGAACGGGTACAAATGTAGATCAATCGCTTACATCCCGAACGGGCACAAATGTAGATTAATCGCTTTCATCCCCAACGGGTACAAATGTAGATCAATCGCTTTTATCCAGAACGGGTACAAATGTAGATCAATCGCTTACATCCCGAACGGGTACAAATGTAGATTTTTCCAAGTTGTTCTCCAAGGCAATTTTTAATAGCAATCTTTAAAAAATTGTAAATGTTCATGCATATATAAATAAAGATTATATAATGTTTTACTTTTGAAAAAATCTCATTAAATAAATAAAAAAAATTGTAAGTTTTGAGTATGCATTATATGAGCGTAATGTAAAGGATTTTTTCATAGAATATTTTAGGCAACATTTTGTTAAAATTATTATTCATCATTGTTATTAAAAGAAAGGGTGTTCAATTCGTTTTACCGGTTGTTCTAAAATTACATATTTTTGTAAAATGTCTACATTTAAGGAATCTGGATTTGTACCCGTTCGGAATGAAAGCGATTAATCTACATTTGTACCCGTTCGGGATGAAAGCGATTAATCTACATTTATACCCGTTAGGGAACAATTAGTCTACATTTATACCCGTTCGGGAACAATTGGTCTACAATTAGTCTACATTTATACCCGTACGGGAACAATCGGGGACTAATTGTGGACCGATTGTTCTCGAAAGAGATCAATCCGGGACAAATCTCTTTCGAGATTAATCGCACATTTTTTTGCAGGGAGATGATACAAAATCATTAGCTATATTTAAAAGAAAGATAGACTTTTATTCAATTTTAAAAGCACTGCGTAATTGTCAGATCGGATACTTATCGTACAGAATATATGTATGTACCTCTGTTTATAAAAGTACCTGTTCTCTGCTAAGCTAAACGATAACCCCAATTAGCAATACAACTAAAATCTTTTTGCTCAAATTTCATGGGAAAAATTTGTTTTAATACGAACGTAGGTAAATAGTAAGTACATATCGCACACCCAAACATAAAGTGGCACAACGCAAAAATTCTTGAAATCGCGTTTTTCATAAACGGCTCTCGTGAGTACCAAAAAGTCACTGTCTCTTTTTATTGAAAAATAACTAGTATGTTTGGCCATTTGCCATATTATTGCTTGTATGTATAGGTAGGTACTTATTGTTTTGCTTTTTTGTCGAATTGTTGCAGAAAACAACAACTTCGTAGTTTTTGTTCTTTGGTGATATATTTGTTTGCTTTTGCTTTTGTTATTGTTTTTTTTTATAAATAAATATAAATACAGTAGAATCGCACAAAAGTTAACTCGCGAGAAAGTTAAACCTTCGGGTAAGTTAACCAAATTTGAGCGTCCACGTACGGCTCTAAAAAGTTAACTCTTGGTTAACTTTTCTGAGCTTATCGATTTTTTTTTTCAAATCCAACTGTCTATTTCTCAGCAAAAACTAGCTCATTGCCCTTGTTTCTATGTATTCCCGGAATTTGCGTGCATTCCCCGAATTTCTGTGTAAAAAATTATTGTCGGTGTCGCGAGGTACAAATGTAGTTAGTCGTTTGAACTATTTAGTGGTGTAAACATAGCTTGTGCGTTAAAAATGGCAACGCACACCCAAACATAAAGTGGCACAACGCAAAAATTCTTGAAATCGCGTTTTTCATAAACGGCTCTCGTGAGTACCAAAAAGTCACTGTCTCTTTTTATTGAAAAATAACTAGTATGTTTGGCCATTTGCCATATTATTGCTTGTATGTATAGGTAGGTACTTATTGTTTTGCTTTTTTGTCGAATTGTTGCAGAAAATAACAACTTCGTAGTTTTTGTTCTTTGGTGATATATTTGTTTGCTTTTGCTTTTGTTATTGTTTTTTTTATAAATAAATATAAATACAGTAGAATCGCACAAAAGTTAACTCGCGAGAAAGTTAAACCTTCGGGTAAGTTAACCAAATTTGAGCGTCCACGTACGGCTCTAAAAAGTTAACTCTTGGTTAACTTTTCTGAGCTTATCGATTTTTTTTTTTCAAATCCAACTGTTTATTTCTCAGCAAAAACTACCGTACCGAAGACTTCATACCTTTCATGAGTGGGAAAATGAAAAGCTACCTATGTATGTTGTACATAAACTGATTTAGTATAATTTATAATTTCAATTTTGTGGGTTATTTATGGAACGATTTATTAGAAAAAATGGTGTCTGGGCTATTTAAATGGAGGAGTTATACGACAAAATGTGTATATCTGAAGAATCGGTTGTATGGGAGCTATATGTTATAGTGGTCTGATCTTGACAATTTTCGGTAACCTTGTTTAGGCCAACATGTGTACAAATACTTCAAAATTTCATGTCCTTAGCTGTTTAAATGGGGAAGTTATATACCAAAATGTGTATATCTGAACAATCGGTTGTATGGCAGCTATATGTTATAGTGGTCCGATCTTGATAATTTTCGGTAACCTTATTTGGGTCAATATGGGTACAAATACCCCAAAGTTTCGTGTCCTTATCTGTAAAAAGGGAGAAGTTATACCCCAAAATGTGTATATCTGAACAATCGGTTGTATGGGAGCTATATCTTATAGTGGTCCGATTCGGCCAATTCCGACAAATGATCGATTGAGCATCAAAACTCACCCGTGTTCCAAATTTCAATCAAATATCTCAAAAACTGAGGGACTAGTTTGCGTTCACACAGACGGACGGACGGACGGACGGACGGACGGACGGGCGGACGGACAGACGGACATGGCTTAAACGACTCAGCTCATGATTCTGATTATATCGGTATATATATTGATGGGTCTGTCACGCCTCCTTCTAGTACTTTCAAGATTTGATTTTCGGCACAAAGTTATAATACCATTTCATTCTCATGAAAGGTATCAAAATGGTCTTGAAAGCTCAATGCCGTGAGCTGAATATCAAACTCTCGTGACCTAAATGTCAAAATTGCAAGGAGGACGAAATAATTTGACATTCATCTCACAATTTTTACCAATCGTAAACACGAATGCATGTATAAAATAAGCAGAAATAAAAACAAATTTGATAGGTGATGAAGAAGAACAAGAATGCAGCTGATCTGACGAACCAACCTGGTTAGTGGACACTGACGCTAATCACATTTCTCTTTTCATGACATTTCATTTTACTTATGAAACAAACCTTTTAACAGGGTTTCTTGCAGAATTGTTCTTCATTAACAACTCATTAATTTCTAATGAAGCATTAACTTGGTCAATTTTTGTATGGTAAATTGAGAATCATTGGGCTTGAAAATTGAATGAAGGCTCTTAATGTTCAATTAAGGTTGTGTCTGAACATAACATTATTGTGATCTGTATTCAATTACGCAACTACTCTTGCGGTAGCGTAACTGGAAAAATTTTTTTTTCATATATGAGCGGGGCACCCTAATGTACAATGTATATGTATATATTTATATGCAATTAATTAAAAATTCATATTCATGCATTACAAAAATTTTTTTATTGATAGCTTTCACCAGAAATTTTAAATATGCTAGTTTTCGTATGGTACGACGTAATCATTTTTTATTTCATTTAAAATAAGATTTAATTATATGTAAATTTGATTTTTTTCACATTCAAACACGGATTGAATTTAACCAAATATTTTGTACACATAGGAAATTTTTATTTTTTTTTTTATTATATTCACTAAATGGGGCTTAAGTGTGCTCTTTCTATTGTCTCCTTCGGCTTACATTTACCGCAATGGTCATCCTCACATTTGAAACATGTACCTTCTTCAGGGTAGACTATTCCCGTGCAATGCTCACGCCTCGTTTTTACCCATTCTAAAAACAAAGAAAAAATTCGCTTTGTTTGCTTGTTTCGAGCAGGGTAGAAATATAATGTAAAGTGGAACGATTTTTCGTAATCCCTAGTGAAATTTGGTTTAGAGACAAACGAAAAAAGATACTGAAAATGGCTCATCGCCCAAATTGGTACATCTGCAAACCAAATTTAATAAGGGCTGACGGAAAGCCTTCCACTAAAAACTAAGGAAAACAATTAAAGAAAAATATGCTCTAATTACAAATCAATTGACACAAAAAAAAAAAATTCGCCGCTGTATTCAACTTCTTCGGTACTTACTGTGCAGCTTGTAGCGATTCTGATTATCAAGTTCTTCGTCAGTTTTAAACATTCGGCACTTGTGGCTGCCAGCCCAAGCGCAAAATTCTGAAGTGACTAACGCCAAACAGTGGAGCAGCACGATAATAAACAGTGGACAGACTCTCATTGTAGCGAAAAATTTCACAGAAAACTGATTGTTAAACCCATGGTGCACCTCCTTTTATACCATCAGCAACCTTTTTGTGTGTCAAAAGTAACAACAATTTCTTGTTTGAACACTTATTAGAACCAAATATTGAAATTGTCAAAATTTGTCTATTATAATTGCTTGAGTTTTTCTTAAACCTACATATGTATACCTATCAATAGATATGTGTACCTAGCCCTGCAAAAAATGCGATTAATCCGGGACGTGTCCGGGATCAATCGCAAGGAAGCATGCGACTAATACAATTTTACATCTCTTTATATGGAGTGAATTGATCACCTTTGTTCGAGCATGTCCTATGAAGAGACTAATTGTTCAACTTGTATACCCGAACGGGTACCAATGTAGATTAATCACTAACATACCGAACGGGTACAAATGTAGATCAATCGCTTTTATCTCGAACGGGTACAAATGTAGATCAATCGCTTACATCCCGAGCGGGTACCAATGTAGATTAATCGCTTTCATCCCGAACGGGTACAAATGTAGATTAATCGCTTTCATCCCCAACGGGTACAAATGTAGATCAATCGCTTTTATCCAGAACGGGTACAAATGTAGATCAATCGCTTACATCCCGAACGGGTACAAATGTAGATTTTTCCAAGTTGTTCTCCAAGGCAATTTTTAATAGCAATCTTTAAAAAATTGTAAATGTTCATGCATATATAAATAAAGATTATATAATGTTTTACTTTTGAAAAAATCTCATTAAATAAATAAAAAAAATTGTAAGTTTTGAGTATGCATTATATGAGCGTAATGTAAAGGATTTTTTCATAGAATATTTTAGGCAACATTTTGTTAAAATTATTATTCATCATTGTTATTAAAAGAAAGGGTGTTCAATTCGTTTTACCGGTTGTTCTAAAATTACATATTTTTGTAAAATGTCTACATTTAAGGAATCTGGATTTGTACCCGTTCGGAATGAAAGCGATTAATCTACATTTGTACCCGTTCGGGATGAAAGCGATTAATCTACATTTATACCCGTTAGGGAACAATTAGTCTACATTTATACCCGTTCGGGAACAATTGGTCTACAATTAGTCTACATTTATACCCGTACGGGAACAATCGGGGACTAATTGTGGACCGATTGTTCTCGAAAGAGATCAATCCGGGACAAATCTCTTTCGAGATTAATCGCACATTTTTTTGCAGGGAGATGATACAAAATCATTAGCTATATTTAAAAGAAAGATAGACTTTTATTCAATTTTAAAAGCACTGCGTAATTGTCAGATCGGATACTTATCGTACAGAATATATGTATGTACCTCTGTTTATAAAAGTACCTGTTCTCTGCTAAGCTAAACGATAACCCCAATTAGCAATACAACTAAAATCTTTTTGCTCAAATTTCATGGGAAAAATTTGTTTTAATACGAACGTAGGTACATAGTAAATACATATCGCACACCCAAACATAAAGTGGCACAACGCAAAAATTCTTGAAATCGCGTTTTTCATAAACGGCTCTCGTGAGTACCAAAAAGTCACTGTCTCTTTTTATTGAAAAATAACTAGTATGTTTGGCCATTTGCCATATTATTGCTTGTATGTATAGGTAGGTACTTATTGTTTTGCTTTTTTGTCGAATTGTTGCAGAAAACAACAACTTCGTAGCTTTTTTTTTTGGTGATATATTTGTTTGCTTTTGCTTTTGTTATTGTTTTTTTTATAAATAAATATAAATACAGTAGAATCGCACAAAAGTTAACTCGCGAGAAAGTTAAACCTTCGGGTAAGTTAACCAAATTTGAGCGTCCACGTACGGCTCTAAAAAGTTAACTCTTGGTTAACTTTTCTGAGCTTATCGATTTTTTTTTCAAATCCCACTGTTTATTTCTCAGCAAAAACTAGCTCATTGCCCTTGTTTCTATGTATTCCCGGAATTTGCGTGCATTCCCCGAATTTCTGTGTAAAAAAATATTGTCGGTGTCGCGAGGTACAAATGTAGTTAGTCGTTTGAACTATTTAGTGGTGTAAACATAGTTTGTGCGTTAAAAATGGCAACGCACACCCAAACATAAAGTGGCACAACGCAAAAATTCTTGAAATCGCGTTTTTCATAAACGGCTCTCGTGAGTACCAAAAAGTCACTGTCTCTTTTTATTGAAAAATAACTAGTATGTTTGGCCATTTGCCATATTATTGCTTGTATGTATATGTAGGTACTTATTGTTTTGCTTTTTTGTCGAATTGTTGCAGAAAACAACAACTTCGTAGCTTTTTTTTTGGTGATATATTTGTTTGCTTTTGCTTTTGTTATTGTTTTTTTTATAAATAAATATAAATACAGTAGAATCGCACAAAAGTTAACTCGCGAGAAAGTTAAACCTTCGGGTAAGTTAACCAAATTTGAGCGTCCACGTACGGCTCTAAAAAGTTAACTCTTGGTTAACTTTTCTGAGCTTATCGATTTTTTTTTCAAATCCCACTGTTTATTTCTCAGCAAAAACTAGCTCATTGCCCTTGTTTCTATGTATTCCCGGAATTTGCGTGCATTCCCCGAATTTCTGTGTAAAAAAATATTGTCGGTGTCGCGAGGTACAAATGTAGTTAGTCGTTTGAACTATTTAGTGGTGTAAACATAGTTTGTGCGTTAAAAATGGCAACGCACACCCAAACATAAAGTGGCACAACGCAAAAATTCTTGAAATCGCGTTTTTCATAAACGGCTCTCGTGAGTACCAAAAAGTCACTGTCTCTTTTTATTGAAAAATAACTAGTATGTTTGGCCATTTGCCATATTATTGCTTGTAAGGAAAAAAATAGGGCTTATGATTCGATCTCGAGCAGTGTCGAGAAATTCGAGGATCGAGAAAACCGAGACTCGGGTTCTCGATTAAATCTCGTTTCTCGGATTTCTCGATAATATATTATATGTATTGTGTCAAAAAAATATGAATATCAAAAATTTCTCGTACATATGTACATATGTCATTGGAAAGGAAAATTTTAATATTATGAAATTTTAATTGTATTTCACTCGGAATTTTGCGAAAAACACCTGGGAATGGCGTAATTGGCACATATTCATACACATGCAAGTACATATAAGCAGAACAAGCTACGAAACAGTATAGTATAGAATAGAATAGAACAGAATTAATTATTGAGGTTAGTACGTCGACCTATTGGTCTATTGTACCCTCTTCTAATCACAATACCTCATCTAGGCCGAGCTCCTCCAAAAAGCGGAGTATTGTGCTCGACTTTAGAGATTGTATGTGCCCTTGTCCTGGCCAAGGCATGCCGAGAAGTCTGTGACGCTTCCTAGCGATAGCATCACACTCAGCCAGTATGTGCTCTGCAGATTCATCATCCCTATCACAAAAGCGACATAGGCTGCTAGAATAGATGCCTAGCCTGCTCATATGTTTTTTGAGCCTGCAATGCCCTGTTAGAATTCCTGTCATTATTCTGAGTTTGTTCTTTGAGAGGTTCATGATCTCCTTAAGTCTAATTCTATTGTACCCTCCCATTAAAGCCTTTGCCTGACGTAATCCAGTTGTCTGGCGCCAGTGCTCATCCCTTAATTTCCTCTCCTCCTCCCTGAGCACATTCCTGATAGTATGTGGACCTATTGCTGTGAATGGCTCAGGGCCTATAGGTTTTGTGACCGCTGCCTGCCTGACAAGGCTGTCAGCCTGCTCGTTACCCTCTACTCCCCTGTGTCCTGGAACCCAGCACAACAGAATGCTGTTTCGGGTTGCCAGTTCATTCAGTCTACCCACACATTCTAGCACTAGAGAAGATCTTATCTCATACGATGAGAGTGCCTTCAGTGCCGCCTGACTATCACTGAATATTATTATTTTCTCGTTGGAGTAACCGCGTTGCAGTATCATGCCTGCACACTCATTAATGGCATATACCTCTGCCTGAAAGATGCTCGGGTAAACCCCCAGAGGAACTGAGAAATTGGTTCTAGGGCCGAAAACCCCAGCTCCAATCCCCTCCGGGGTTTTTGAGCCGTCAGTATACCATATTAGATTATGAGATCGATGGTACCCCTCCATTTTAGAGACACTCTACGATTTCTTGTCTCCTAATACTATTTTGAACCTTTTCTAAAAGTTCAGTATCTTGTTGATATCATCTCTAAGGAACTGAGATATCGGGAGCTTCTCTATAATTTTCTCGCTGTTCCTCGACGATACAACCTTACATTTACCAAAGCCTTCCCTTATTATAGTTAGCAGGATTCGCTTGGCCACTTGTTCTATTTCTATGTGTAGCGGGGTCAGGTCAAGTAGCACCTCCATTGCAGCCGTTGGGCAAGTGCGCATAGCTCCCGTTATGCACACACATGCTTGGCGTTGCACTCTTGTGAGCAATTGTCTCACTGTTGAAAGGTTAACCCTTGAGGACCATGCTACCGCCCCATAGGTGATGATTGGTTTGACCATCATGGTGTACATCCATCTTAGCATATACGGGTTACATCCCCATGATCTGCCTGCAAGACGCCTGCACACCATGATGGCCCTAGTTGCTTTCGAGACTGTGTTATCCACGTGTTTCTTCCATAAAAGTTTAGAGTCAAAGGTGATTCCCAAGTATTTTACCTCAGAAACCATGTCCACCTTTTCACCGTCCACAACTATATCTCTCATACCTATGAGGGTCCGTCTTTTGGTGAAAGGGATGATTGCCGTTTTCCGCGGGTTTATGGAAAGCCCCACTCCGGCACACCACCCTTTCGTTAGATTTAGAGCCCTCTGGATGATGTCACAGAGGGTACTTACGAATTTGCCCCTTGCGATTATAACAATATCATCTGCATAGCCCTGACAGCGTATTCCGTTGTCAGTCAGCAGTTGAAGGAGCTCATCCACTACCAGGCTCCACAGAAGAGGGGATAAGACTCCCCCTTGTGGACATCCCTTTTTGGTCCTTAATTGTACACTGCCGTTGCCTACTGAGGTCTCGGCAATCCTCGTGCGAAGTAAAGAGTCGATCCAAGTGCGGATTGTTATCTTAACCTCTCGTTTTTCTAGGGCCTGACAAACACAATCATGGCTTGTGTTGTCAAAGGCTCCTTCTATGTCTAAGAAAGCACATAGTACTGTTTCCCCCTGCTCGAAAGCACTCTGTATCTCCGACGTCAGTTGGTATAGAGCAGTATCTGTGGATCTGCCTGCTCGATATGCGTGCTGATTTGGATGTAGCGGAAATCCCTCGAATTCGATCTTATTTCGTTATCTAGGACTTTCTCCATTGCCCTAAGGACAAAGGATGTTAAACTTATAGGCCTAAATGATTTTGCCTGCGAGTAGTCTTTTTTTTCCTATTTTTGGTATGAAAGCCACTTTAGCCCTTCTCCACACCATTGGAATGTACGCCAGTGCTAGGCTGTCAATCATTATTTTTGTTAGGTGTGGAAATATGCTCTCCGCTTGCTGCAGAAAGACCGGAAATATGCCATCCAATCCCGGGGACTTATACCTCTCGAAAGAGCGTATGGCCCAACTGACCGCATTAGGCGAAAAAAGTTCCTTCGCTATCTTCCAGTCAGATGGGGTTGGTCTGTGTTCTTGGGCCCAGACCTCCAGCCCGGGCGGACGTGTATCCGGAAAGTGTGCAGCTAGCAATCCTCTCGCTCTCTCCTCTTCGGTCGCTGTGTAAGTACCATTCGGGAGTCTGAGAGCCAATCTCGTTTCCCTCTGCTCCTTAGCCAAGGCTTTGTGAAGCCTTGCTGCTGCCGGAGTCGCTATAATATCTGCGCAAAAGCTTCTAAAGCTTTCGCGTTTAGCCTCTCTTATCTCCTTATTGTATGTTGTTAGATGCGCTCTGTACTCCTTCCAGTGATCGGTACGCTTAGCTTTGTTTAAAAGCTTTCGCACCTCCTTCCTCAGTTTTGTTAGCTCTGAGGACCACCATTTTGTTTTCCTGGGAGTGCATTTAGGTAGGCGACTGCTTTCATGGAAGGCTTCCATCAATAAATGATTTACCCCGTTTACTCTATCCTCTAACTCCATACAATTGGTACACCTGTTGATCTTGCTGATCGATTCTAAATTGTTCCCTATTACCTCATTAAAGATACTCCAGTCTATATGCCTGGGGTTTCTGTTTGGTGGTCTATGTTCTATAATTGCCCCTAGTTCAAACCGGATGATCCTATGGTCCGAGAGAGAGGGCTCCGATGAGACCCTCCATCTTGTTACCATACTATCAGCCAGCATATTGCCTAGTGTTATATCTAAGACCTCCTCCCTGACTCTAGTCACAAAAGTGCGTCCGACATTAAAAATGCTTAGGTCGTTACTTATTATAAATTCTAATAAAGACTCACCCCGACTATTGGTGTCTGAACTGCCCCATTCCTCGCTATGTGCGTTTGCGTCACAGCCCAGTATGAGCGGAAGTCTTGCCTTCCTGCAGTAATGGATCAGCCTAGGGCTGGGTCGTCTGGGCAAAAAGTCGATTTTAGACTTTCGACTCGACTTTTATCATTTCGACTATCGAAGTCGATTAGTCGGCTATGATAATCGATTTAAGTCGACTTTTCGACTTTTTTTCTTAATTTTTTTCACGTACAAACACACGCACATATCGTCGCTCCGGAAAAAGAAAGATGCATGCCAGTAATTTGTCGACGAAAAAAGGCAAAAATATGTCGGGGAAAAGACGCTTTACAAAACATGTCGACGAAGATAGACGCATTAAAAAATATTTCGACGAACAGAGACGCATTATAAAATATTTCGACGAAGAAACACGCATTAGCATTATTAACTGCGAAGGAAGACGCATTAGCATTAATATTGACGAAGAAAAAAAAATCGAATACGTCTTCCTTTATAGTAAAAAAAAAAATAAAACGTCTTTCTTCGTTATCAAAAAAAAAAAAAAAATAAAGTCTTTCTTTGAAAAAAAAAAAAGTTTGCGTCCTTCTTCCTCAACAAAACACTTTGCGCCTTCGGCCACGCTTCAATAAAATAACCCTTAGTCGGCAAAAATCTCTTTCTGAAGAACTTCAATATTATTATTTAATAATAGTTGAAAGTGTTAAATTTAGGTTAAATTCCCACTAGTTTGTAAATAAATGAAATTGGTTCATTATATCCAATCTGAGCCTCGGAACTTTAACGGCAATTATCTCGGGAACCATAGACCTCCGGAGGCTGGGGGCCTTCAGTTTTATGATCCTCCACTACCCTCCCCTACCCCTTAAAGTAATTTTTTTCTAGGCCGAATATGATCTCCTAAAATGTCCCATCTGCCCCCTGAAAAGGATATTTTTATCGGTGCGCGCTCGACCAATGGAAATCCGGCCCATATTGACTTACCTTTTTAGGGAAATCCTCCATGGCGGTCAACTTTTTTTGAACTGCAATATCCAATTTATGAACACATACGATATGGCTTGCCATCGAAAAATTTTTTTGCAAATACGAACGGCGAATGCATTTTTTGTGAGGAGCTTTTTCATGGCAGAAATACACTGAAGAGGCGACCGCTATTTCTAAAAACCCAATAATTGGGTTTTAATTAATTAGAAAAATTTTTTTGGTGTTTGCACGGCCTGGGGTTAGATCCGAGACCTCTGGTATATCAGGCAAGCACTCTACCCACTGCACCACAGCGGCCATGTTAATAATAGCCGTGTTTTTATTTTAAGCGCATATACATCTGCGCTTAAACTTTGTATGGACTGCTAAGCGCAGATAGAGATGTGCGTTTAGAGATCCATACAAAATTTAAGCGCAGATGTATATGAGTTTAAATAAAAAATACGGCTAATAATACCCTCTCGCGTTTATAACTCTGACGAGTTTCTCACCCAATTGGAGGCGTGCTCCTTAACTTTTGTTTTTCCTACAAATTAAGTGGACCTACAGTGCCGGCTCCGAAGGGCGAATGCTTGTTTTTTTGGTTTGCTTGCTGTAATCTGAAGTTTTTTCTGTGAGAAGCTTGTTTTTATATATTAAGTTCTGACAATATTATACCGCCAATATATATAGTCAAAAATTCGATTAGTCGAGCCAATTAATCGATTTCCGACTAACTTTCACACACAACAATCGATTGTAGAAGTCGATTTTTTTTTAGCAAAAAGTCGATAATCGATTAAAGTCGAAGTCGATTTACCCAGCCCTAGATCAGCCGCTGCACGTCGTCTGGGGGTATTGTGCCTTCCTCTCCCGGGAAGTAGGCTGCAGCTAGGACGATGTCCTTTCTCTCGGACTCCACCTCCATCGTCACTTGAACCGCCACCATATCTCGGTTTAAAAACTCTGTAATGCAAATGTAATCAATAGCTTTGTTTATTACTATACATGTTCTTGGTCTGTCGTGCGACAGATCCCAAATTACCTTGTTGTTGCCTCCCTCCAGGCCCCTGACCTTGCCCTTGTATGTCCAGGGCTCCTGCACCAGTGCTACGCCCAGATTTTCTGTTGTCATCATATTTGCCAAGACAGCAGAGGCTGCTTTGGCGTGGTGCAGGTTTATCTGGGCTACTTTTGTGCTGGTTGCCGTCATCATTGCTCCTCCATCGGCTCGGGCCTGCCCGATAGCCGGATGCTTGTATCACTTCTTTCATCCAGTCCCAGCATTCGCAGGTCATCCAACATTTCCTGAGTATCCAGGATGCCAGAGGACACAGACCGCGTGTCCATCAACATCTCCTGATTGCTCAGGAGGTTGGGAGACCCCAACCTGATGTCCTCCGGCATACTCTGAGTACTAGGAAGGCTAGAGACCGCCGACTGGTATACGGTTCCCAGCCCGGTGTGGATGTCGGAAGCTTCCGTTCCTGTTGGGGAGATCGATGGAAGTGTGACTACTGGTGGGGTATCCGTGCCCCCTCCCGCTCCTTCGTCTCCCCCCTGGTTGTTACCTGCCTCAGTCACCTCGTGTGGCATGAGGTCGCTTCTCCTCGGCCTCACTTGGACAGTCTTATAGCGGTAGTCTAGCTGGAAGCCCGCCTCACGAATTGTGGAGAAGGAGCCCTCGTCTATCGAGATATTTAGACGAAGTCCCAAGTCATCAACAATGGCGCTTCTGAGGCGCCACATTTGCGTGTTCAGGCCCTCATTCTGTGATTGGAGTAAGCCAATGGCGTACTCCACGGACCTGTTCGCGCTCCTTGTGAGATATATCGTCACACAATGTGTTGGCGGTATATCATCTCCTCCCCGCGTGCATAAGGCTGGCCCCTGCCAGCCCTCCATGCTAGGGACCGTCCTGGCTAGCCAGTTTGCTGTGTTCTGGTCCTTGCAGTCCAACAGCAACATGCTTGGCCTGAATAATATGCCTCGGAAAGCTATGGGGTGTTCAGCTCCTTTAAACACCTTATCCATGATGGCGTCTTGGAGCCTGGTAAGGTCCTCCTGACTTAGGGCTTCAGCTGGGAAGTTTGCCGGGAGAATAGCCACCCTGACGCTTCTTAGAGCATCCGAGTAGCTCCTTCGCTCTGGCGCCCGCGAAGCCCTTAAGTCAGGATTGCCCGACTGGTCTCTCGCCGTTGATGAGATGGGTGCCGAAAGGAGAGACCGTTGCCTTTTTGAGGTCGGCGTCGCTTCAGGCGTTAACTGCTCGCATCTCCGCTTTGCAGTAGGTGCGAGATACTTATCTAAACGCCCGCTGCCATGATGTGGGTCATGTGCGGGCAGATCTTGCTTGCTTGGCTTTTTTGTTGTTGCCCCGCTCGTCCACCTTTCGGCAGGTGCTGTCATGGCCCTCTGAGCCGTACTAATCCCTGGCCTGCTTCCTTGCTCGTGAGCAGGTGCAGAGGAGGGGTGAGCCGTTCGCTCAGTCGGCCTGTTTATAGCCATTTCGCGAGCTTGCTCCTGTGAGGGCCAGCTTCCAGGTAGCGAATATTGGCTGTGGCTCCACTCATACCCTGCCGCCATCTGTCATCCATGGCGCCCGGAGATCCTAGCGGATGGACTTTAAGTGCCTTCGCCCTACGGTTCTTGTTTTTGAACCGTTTTTTCTTTGATGGGTTCCGGTTCATGTCATGGATGTCAGCTGGCGGTTTACGCACTGACAAAAGACCTCGTTCTCCCTCTCCTACATTGTGCGTTTCCAGGCACAACCCTGGCTGGTATCGGTTGATAATTGAGGTGTATGGGTGCGCCTCTTCTTGCGCATGCTTGGGTTCCTTGTTTTGGTGCCTTGCTAGGAGTTCTTTAGGGTCACCTATGGTGCTGTGCCCACGATGTTCAGGGGGAGTCCTGCCCCTTTGTTTGAGCGCCGCTTTACGCATAGCGGCAGCACTGGTTGATGGCTTATCATCATCATCCTCTTCTTCGTCATCCCTAGCATGTTCTGTGAAAAGTGCTGCTTCCTCCGGGGTTAGGTCTTCCAGAAACTTCTGGCTGGCCCTAGCCTTTGGTTGGGTCTGGGCTCCCTGCTTACGACTATCCGCCACCACTCTATTTGCTTGTAGCAGTTCTTGACGCCTGCTTCTCTGCTGTTGCTGTATACTGGCGAGTTTGTTGGGTTGTCGTTGCTGGATTTGCCGCCGCGGATTCCTATAATCCGCTTGTTGCGCCCACGTTTGCTGTTGGAGTTTCTGCCTCAGCTCTTGCTGGTGTTGTTGTAGCATCTGCTGTAGTTGCTGTGGTACAGGAGTTTGCTGCGATTGCTGAGCTCGCTGCTGCCCTGGAGGCGACGATTTTTGCCCCTGTTGTTTTTGTTGCAGCTGTACTTTGGGCCTCTGCTGTTGTTTCTGCGGCGAACTCTGTTGCTGCAGCTTTTGAGGCTGCTGATGTTGCTGCTGCTGGTGCCCTTGCAGCGATTGCAGCTGGTGTTGTTGCTGCTGCTGCCATTGCTCAAGCCGTTCTTGTAACTGGGACGAATGCTGTTGTTGTTGCCGGCGCAACAGTTGATCGGCAGCCTCTCTTCCACTTTCACTTTCAATTCTGCATTCGTGTTGATGCTGAGTTGACGGCCGAGTATTTTGTTGTTTGGGCGGCGATTGTTGTTGCTGCCGCTGAACGAAGTGTGTTAGCTTTTGTTGCTTTGGTCTCTGCTGCTGTTGTTGCCGTTGTAGCTGTAGATCTGCAATTACGCGTTCACCTTCTTGGTTTTGTTTTTATTGCCTTGGCTGCATGTTCCTCTGCTGTTTTTGCGGCGACTGCTGTTTTTGCCGCTGCCCGGATTGTTGTTGTTGCTGCTGCGCGTGTTGCTGTTGCTGCAGCAAAGGTGTCTGCAAACCTGGCGGCAATTGTTGTTGGTGCTGCCGTTGTGGTTGTTGGTCGGCACCCTCGCCCTCGATTCTGCTTTTTAGTTGCTGCTGATTACTCTGCAGCTTCTGTGGCGACTTTTGCTGCTGCCGCTGTATAGGATGTTGTTGCAGCTCTTGATGCGGTTTCTGCTGTCGCTGTGGCGATTGTTATCGATGTTGCCGGTGCGGCTGTTTATCGGCAATCTCATCTGCTCTTTCTGCTTCCTGCTGCTGCTTATTTTTTGACTGCTGGGTCCTCTGCGGAGATCTTCCTTGTTGCCGCTGTGCTAACTGCTGCTGCTCTTGAGGTCCTAGCTGTCGCTGTGGCGATTGTTGTTGTTGTTGCCGTTGCAGCGATTGTTCGGCATTTTCGCCTTCATTCTTTTCATTAATTTGTTGTAGGTTTTTGTTGCTTTTATTTTTGTTTTTGGAGTTCATCTTTTCCTTACGATCACTTGCTCGACGAGGCGAGCATCATGATCAATTAAAATAATGGAGGATCTGGGTGGTCAGTCGCGGCAGCGCCTCTTACCGCGGTAAGGCCATGGTTACTTCCTGAGGTGGCCCGGTGTCAGGAAGGCGCCGTTCGCATACAGCCTGATTTACCTCCCGGCTGCAAACCTCCAATAGGCACGGTGTCGCATAACACCCTTGATTGGGAGGGGGGGGGGGGTAGCTCTTGGTCATCGCTCGCAAAAGGCTTGTGCCCTTCCCGTGGTACAACCCTTATGGGTCGTATCGCGGGAAGACTCACCTTCCTGTTGCTTAGCGACTAAGCCCTCGCACCAACAACAAGGTAGCTACCCGATCGCGAGGGCAGTATAGTATGCTTATACCGCTTTTTCTACGATGAAGTTGAATGTCGAGAAGCTCGCGAACCTTTCGAGATTTTCGAGATTCGAGAATCTCGCGAGAACTCGAGTCTCGCGAGAAATCTCGTCTAGCTCGAACTCGAGAAATCGTAAGCTCTAGAAAAAAATTGCTTGGCTCCAAGGAAAATTTTTGAATTTTGAGTTGTGTCACTTCACGATTTAGGTTGCGATATGTATAAAGTTCATTGGTATTTGAATAAAAACAGCTGTTTGGATATGACATAAGTGAGTTTCACTTTTTGCAATATTTTTTTGCAAATTGCGTTAAAAACAATTCTTGGGTACAGTTATTTTGCCGAGCGCCTTTGGGGACAGTAAAAAAACATAACCGCTGTGGCCGCTGTGGTGCAGTGGGTAGAGTGCTCGCCTGTTATGCCAGAGGTCTCGGGTTCAAACCACGGTCCGAGCAAAACACCAAAACAATTTTTCTAATTAGTAAAAATCCAATTATTTGTTTTTTTGAGAGCAGCGGTCACCTCTCGGCAGTGGGCGGCATAACCTCCGAGTGTATTTCTGACATGAAAAAGCTTCTCACAAAAAATGCATTCGCCATTCGGAGCCGACATAAAACTGTAGGTCCACCCAATTAGCAGGAAAAACAAAAAGGAGCACACCTCGAATTGGGAGAGAAGCTCGGCCATAAAACTCGTCAGAGTTGTAATAGCGCCATTGTATTATTATTATACTAGCCGGACCCGTGCGCATCTTGCGCAAAAAATAACAAAACATACGTGGCGCCAGTCGGTATGGTTTGTGCTGTCACGACCATTTTAAAAAACTTATTACTTATTTGGTTTTATGTCTAGAGTGGAACTTATGGAACTTTCAATGAATTATCTGTATGTTTGACAAAGATATCGCATAAAATGTTTTTATTATACCTATATAGGTATGTGCATTATATTTTACATATATTTTTATGTACATATATGTGGTCTCTGCCGACTTGGGTAATTTTTTTCCACACGTTTGCCTTAGCAGCAAATCAGTGGCCGAAGCTTAATCGATTTATCTCCAACAGTTCCTGAGTTTTGACTTATAAATCTTTGAAAATTTGCCCCTCTTGGCCCATTTTTTTTAAATTTCAGCATATTTCCTCATAACGGCATAAGGTCCATTGCATGAACGAAATTCCATGACTCGGGCTTTATTAGTGAAAATTATAATGTTTTACGTGTTTTTCGAAATACATACATATGCCTTATTTTGACCCCAACCTTCTCTGATCCCATTAGAATCTGTGTACCAAATTTAATAAAAATATTTCTATTTTTGCGCTAGTTAGATTACACTGGTCGACAAAATTTCAACAAATTTTTGTTACAGAAATAAAATTCTACTTTTCTAAAGGATTTCGGTGCGCTGAATCCAAGTCTGAAGTCAGATTTTCTGTAATACGTACAGTTTTTTAGATATTCATGCCCAAAGAGGCGAAAAACGCGATTTTTGGCTATATTCACTCCTCAATATCTTTTAAATTACTTACATACTTATTTTAAAAATTGATTAAAGCTATTGAAAGCTCGGTCATTTCTCTTGAAGACAAAGTTTTAATTTTTCGGATATCTAATTTAGGTATATAGTAGTATATGTTTTTGCACAATAAGGTATTTTTCGTCGAAAACAACGGCAGCTTTTGTAGTATGTTATAGGCGCAATCAAATTTTGTAGTTGCTTAGAAGAATAATTTTTTTTACGAAGCCACTTACATACGTCCATGATATAATAAACTGCCTAAAAGCGTGCTTCAAAATTTTTAATTATATTTGTATGGAGAAAATATTGCAAAACTAATGAAGCTTAATATGCAATATTGCAAGTTACAAGAAAGATATCTGAAATATTAAAACGGTTTCTTTAAGAGAAATGTCAGCGTTTTCAATAGCTTTAAGCAATTTTTAAAATAAGTAAGTAATTTAAAAGATATTGAGCAGTGAATATAGCCAAAAAACGTGTTTTTCGCTTCTTTGGGCATGAATATCTAAAAAACTGTACGTATTACAGAAAATCTGACTTCAGATTCAGATTCAGCGCACCGAAATCCTTTAGAAAAGTAGAATTTTATTTCCGTAACAAAAACTTGTCGACCAGTGTTATGTACGGCCGGCCGTTCAATCAATTTTTTTTCATCCTGATCGTTTTGATTTATGTATATAAGTCCATATCTATCTCAATTATTTTATGGTCTTACGTACAACCGTTATTTGATCAAAAGTATAAATACACATACATACTATGTACATATATTGTACTACGTATAGCTGTGTATAAATAAGCACATCCCGTGCTGAAAAACCCCCATTCAGCGTAAGTATGAATACACACGTGTTCGCCTAAAATAAAATGTGATGTTTACATACAAACATACAGCTGAAGCTTATAAAGTGCTTTCAAATATACACGAGTGTTCAACTTGAGCGACATCTACATTTAAAATTGGTATTTAACTCTGCACTCTTATTAGAATAAAATAATTCTGAAGGCATAGTTTTAGGCGCAAATCTTTTAGTTTAAATTTAAACCTTATTTTTGCAAAATACTATTAAAAAAAAGCACCACGCCCAATAAAACACCGTTTCACATGCATAGCTAATTTATACCTTTAAAACGATGCCTTACTTATTAATTTTGGTAAATTATGTAAGCAGAAAAAGGGATATTCGCAAAAAAACCAATTAGAAATAATATATACTAGCTGGACCCGTGCGCATCTTGCGCAAAAAATAATAAAACATAAGTGGCGCCAGTCGATATAGTTTGTGCTGTCACGCTCATTTTAAAAAAACTTATATTTATTTGGTTTTATGTCTACAGTGGAACTTATGGAACTTTCAATGAATTACTTATATGTTTGACAAACATATCGCATAAAAGGTTTTTATTATACCTACATACATATATATATATATAAGTAGTTATGTGTATTAAATTTGTTTATATGTATATTTTACATATATTTTTATATATATGTACATATGTGGTCCCTGCCGACTTGGGCAATTTTTTTCCACACGTTTGCCTTAGCAAGCAAATAAGTGGTCCAAGCTTAATTGATTCATCTGCTACAGTTCCTGAGTTTTTAGTTATAAATCTTTGAAAATTTGCCCCTCTTGGCCCATTTTTCAAAATTTCAGCATGTTTCCTCATAACGGCATAACGTCATTTCATCACTCGGGCTTTATTAGTGAGTGAATTATGATGTTTTACGCCTTTTTCGAAATACATCCATATGCCCCATTTTCAACCCCAACTTTCTCTGTTCCCATTAGAATCTTTGTACCTAATTTCATTTAAATATTTCTATTTTTGCGCAAGGTAGAGTGTGTACGGCCGGACGGACAGACATGGTTCAATCATTTTTTTCATCCAGATCGTTTTGATATATATATGTAAGTCCATATCTATCTCAATAATTTTATGGTCTTACGTACAACCGTTATGTGATCAAAAGTATACATACATATACATATGTACATATATTTTATGTACTGCATACAGCATATCCTATACTGAAAAGCCGACATTTAGCATAGGCATGAATACACATGTGTTCGCCTAAAATAATATAATGTTTACATACAAACATACAGCTGTAGCTTATAAAATTGTTTTAAAATATACACGACTGTTAAAGTGGAGCGACATCTGCATTTGAGATTTGAATTTATAGAATAAAATAATTCTGAAGGCATAGTTTTAGGCGCAAATCTTTTAGTTTAAAACATTTTATTTTTACAAAATACTATTATAAAAATGCACCACGCCCAATAAAACACCGTTTCGCATGCATAGCTAATTTATACCTTTAAACGATGCCTTACTTATTAATTTTGGTAAATTATGTGAGCAGAAAAAGGGATATTTGCAAAAAAACCAATTAGAAATATGTAATATATATATATGATGATTATTAAAAAAACATAACACTTTTTGGTTGCTTATTTTTCCGATAGGATATGATGTATTGTGGAACGATTTTCCGTCATCCCTTATCAAGTTTGGTTTGGAGACAAATCTAAGTTTATATTTATGTATGAGAAAAGTTATGCAGTTGCACAAGAAAAAAATTTATATCTACGCGTATGGATACGTGTTGAGTAAAATTGTTGCAAATTTGTTGAAATGTGTTATCAAAACATTTCAACTTTGGCTAGAAATTAGAAAATTTCCAGCAAAAACTACGCAACAAATCGACAATATTTACTAAAGTTGTTTATCACATTTTAAATTTTTGTCAACACGAGTAATGGAATTTAACTAAAGTACATAAAAAGGTACGATTGGCGTCATTCGACTTAGCAGCTGCGAAAAGTTCCACAATCGACATAAAGAGAATCAGACAATAAGCAGGGAACTGAAAGTATATAAGAACAAATCACTTTTACCAACAGAGCTCAGTAGCCACATCATCGCCTCTGTCTACCACGGCATTTAACCTCTCTCTCTCCTTCTGAGCGACGAGTATTCATGAATGTTGATATGTAAATAGTTCCGAAATTTGATTTTTATTCCCTTTCTGATTTTGCTTTCGATTAAAATGCGACTATAGATTTTATAATTTTTTGTAGATATTATCGCTGCTACAATTTTGTTTTTGTTTTTGTTTTTTTTCGGTTTTTTTGTTTTTGTCTTTGATTTGTTTTTTGGTTTTTTGTTAGTTTTTCTGTTTTTACATGAAAGAGTTTTTAGTGCTTAGCACGAAATTTATTTTAATTCAATTTTAATTGATTGTTTTTGCTTTTGTTTTTGCTGTTGTTTTTTTTTTTTTGTTTTGTTATTTTGTTGTTTTTATTGCTGTATGTATACATAAATACATATGAAGGTAGGCACGTCCATACATTTGTATGTACATATGTATGTAGATATACATAGTCAAACATGTTTCCCTTTTTCATTTTGCCCATTTGTCGCATTGTTGCAGAAAACGACAAGTGAAAATATCAAGCTATTCACACGGACATAGCAGCGCACCAACACAAAGGTCGTTCATGCGTTTTTCGAAAACACTCGCTACACCAAAGATGTTTACACATCAAAAAAGTCTATCCTCGATGGCGTGATAAAAAAAGGTGAAAGAGAATGAAAAATATAAATAAAAATAGGTAAAAAAACTTTTTAAGTTAAACGGTTTTATGTTATACATACATTGCAATGTTTAAGATAAATGTACTAAAAACCAAAAAATAATAAAATAGATACAGTCGTGGGAATTATAAACATTTGCATAGACTAGACTAAAATAAAACCGTGGGGCACGTCAATTGTCTACAATCGTTGATTAAAATGTTTGTTTTGTAATGTTACACTATAATTAGGCAGTTGTTCAACCGACAACGATGGACGTGTGATAAGTAGGGCTAGAATGTGGAAAAAAGCTAGCAAGCTCGATTATAAGCGAGTTTTAGGGTTTCATAGTGGTGAGCGAGTAGTACTTTTATCATATATTTTGTCGATTAAAGACAAACTACGAGCAGTGAAACGATTCCTCGTGTGAATGTCCAACGATAAACTAGTTGAAACATCTCTTTTATTAACATGGAGTGTATAACTATTGGAATTTCCATGAGCAAGAAAATAGTAAGTATTTTCCTCACCGTCTGCGGGCCAACTGCCTAACGACGAATTAAACGATTCTTCTATCGCACATTAAGTCGATAATTTGTAGACAATTGACGTGCCCCTCGGTTTTATTTTAGTCTAGTCTATGCAAATGTTTATAATTCCCACGACTGTATCTATTTTATTATTTTTTGGTTTTTAGTACATTTATCTTAAACATTGCAATGTATGTATAAATTAAAACCGTTTAACTTAAAAAGTTTTTTTTACCTATTTTTATTTTCTAGTTTTTAGTTTTTATTTCGCATTCTGTTTAATTCATTTAGTGCTTCATTATTGCAAGGTTTCTTGCCCGTTAGTTTATTGCAGTCCAACGCCTCTATAGCGACCCACGCGCCACCTATCGGAAGTTTTTTTTAGGAAAATATTTCCTTTCAAGGTAGTAATACATGTTCCGAATTTCAGCCAAATCGGACCATAAATGCGATTTTTGTAAATATAGCGACCCACGCGCCACCTAGCGGAATTTTTTTTTAAGAAAATATTTCTTTTCAAGGTAGTAATACATGTTCCGAATTTCAGCCAAATCGGACCATAAATGCGATTTTTGTAAATATAGCGACCCACGCGCCACCTAGCGGAATTTTTTTTTAAAGAAAATATTTCTTTTCAAGGTAGTAATACATGTTCCGAATTTCAGCCAAATCGGACCATAAATGCGATTTTTGTAAATATAGCGACCCACGCGCCACCTAGCGGAATTTTTTTTTTTAAGAAAATATTTCTTTTCAAGGTAGTAATACATGTTCCGAATTTCAGCCAAATCGGACCATAAATGCGATTTTTGTAAATATAGCGACCCACGCGCCACCTATCGGAATTTTTTTTTCATAATATTGCATTGTCATCGGGGTTATACATGCGTGCAAAATTTCAGATTAGTCGGTTGACAGGAAGAGGGTGAAATTTGAATTACTAAATTTGACCCAAGAATAAAGAATAAATAATAAAACAAACGGGGTGAGCTAAATAAAACCGTTTAAATATGTACATAGAATGACTGATGCAGTGTTGCCAACTGTTGATCGTGATGTATAAACGATATTCCTCTCACAGATAGATGGCGTTGAGGGTTTTCACAGATAGATGGCGCCAAGGCTTGAATAAAGGGAAAATTACACTGGTCGAAAAGTTTTTGTTACAGAAATAAAATTCTACTTTTCTAAAGGATTTCGGTGCGCTGAATCCGAATCTGAAGTCAGATTTTCGTTAATACGTACTGTTTTTGAGATATTCATGTTTAAAAAGGCAAAAAACGCGATTTTTGGCTATATTCACTCCTCAATATCTTTTAAATTACTTACTTATTTTAAAAATTTATCATAGCTATTGAAAACGCTGACATTTCTCTTGAAGAAACCGTTTTAATATTTCTCAGATATCTTTCTTGTAACTTGCAATATTGCATATTAAACTTCATTAGTTTTGCAATATTTTCTCTATACAAAAATAATTAAAAATTTTGAAGCACGCTTTTGGGCAGTTTTTTATATTATGGACGTATGTAAATGGCTTCGTAAAAAAAATTGTTCTGCTGAGCAACTACAAAATTTGATTGCGCCTATAACATGCTACAAATCTGTGGACATTTGGAAAAGCAACCTAAGTCTAAATTCTCAATTTTACAGTTGAGCAAAAAACAGTTTTGCAAGTGCACAGAGCCTTTCCATCATATATTTTCATAGAAGTAAGAGCGTGTCATGATAAAACAATCTTCTGTTGTTCATTTTAAATTGAATTTTTATTTCTTGGCGTAACGGTTTTTATTTAAATGGATTTAAAATAAAATAAGTGCTTTTTCCAAATTGTTTTTTGAAAAAAACACCAACTTATCTCAATTTAGGTTCTTTTTTCAAATTGATCTTCAACAAAATTTTATAGAATTTTAGCCTCCTAATTGGAATTAAGTTCATTTGGCAAACTGAAATATGATAGAAAATCGACTTAAGTTGCTAATTAGGTTGATTTTTCAAAAGCATATTGAAAAAAATATGCCACCTAAATTAAATTATGTTCTTTTTTCAAGAGGAATTCTTGCAATTTTTCTTATCACTTCTATCTTATCTTAAGTTGCTTTGGTAAAAGCATTTGTGAAAAATATAGACTTAAGATGATTTTCGATTCATCATATCTCCTGAACCCGAAATGATATCGTAACACCGATTAGACAGAAAAAAGTGTATTTTAAAATGTATAATTATGATAAAAAAAGCTGAAAATGCACCTAGGTCGACTTAGGTTGTTCTTTCAAATGTCCACAGAAATGCTGCCGTTGTTTTCGACGACAAATACCTTATTGTGTAAGAACATATATTACTATATACCTAAATGAGATATCCGAAAAATTAAAACCTTGTCTTCAAGAGAAGTGGCCGAGCTTTCAATAGCTTTAATCAATTTTTAAAATAAGTAGGTAATTTAAAAGATATTGAGGAGTTTTTCGCCTATTTGGGCATGAATATCTAAAAAACTGTACGTATTACAGAAAATCTGACTTCAGATTCGGATTCAGCGCACCGAAATCCTTTAGAAAAGTAGAATTTTATTTCTGTAACAAAATTTGCTGAAATTTTGTCAAACGGTATTATTTGCCAATCTACAACAGTGTATGCGAATGTTACTCATACGCCATGTCATAAAAAAAAATATTACCGGTAAGCAATAAAATAGATACACACATGGAATAGAAGCAAGCAAATTAACCCTAGAACACTAAACCTCGACTCAGAGGCGCAGAATTTTTCGTTTTTTTTTTTTTGATCATTCACGAACGCATTAAAATACCAACTTGGGTGCTCATGCCAACTCAGTAAACTATTACGTGAGCTAGTGTACTTAAGTTAATCGCGTGGTGTTTCTTTCAATTCGGAGATGAAGATGTTCGTGTTGCCTTAGAGGCGAGGTTTAGCGTTAAACGCAATTTAATAAAACAGCTGTTTGGATATGACATAAGTAAGTTTCACTTTTTGCAATATTTTTTTGCAAATTGCGTTAAAAACAATTCTTGGGTACAGTTATTTTGCCGAACGCCTCTGGGGACAGTAAAAAAACATAACCGCTGTGGCCGCTGTGGTGCAGTGGGTAGAGTGCTCGCCTGTTATGCCAGAGGTCTCGGGTTCAAACCACGGTCCGAGCAAAACACCAAAACAATTTTTCTAATTAGTAAAAATCCAGTTATTGGTTTTTTTGAGAGCAGTGGTCACCTCTCGGCAGTGGGCGGCATATCCTCCGAGTGTATTTCTGACATGAAAAAGCTTCTCACAAAAAATGCATTCGCCATTCGGAGCCGGCATAAAACTGTAGGTCCACCCAATTAGTAGGAAAAACAAAAAGGAGCACACCTCGAATTGGGAGAGAAGCTCGGCCATAAAACTCGTCAGAGTTATAATAGCGCCATTGTATTATTATTATACTAGCCGGACCCGTGCGCATCTTGCGCAAAAAATAACAAAACATACGTGGCGCCAGTCGGTATGGTTTGTGCTGTCACGACCATTTTAAAAAACTTATTACTTATTTGGTTTTATGCCTAGAGTGGAACTTATGGAACTTTCAATGAATTATCTGTATGTTTGACAAAGATATCGCATACAATGTTTTTATTATACCTATATAGGTATGTGCATTATATTTTACATATATTTTTATGTACATATATTGTACCGGTGTACATGAACTGCCTTTTCCCTCCATTTTTCCTCTATCCACATCTACGTACTCATCTGATAACATCTAACAGATACATATTCCTTTTCCTTCATAAATCTCATTTCTTTTGGTATCTACCTTTTATGTGTATGTATATGCATGCTTATGCATATTTATTAGTACATGCAAAAAAAAAAATTCCTACGGATCGTACCGACATTAATATATCCATACATTAATTTTTCAATATTCCTCTTTCGGTGCAAGTAGTGCCAATTGTACTACTACTTTACTGAACACAGTTCCTTGCCGATACTAAGAACTATCATACGCCAAACATATGTTTACCGATAAGCAACTATCGATAATTTTCCATGTCAAGCTGGGGTTAGTTAAGCTTCTGCAGCAAAATTCTCTTTCTTTTCCGCATCGATCAAGAAGAAAATACAAGTGGCCAGCAGTGAACAAAAGTTAAAATTTCAGTGATTTATATTTTGTTTAAAGTACCAACATACATATATAAAAGTTTATCTTGGAAGCGAAGTTAGAATCTCCGGCCTTTTATCTATTTTACAATAGGTAAGAAAACATTTTTTGTTAGTGAATATTTTTTCTTGTGAATTAAAAGTGATCTAATTGAAACTTTCACCACAGACGTGGCGTTTATCCCGAATTATCATTGCCATCCAGTGGCCAAAAGGAAAAGTGGGTCTGGATTTGGCCGATGCGCGGCAAAATACATGCCATCAAACTACCCAAAATCCCAAAAGCTCCACATACAATAAAAACTGAACCTTTGATACGTCTATAAGCATACATACATATAAATCTCAGCACATGGTCTAGTGTGACTTCGGTGCCGTAGTCTAGCTACAAAACCTGCACCAAATCGATTTCGTAAGATGATTGCCTAAAACCTGCTAAAGCCACAAAACCACGTCACTATGATCTTCATTTAAAATCCGAATCTGAAATACAAAAATCTAAGGCATGTATGATTACATGCATTAATATCCAGTTTTGACCAAATCCGCGAGGAAAGAATGGAGTAAAGTAATCATATCATTGCAAATGTCATATCATCATAAGCAACATCAAGAGGAAGGAAATCCTGGAAATTTCGTGTATTAATCTATATAATTTTTTTTATATAATTTAATTTTATTTTTTTAAAGATTTAATTAAATATTTTTTTTGTTGAGGAAAGTATTAGATTAATATGTACGGGTAAAGTGAATTAGGAAATTATAGAAAACGAAAAGTGAAAAAGTTGTTAAAAATTATGTGCATATATATTTAGATGTTCATACATATGTAATCATATGTACATTTTCAGTAAACTTAGAGTTAGGTCGTTTTTCAGCTTATCGTCATAATCAAGCCACGTGGCTCTAAAGAAAAAGCAAAGATAAAATCGAAGAAGAATGAAAAACTCTAAATAGTCATATTAGAGCATATGGGCATTTTTGTTGTTTTTCTTTGTTCTTCGCTAAAGCCCTCTCTAAGCCCCATGTGTGTTTTTAGTTTTTTTGTGAGAAATCGCCACTTTAATCCCTAGAGTTTTTTTCTCTCAGTATGGTTTTCTTTGCTTTTGTTAGTTACACCGACGGCCATTAAAATATGATCGATCTTACAAATACTTGCAATTACTAACTATTTTTGGTCAAATAAGAAAAATTTTTAAATTAAAAATCTATATATATATTGCGGCTGTGAAATGCATATAATAGGGAGAGAAAGCAAAATCTAGTTTCCACAGCTCCAAAGCAGCAGTGCAGCAGCATACCATAAGCGAGGAGGCCTTCGACGCTTCGTGGGACTGCGTTATCGACAATCCAAATGTAAGTCATTGTTTTCCTATTTATTGCTCCACAACTGCATATTTCATTTTTGTATATATGTCAATATATATGTATGCATATATGCACATTTGTTTTGCTTTGTTTTTCTTTCTTAACGTATTGAATTACATACGTACCTAGATATATATTTCTGTATGATCAGCTGTTCCATTTTACTTGCTCTCTATGATCAAGGAGCATATAAATCGATGTGCATATATACATACCTAGCGAAAATATATACATACATATTTTGTTTTGCTATTTTTATTCTCAATGAAAAATACATACTTATATTTTTACATTGATGCTTATATATAAGTCCGTATGTAATTAGAGTAATTTTCAATGCCAATGCCGATTTGAGCGAAGGCGACGTTGCCACATTTCATTTGATCTTATGCATTTATGAATGAAAATGTTTTTGTTGTATTTTGATACATATGTATGTAGGTTTGGGGGAGAGTAGTTTTTGTTCTTGGATAACACTCATGCTTGTACCTATGTAAATATGTATGTATGTATGTATGCTTTTACACGAAAGTAGAGAAATCATGGTTCAATTATAGAGGTTTTTGCAGTACGATATACGTACATACATACATACACACTCCATGTAAATTGTTTGTGTATTCTGTGATGCTTCTGTCAAACTCATAGCCCGCCATTGTAGAAATCATATTGCGTCAAGATCAAAATTGATATAAGTTTGACATAAGCATCACAATATGAATAAAAACAAGTAAGGAAGCCTAAGTTCGAGTGGAATCGAACATTAGATACTCAGCTGTATGCTTTCATCATTTGTTTGCGTTTGATGGAAACACGGTGTAGGTACTTTATATAAAGCAAGTGCTGCATAAAGTGGGCGTAGCCGCGCCCATTTTCAAAATTTTTATCAGTCATCCAACTAAGCATATGAATATTATTCTTTGTGCAAAATTTCATTCCTTTATGACTTCCAGTTACAAAGATGTCACGTTACAAATTCCCAAAGGGTGTTCCAGAAATATTATTGTTAAAAAGTAGGCGTGGTCATAAACCGATTTCAATAAATTTTTGCGTGTCTATTAACACAAGTTATAAAAGTGTATAAACCAAGCTTCGTCATAATATCTCAATTATTTGTCGAGTTATAGGCTAAGAAATCTCGTATATTCCTTTGTCTAAAAAGAGGCGGTGCCACGCCCATTTTCCAAAATTTTTGTGTTTTTCGTTGTATGTTCGCAGGTGGACTCCTGGCATAAAATTTCAATGATATATCTTTATATTTGACAGAGATATGGCTTAAAATGTTTTTATTAGGTCACTTTATAATACACATATATAAAAGTGGGCGTGGCCGTCAACCAATTTTAACTATTTTCCGTCCAAACGTTTGCCTAAGTAAGTACATCACGCGTACCAAATTTGATCGATATATCTTCAATGGTTTCTGAGTTATGACATATAAAACTTTCAATGTTTGACCCTTAATAAGTGGGCGTGGCACCGCCCATTTTCCAAAATTCCATCAAATTTCTTCTTAGGAGCCTGAGTTCAACATGTGGGTAAAATTTCATCGCTCTAGCTATATTAGTGGCTGAGATACCAAATTTCCGATTTTTTCTATATAGGAAAAGTGGGCGTGGTCATGGTCCGATTTCGCCCATTTTCAATACCAACTTGCATTTCAAATTTCATCAAAATATCTCAATTTTTGCGCGAGTTAGAGTGTTTACAGACGGACGGACGGACAGACGGACAGACGGACGGACGGACGGACGGACGGACGGACGGACATGGCTCAATCGATTTCTCTTTTCACCCTGATCATTTTGATATATATAAGTCTATATCTATCTCGATTATTTCATTCTGTTACAATCCACCGTTATGTGATTAAAACTATAATACTCTGTGTACTAGTACAGCTGAGTATAAAAATAGAAAAAAGTTTGCAATCAGCTGTTTAGTAGGTTAACCTTCTATAAATTAGCCTTGAGAGAAATATAAAATCCGACGGCAAATGGAATTAAGCTATTGTTATACTCAGCTGTACTAGTACACAGAGTATTATAGTTTTAATCACATAACGGTGGATTGTAACAGAATGAAATAACCGAGATAGATATAGACTTATATATATCAAAATGATCAGGGTGAAAAGAGAAATCGATTGAGCCATGTCCGTCCGTCCGTCCGTCCGTCCGTCCGTCCGTCCGTCTGTCCGTCCGTCCGTCTGTAAACACTCTAACTCGCGCAAAAATTGAGATATTTTGATGAAATTTGGAATGCGAGTTGGTATCGAGACTGGGACGGTTGGTATTGAAAATGGGCGAAATCGGACCATGACCACGCCCACTTTTCCTATATAGAAAAAATCGGAAATTTGGTATCTCAGTCCCTAATATAGCTGGAGCGATAAAATTTTACCCACATGTTGAGCTCAGGCCCCTATGAAGAAATTTTATGAAATTTTGGAAAATGGGCGGTGCCACGCCCACTTATTAAGGGTCAAACATTGAAAGTTTTATGAGCCATAACTCAGAAACCGTTGAAGATATGTCGATGAAATTTGGTACGCGTGATTTACTTACTTAGGCAAATGTTTTGACGGAAAATTGTCAAAATCGGTTGACGGCCACGCCCACTTTTATATATGTGTATTATAAAGTGACCTAATAAAAACATTTTAAGCGATATCTCTGTCAAATATAAAGATCTATCACTGAAATTTTGTGGCATGATTCCAACTATGAACATAAAACGAAAACCACAAAAATTTTGGAAAATGGGCGGAGCCACGCCCACTTATTAAGGGGCAAACATTGAAAGTTTTATGAGTCATAACTCAGAAACCGTTGAAGATATATCGATGAAATTTGGTACGCATGATATATTTACTTAGGCAAATGTGTGGACGAAAAATTACCAAAATCGGTTGACGACCACGCCCACTTTTATATATGTGTATTATAAAGTGGCCTAATAAAAACATTGTAAGCGATATGTTTGTCAAATATAAAGATAATTCATTGAAATTTTGTGACATGAGTTCCACAATAGACCGGAAACATAAAATAGACAAATTTTGGAAAATGGGCGTGGCACCGCCTCCTTTTGGACAAAGGGATATACGAGATTTATTAGCCTTTAACTCGACAAATAATTGAGATATTATGACGAAACTTGGTTTATACACTTTTATAACTTGTGTTAATAAACACGCAAAAATTAATTGAAATCGGTTTATGACCACGCCTACTTTTTAACAGATATTTCTGGAATACCCTTTGGGAGTTTGTAACGTGACATCTTTGTAACTAGAAGTCATAAAGGAATTAATTTTTGCACAAAGAATAATATTGATATGCTTAGTTGGATGACTGATAAAAATTTAGAAAATGGGCGTGGCTACGCCCACTTTATGCAGCACTCGCTTTATATAAAGTACACCGTGTTTCCATCAAACGCAAACAAACAATGAAAGCATACAGCTGAGTATCTAATGTTCGATTCCACTCGAACTTAGGCTTCCTTACTTGTTTTTATTTTCACATACCATATGTTATGTGTGTACTATTTATATACATATGTACACACATACGTACATACCTAGATACATATCGTTGGTTTCGTGAGCAAATGTGCTAAGTCCACTTTTTATCAAAACTGAGATTGGTTAAACTAAAAATACATCGTCTGCCAAAAAAAGGTTATCATAATGTCCGTTTTTCACGTTGTAATGCAGTGTTATCCAAATGTCTAAGTGCATAAAAAATTATTTTTCTTAAAACCTACATATGTATGTATGTAGGTACGTCATCAAAATATTTAAATTTTACTACGTACAGGTGAGTACATATAATAATTTGTGAGAAAATGTGGTAAGTCCACTTAAAAAAAAAAAGAAATAGGTACATAATAGGTAGAAAGCAAATGTGCTCAGTCCCAAAGAAGCTCATAACTTCGTATGTACAAGCTTTGTTTTAAAATGAGCCGATAACTGGTATATTAGTAGGTACGACCGTCTGAGGAAGAAATTTGCATTTTCAGATTTTTAAAAAAAGTTGGGAGGTTTTTTGCCTCTCCTGAAAAGTTACAATAAATGGACTTAGCACATTTGCTCACGAAGCCAACCACCGTGAGCATATTTTTGGATTTTTTATTTTTATTTTCGTATTTTTTTAATTTTTATTTTGGTTTTTTTTTTTTCATTTTTTGCAAAAATTTCTTTGAAAATGTGGCAAACCATGGAAATTAGCCCCACTTGAGGAAATAGAAATAAAATTTGCTAACATGAATGTAGGTATAAACAGAGAACTTAAATAATAAATGGACTTTGCCCATTTGCTCACGAAGCCAACCACCGTGAGCATATTTTTTAATTTTTATTTTCGTATTTTTTTAATTTTTATTTTTGGTTTCGTTTTTTTCTCATTTTTTGCAAAAATTTCTTGGAAATTTTGAATGTATAAACGTTTCCTACTTAATTTTCTCAACCCATGCTAAATAATATCAAATGCTCAATTTCCTCTGCTAAAAACAGAATTCTGTTGTTTAGCCCGAAGAACTCACCATTAATTTTTAGCATGGTGAGTTCCTTATCATGTTGTCCTCCTCACACTTTTCGTGGAAATGGACCTTCTCTGGTTTTATAAGTTCTCTGACAACAGCCAGCGATCGCTCATAGCGATGGCGATAAACTCAATGCATAAATTCACTCAAAAAAAATGAAGCTTGTAGCTTCTGTTTTGGGTTTGTTGTATTTGCAATGAAATCAGCCGCATGTACAATGTACATACATACATACGTATGCAGAGCAAGAACTGGTTTTGTGTTTTGTGTAACAACATTCTGTTTTGTCATTGTTGTGTTTGCAATAAAAACAATGGCATGTACATACATATGTATGCAAAGCAAGAACTGGTTTTGTTTGTAATTCATTTAATAGTAAGTTCTGAATTAACGAAAAGGAACCCTAATTACATTTTTATACAATGTTTTGTAAACGTGAGGTGAAAAAAATTTCTCTAAAAAAAAAAAATAAAAAAAAAATAAAAATAAAAAAAAAAATGCGCCACTCGGGACTCGAACCTGAGCTCCTTGGTCCGTAGGCAGCATACCTCACCATTACGCTACAAATGTATTCGGAGCTTTATTGTCTAAATTCGAATTTATTCAATCAGGTTTCTTTTTTTTTAAACGGTTTTATTTAGCTCACCCCGTTTGTTTTATTCTTTATTCTTGGGTCAAATTTAGTAATTCAAATTTCACCCTCTTCCTGTCAACCGATTAATCTGAAATTTTGCACGCATGTATAACCCCGATGACAATGCAATATTATGAAAAAAAAATTCCGCTAGGTGGCGCGTGGGTCGCTATATTTACAAAAATCGCATTTATGGTCCGATTTGGCTGAAATTCGGAACATGTATTACTACCTTGAAAAGAAATATTTTCTTAAAAAAAAAATTCCGCTAGGTGGCGCGTGGGTCGCTATATTTACAAAAATCGCATTTATGGTCCGATTTGGCTGAAATTCGGAACATGTATTACTACATTGAAAAGAAATATTTTCTTAAAAAAAAATTCCGCTAGATGGCGCGTGGGTCGCTATATTTACAAAAATCGCATTTATGGTCCGATTTGGCTGAAATTCGGAACATGTATTACTACCTTGAAAAGAAATATTTTCTTAAAAAAAAAATTCCGCTAGGTGGCGCGTGGGTCGCTATATTTACAAAAATCGCATTTATGGTCCGATTTGGCTGAAATTCGGAACATGTATTACTACTTTGAAAGGAAATATTTTCCTAAAAAAAACTTCCGATAGGTGGCGCGTGGGTCGCTATAGAGGCGTTGGACTGCAATAAACTAACGGGCAAGAAACCTTGCAATAATGAAGCACTAAATGAATTAAACAGAATGCGAAATAAAAACTAAAAACTAGAAAATAAAAATAGGTAAAAAAACTTTTTAAGTTAAACGGTTTTATGTTATACATACATTGCAATGTTTAAGATAAATGTACTAAAAACCAAAAAATAATAAAATAGATACAGTCGTGGGAATTATAAACATTTGCATAGACTAGACTAAAATAAAACCGGGGGGCACGTCAATTGTCTACAAATTATCGACTTAATGTGCGATAGAAGAATCGTTTAATTCGTCGTTAGGCAGTTGGCCCGCAGACGGTGAGGAAAATACTTACTATTTTCTTGCTCATGGAAATTCCAATAGTTATACACTCCATGTTAATAAAAGAGATGTTTCAACTAGTTTATCGTTGGACATTCACACGAGGAATCGTTTCACTGCTCGTAGTTTGTCTTTAATCGACAAAACATATGATAAAAGTACTACTCGCTCACCACTATGAAACCCTAAAACTCGCTTATAATCGAGCTTGCTAGCTTTTTTTCCACATTCTAGCCCTACTTATCACACGTCCATCGTTGTCGGTTGAACAACTGCCTAATTATAGTGTAACATTACAAAACAAACATTTTAATCAACGATTGTAGACAATTGACGTGCCCCACGGTTTTATTTTAGTCTAGTCTATGCAAATGTTTATAATTCCCACGACTGTATCTATTTTATTATTTTTTGGTTTTTAGTACATTTATCTTAAACATTGCAATGTATGTATAACATAAAACCGTTTAACTTAAAAAGTTTTTTTACCTATTTTTTTTGTTCTTTTCAAATGCTTCACCTCAACTTCTCTTCACTTTCTGATTGTGAAATATAACAAAACGTTTGGGAAATTTTGTATTTCCAAACTAGTTTGGAAAACCTTGAATAAAAGGGTTTGGAAAATATTGCATAATAAGCTAGTTTACTTCACTGCATATTGGGACTTTTGGTAGAAGTTATAAATACATACATATGTATGTAGATCTATTTCGGAGAACACCACATCCCATCAGACTTCCTTTTACTTTTATTCTTGCGTCCGCATAAAACATCCTTTAATGAAAATTTTCACTAAAAAGTTAAAAATAAATAATAGCTTAAAAAAACTAAAAAACACGCTTTAATCTTAAAAATCGTACTAAAAATTGAGAAATAATTTAATTAGAAACAAAATGATGAACGAAAATATAAGTATTTAAGGAAAAGCGTGGGGTGCTCAGTATGTCATAAAATATTTAAAATCGGTGTTTTTTTACAAATAATTTTATTTTGACTTTTTTGAGATTTCATATATCGTACTCTTTAATTTCGCAACTAATCGAATCGAATATTTTCATGTTCAAATATTATTGAGCACCCCCACGCTTTTCCTTAAATACTTATATTTTCGTTCATGATTTTGTTTCTAATTAAATTATTTCTCAATTTTTAGTACGATTTTTAAGATTAAAGCGTGTTTTTTAGTTTTTTTAAGCTATTATTTATTTACTTTTATTGTGATCTGTATTCAATTACGCAACTTTTGATACCTCTTGCGGTAGCGTAACTGGAAAATTTTTTTTTTCATATACGAACGGGGCACCCTAATGTACAATGTATATGTATATATTTATACGCAATTAATTAAAAATTCCTATTCATGCATTACAAAAATTTTTTTATTGATAGCTTTCACCAGAAATTTTAAATATGCTAGTTTTCGTATGGTACGACGTAATCATTTTTTATTTCATTAAAATAAGATTTAATTATATGTAAATTTGATTTTTTTCACATTCGAACACGGATTGAATTTAACCAAATATTTTGTACACATAGGAATTTTTTATTTTTTTTTTTATTATATTCACTAAATGGGACTTAAGTGTGCTCTTTTTATTGTCTCCTTCGGCTTACATTTACCGCAATGGTCATCCTCACATTTGGAACATGTACCTTCTTCAGGGTAGACTATTCCCGTGCAATGCTCTCGCCTCGTTTTTACCCATTCTAAAAACAAAGAAAAAAATTCGCTTTGTTTGCTTGTTTCGAGCAGGGTAGAAATATAATGTAAAGTGGAACGATTTTTCGTAATCCCTAGTGAAATTTGGTTTAGAGACAAACGAAAAAAGATACTGAAAATGGCTCATCGCCCAAATTGGTACATCTGCAAACCAAATTTAATAAGGGTTGACGGAAAGCCTTCCACTAAAAACTAAGGAAAACAATTAAAGAAAAATATGCTCTAATTACAAATCAATTGACACAAAAAAAAAATTCGCCGCTGTATTCAACTTCTTCGGTACTTACTGTGCAGCTTGTAGCGATTCTGATTATCAAGTTCTTCGTCAGTTTTAAACATTCGGCACTTGTGGCTGCCAGCCACGGTTGCCAACTGTCCAGTTTTCGACCGGACAGTCCGTTTTTTGCGTTGATTGTCCGTGTCCGGTTTTGATGTCCAACCGGACATCGAAATGTCCGGTTTTAAGCTTTTGAATTGAAAATTACACATATAATATTAACTCCAAAATTGTTTGATCCTTTTGTAGTTTGGCTAAATTCTTATCACTGTGGCAACGCTGAGCATATATTGCCTTAACCTAGAATGTGGTAACGACGCTCAATCAGCTGCTCAGTCTTTTTTTGATTTTGCTTTCATTTCACCATTCGTAAAATTATTTTGGTAAAATGAGTGAAGACTCTAAAAAAATAGCAAAGTGTTATTGTAGTTTCAATAACGAGTGGATTTCCAACGAAGAATTCAAGCTTTGGTTACTAAAAGAAGACGATAAAACGGCATATTGCAAAACCAAAGTGTCAATCAAATTTGATGGTATAAGGGCACTGAAAAAGCACAAAACCACTGACGCGCATTTGAGAAATTCAAAATCGGTTGCAGGATCATCGGTGCTACATGATTTTTTTGTTAAACCCAGCAGCGATGAAGAAAACAAAATTTTGTTTGCTGAACTATTATCAACTTACCATGGAGTAAAGCACCACCATAGCTATCCTTCTCAAGATTGTGCAAATAAACTGGCCCCTGAGCTGTTTCAAGATTCAAAGGTTGCGGTAAAGTTTCGTTGCGGGAGGACAACGGCTGCAGCAATTGTTAGTAATGTGCTGGCCCCACATTCTCTTTCCACAGTGCTAGAAGAATTGGGAAATTCTCCATTTTCGATTTCATGCGATGCTTCAAATAAAGGCAATTGTAAACTTTTTCCAATTGCTATTCGTTATTTTGACAAACATAGGGGATCTCAGATGGCTCTCATCGACTTTTATGAAGATGCAGATGAATCGTCTAGTGCAATTGCCAACAATTTAAAAAAAATCGTTGAAGATCTGCATTTAAATTTACAAAATATAGTAGCATATGGTGCAGATAATTGTTCAGTAAACTATGGAAAAAATAAGTCCGTTTTTGTACATTTACAAAATTTTAATGGCCGGCGGCAATTAATTGCTGGACATTGTCTTATGCACATTTTGCATAATGCTGCAAAATACTCTATCAAGTTATTGTCTTACGATGTGGAGTCTTTAGTTATCAAAGTGTTTGGTGAATTTTCATCCAGCGCAAAAAGAGTATCTCATTTAAAAAGTATTTTCGATTTCCTCGAAACCGAGTATCAAAGTTTGCTAAGGCATGTACCTACGAGGTTTTGTACATTATTTCCAGCTGTTGACAGATTGTTACAAAACTGGACTGGGTTGAAAAAATATTTTATGGAACAAGATAAGTCTGAAGTTAATCCTCTTGTGTTTAAATTTTTATATCAAGGCAGTTTACTTCAACCGTTTACGCTAGCAGAATCTTATACCTTTTTTGTACATAATGTTATGAGTCTTTTTAATCAGAATATAAAAGTTATGGAAAAAAATGATATTAATATTACAGAAATTTATACTATTTTTTTAAAACTAAAAAATGAATAAATTACAGATTAGAAAAAAAACTTTACGGCTTTTACATTTACCAAAACATAAACAAGCTTACTACAGACAAGCAATCATTATTTGAAAAAGAAGCATGTGAGGCATATAAACGAGCAATTTTTTATATTGAAAAGTGGTTTAACTTTAGCGACGATTCTTTTTATAAGATATGCTCACCATTATCTTTAAAAGAGCCATTACTTTTTGAAAATGCTATACCAATTGTGAAATTTATGGGAATAGAAATAAATGAAGATGAGTTATTCTCTGAAATATGCTTATTGAAAGACCTTCTTCCAGCTTTGAAGGCGCAACTATCACAAATGCAAATTTATTTTATGATTTTCGGACTTATAAATTCGTATGGAAAAAAATGCAGAGGACTGCTAGAAAAAAAATTCCCAAAAATCAGGTTATTTTTTTAGCGGCTTGAGATTTGTATCTTCTTATAGTAAAATTTATCGAGCTACAAAACTGCGTACTCGAAAAAATTCTAAAAATTCTGTGCAAAAAGTTTGAAAATGGGCCGAAATTTTGTCGAATTTTCCTGAATTTTGGACATACTTTTTAGATTTAATTTAAAAAGCATATGCTGTATTTTCACGAGTACTTTCATAAGAAATTAGCGAAATTATTCAAAAAAAAAAGAAATGATGGGTGAAAATTGCAATTTTGTGGTGTACATTTTCTTTTGACACTATCCGTACATACGTTATATACAAATATTTGTATACTAGTTTAAATGAAATAAAAAATTTAAGTAGCTCTTTTTTATTTCTGTTTGTTAAAGTTGAATTTGTCATGTTAAGTTTTTATTGATTACTTAAATAAAATGTTTATAAGTGTGTTTTTCTTTAAAAAAAAGGTTTTTTTATTTCATAATTATGCATACATATCAAAAATAACACCCCCCCCCCCCCCTCCTCCTATCTCCCTTCTTAATAGTTTTCTTTGTATATTGTCCGGTTTTCGGTTCTGAAAAAGTTGGCAACCGTGCTGCCAGCCCAAGCGCAAAATTCTGAAGTGACTAACGCCAAACAGTGGAGCAGCACGATAATAAACAGTGGACAGACTCTCATTGTAGCGAAAAATTTCACAGAAAACTGATTGTTAAACCCATGGTGCACCTCCTTTTATACCATCAGCAACCTTTTTGTGTGTCAAAAGTAACAACAATTTCTTGTTTGAACACTTATTAGAACCAAATATTGAAATTGTGAAAATTTGTCTATTATAATTGCTTGAGTTTTTCTTAAACCTACATATGTATACCTATCAATAGATATGTGTACCTAGATGATACAAAATCATTAGCTATATTTGAAAGAAAGATAGGCTTTTATTCAATTTTAAAAGCACTGCGTAATTGTCAGATCGGATACTTATCGTACAGAATATATGTATGTACCTCTGTTTATAAAAATACCTGTTCTCTGCTAAGCTAAACGATAACCCCAATTAGCAATACAACTAAAATCTTTTTGCTCAAATTTCATGGGAAAAATTTGTTTTAATACGAACGTAGGTACATAGTAAATACATATCGCACACCCAAACATAAAGTGGCACAACGCAAAAATTCTTGAAATCGCGTTTTTCATAAACGGCTCTCGTGAGTACCAAAAAGTCACTGTCTCTTTTTATTGAAAAATAACTAGTATGTTTGGCCATTTGCCATATTATTGCTTGTATGTATAGGTAGGTACTTATTGTTTTGCTTTTTTGTCGAATTGTTGCAGAAAACAACAACTTCGTAGCTTTTTTTTTTTTTGGTGATATATTTGTTTGCTTTTGCTTTTGTTATTGTTTTTTTTTATAAATAAATATAAATACAGTAGAATCGCACAAAAGTTAACTCGCGAGAAAGTTAAACCTTCGGGTAAGTTAACCAAATTTGAGCGTCCACGTACGGCTCTAAAAAGTTAACTCTTGGTTAACTTTTCTGAGCTTATCGATTTTTTTTTCAAATCCCACTGTTTATTGCTCAGCAAAAACTAGCTCATTGCCCTTGTTTCTATATATTCCCGGAATTTGCGTGCATTCCCCGAATTTCTGTGTAAAAAATTATTGTCGGTGTCGCGAGGTACAAATGTAGTTAGTCGTTTGAACTATTTAGTGGTGTAAACATAGTTTGTGCGTTAAAAATGGCAACGCACACCCAAACATAAAGTGGCACAACGCAAAAATTCTTGAAATCGCGTTTTTCATAAACGGCTCTCGTGAGTACCAAAAAGTCACTGTCTCTTTTTATTGAAAAATAACTAGTATGTTTGGCCATTTGCCATATTATTGCTTGTAAGGAAAAAAATAGGGCTTACGATTCGATCTCGAGCAGTGTCGAGAAATTCGAGGATCGAGAAAACCGAGACTCGGGTTCTCGATTAAATCTCGTTTCTCGGATTTCTCGATAATATATTATATGTATTGTGTCAAAAAAATATGAATATCAAAAATTTCTCGTACATATGTACATATGTCATTGGAAAGGAAAAATTTAATATTATGAAATTTTAATTGTATTTCACTCGGAATTTTGCGAAAAACACCTGGGAATGGCGTAATTGGCACATATTCATACACATGCAAGTACATATAAGCAGAACAAGCTACGAAACAGTATAGCATAGAATAGAATAGAATAGAATAGAATAGAATAGAATAGAATTAATTATTGAGGTTAGTACGTCGACCTATTGGTCTATTGTACCCTCTTCTAATCACAATACCTCATCTAGGCCGAGCTCCTCCAAAAAGCGGAGTATTGTGCTCTAGAGATATGTGCTTTAGAGATTGTATGTGCCCTTGTCCTGGCCAAGGCATGCCGAGAAGTCTGTGACGCTTCCTAGCGATAGCATCACACTCAGCCAGTATGTGCTCTGCAGATTCATCATCCCTATCACAAAAGCGACATAGGCTGCTAGAATAGATGCCTAGCCTGCTCATATGTTTTTTGAGCCTGCAATGCCCTGTTAGAATTCCTGTCATTATTCTGAGTTTGTTCTTTGAGAGGTTCATGATCTCCTTAAATCTAGTTCTATTGTACCCTCCCATTAAAGCCTTTGCCTGACGTAATCCAGTTGTCTGGCGCCAGTGCTCATCCCTTAATTTCCTCTCCTCCTCCCTGATCACATTCCTGATAGTATGTGGACCTATTGCTGTGAATGGCTCAGGGCCTATTGGTTTTGTGATCGCTGCCTGCCTGGCAAGGCTGTCAGCCTGCTCGTTACCCTCTACTCCCCTGTGTCCTGGAACCCAGCACAACAGGATGCTGTTTCGGGTTGCCAGTTCATTCAGTCTACCCACACATTCTAGCACTAGAGAAGATCTTATCTCATACGATGAGAGTGCCTTCAGTGCCGCCTGACTATCACTGAATATTATTATTTTCTCGTTGGAGTAACCACGTTGCAGTATCATGACTGCACACTCATTAATGGCATATACCTCCGCCTGAAAGATGCTCGGGTAAACCGCCAGAGGAACTGACAAATTGGTTCTAGGGCCGAAAACCCCAGCTCCAATCCCCTCCGGGGTTTTTGAGCCGTCAGTATACCATATTAGATTATGAGATCGATGGTACCCCTCCATTTTAGAGACACTCCACGATTTCTTGTCTCCTAATTCTATTTTGAACCTTTTCTCAAAGTTCAGTATCTTGTTGATATCATCTCTAAGAAACTGAGATATCGGGAGCTTCTCTATAATTTTCTCGCTGTTCCTCGACGATACAACCTTACCTTTACCAGAGCCTTCCCTTATCATAGTTAGCAGGGTTCGCTTGGCCACTTGTTCTATTTCTATGTGTAGCGGGGTCAGGTCAAGTAGCACCTCCATTGCAGCCGTTGGGCAAGTGCGCATAGCTCCCGTTATGCACACACATGCTTGGCGTTGCACTCTTGTGAGCAATTGTCTCACTGTTGACAGGTTAACCCTTGAGGACCATGCTACCGCCCCATAGGTGATGATTGGTTTGACCATCATGGTGTACATCCATCTTAGCATATACGGGTTACATCCCCATGATCTGCCTGCAAGACGCCTGCACACCATGATGGCCCTAGTTGCTTTCGAGACTGTGTTATCCACGTGTTTCTTCCATAAAAGTTTAGAGTCAAAGGTGATTCCCAAGTATTTTACCTCAGAAACCATGTCCACCTTTTCACCGTCCACAACTATATCTCTCATACCTATGAGGGTCCGTCTTTTGGTGAAAGGGATGATTGCCGTTTTCCGCGGGTTTATGGAAAGCCCCACTCCGGCACACCACCCTTTCGTTAGATTTAGAGCCCTCTGGATGATGTCACAGAGGGTACTTACGAATTTGCCCCTTGCGATTATAACAATATCATCTGCATAGCCCTGACAGCGTATTCCGTTGTCAGTCAGCAGTTGAAGGAGCTCATCCACTACCAGGCTCTACAGAAGAGGGGATAAGACTCCCCCTTGTGGACATCCCTTTGTGGTCCTTAATTGTACACTGCCGTTGCCTACTGAGGTCTCGGCAATCCTCGTGCGAAGTAAAGAGTCGATCCAAGTGCGGATTGTTATCTTAACCTCTCGTTTTTCTAGGGCCTGACAAACACAATCATGGGTTGTGTTGTCAAAGGCTCCTTCTATGTCTAAGAAAGCACATAGTACCGTTTCCCCCTGCTCGAAAGCACTCTGTATCTCCGACGTCAGTTGGTATAGAGCAGTATCTGTGGATCTGCCTGCTCGATATGCGTGCTGATTTGGATGTAGCGGAAATCCCTTCAGAGTATTCGATCTTATTTCGTTATCTATGACTTTCTCCATTGCCTTAAGGACAAAGGATGTTAAACTTATAGGCCTAAATGATTTTGCCTGCGAGTAGTCTTTTTTTTCCTATTTTTGGTATGAAAACCACTTTAGCCCTTCTCCACACCATTGGAATGTACGCCATTGCTAGGCTGTCAATCATTATTTTTGTTAGGTGTGGAAATATGCTCTCCGCTTGCTGCAGAAAGACCTGATATATGCCATCCAATCCCGGGGAGTTATACCTCTCGAAAGAGCGTCCCAACTGACCGCATTAGGCGAAAAAACTTCCTTCGCTATCTTCCAGTCAGATGGGGTTGGTCTGTGTTCTTGAGCCCAGATCTCCAGCCCGGGCGGACGTGCATCCGGAAAGTGTGCAGCTAGCAATCCTCTCGCTCTCTCCTCTTCGGTCGCTGTGTAAGTACCATTCGGGAGTCTGAGAGCCAATCTCGTTTCCCTCTGCCCCTTAGCCAAGGCTTTGTGAAGCCTTGCTGGTGCCGGAGTCGCTACAATATCTGCGCAAAAGCTTCTAAAGCTTTCGCGTTTAGCCTTTCTTATCTCCTTATTGTATGTTGTTAGATGCGCTCTGTACTCCTTCCAGTGATCGGTACGCTTAGCTTTGTTTAAAAGCTGTCGCACATCCTTCCTCAGTTTTGTTAGCTCTGAGGACCACCATTTTGTTTTCCTGGGAGTGCATTTAGGTAGGCGACTGCTTTCATGGAAGGCTTCCATCAATATATGATTCAGCCCGTTTATTCTATCCTCTAACTCCATACAATTGGTACACCTGTTGATCTTGCTGATCGATTCTAAATTGTTCCCTATTACCTCATTAAAGATACTCCAGTCTATATGCCTGGGGTTTCTGTTTGGTGGTCTATGTTCTATAATTGCCCCTAGTTCAAACCGGATGATCCTATGGTCCGAGAGAGAGGGCTCCGATGAGACCCTCCATCTTGTTACCATACTATCAGCCAGCATATTGCCTAGTGTTATATCTAAGACCTCCTCCCTGACTCTAGTCACAAAAGTCGGTGTGCGTCCGACATTAAAAATGCATAGGTCGTTACTTATTATAAATTCTAATAAAGACTCACCCCGACTATTGGTGTCCGAACTGCCCCATTCCTCGCTATGTGCGTTTGCGTCACAGCCCAGTATGAGCGGAAGTCTTGCCTTCCTGCAGTAATGGATCAGCCGCTGCACGTCGTCTGGGGGTATTGTGCCTTCCTCTCCCGGGTAGTAGGCAGCAGCTAGGACGTTGTCCTTTCTCTCGGACTCCACCTCCATCGTCACTTGAACCGCCACCATATCTCGGTTTAAAAACTCTGTAATGCAAATGTAATCAATAGCTTTGTTTAGTACTATACATGTTCTTAGTCTGTCGTGCGACAGATCCCAAATTACCTTGTTGTTGCCTGCCTCCAGGCCCCTGACCTTGCCCTTGTATGTCCAGCGCTCCTGCACCAGTGCTACGCCCAGATTTTCTGTTGTCATCATATTTGCCAAGACAGCAGAGGCTGCTTTGGCGTGGTGCAGGTTTATCTGGGCTACTTTTGTGCTGGTTGCAGTCATCATTGCTCCTCCATCGGCTCGGGCCTGCCCGATAGCCGGATGCTTGTATCACTTCTTTCATCCAGTCCCAGCATTCGCAGGTCATCCATCATTTCCTGAGTATCCAGGATGCCAGAGGACACAGACCGCGTGTCCATCAACATCTCCTGATTGCTCAGGAGGTTGGGAGACCCCAACCTGATACTCTGAGTACTAGCAAGGCTAGAGACCGCCGACTGGTATCCGGTTCCCAGCCCGGTGTGGATGTCGGAAGCTTCCGTTCCTGTTGGGGAGATCGATGGAAGTGTGACTACTGGTGGGGTATCCGTACCCCCTCCCGCTCCTTCGTCTCCCCTAGGGTTGGGCGATATATATCGATATATCAATATATCGATATTTTTAAAATAGTACAGCCGATAATATCGACGATATTTTGAATTACCGTGCATCGATAATCGATAATTTTTTGCCATTTCGAGCCAAATTCGATATTTTTCATACATTTCTGATTCGCTTTGAATTTAACACCAGAACATTTTTTAAGAAGTGGTATAACCATAATGTTCGGATGTTTGAATTTACATTACTTTCTTCTTCAAGCAATTCTTAATGATTTTTATGTTTATACTTCAGGATTCGTAGAATATCTGTAGACTCATCGAACTTTAACAACTAATATCTAGTAAACTATAAGACTCCGGCAAGTTTGGATTTCTGTTTTGAGATCTGTGGGAACACCTCTAACCCCGTGAAGAAGTGGTTTTTTGCGGGACGTGGTTCCTTAATGTAAAGCCGACCCTTTCGATATATTGATATATCGATGTTTTTACACGGCATAAATCGATGTTTTTTTAAATATCGATATAATATATATCGATATATTTTTCCAATTTGCCCATCCCTAGTCTCCCCCTGGTTGTTACCTGCCTCAGTCACCTCGTGTGGCATGAGGTCGCTTCTCCTCGGCCTCACTTGGACAGTCTTATAGCGGTAGTCTAGCTGGAAGCCCGCCTCACGAATTGTGGAGAAGGAGCCCTCGCATATCGAGATATTTGGACGAAGTCCCAAGTCTTCAACTATGGCGCTTCTGAGGCGCCACATTTGCGTGTTCAGGCCCTCATTCTGTGATTGGAGTAAGCCAATGGCGTACTCCACGGACCTGTTCGCGCTCCTTGGGAGATATATCGTCACACAATGTGTTGGCGGTATATCATCTCCTCCCCTCGTGCATAAGGCTGGTACCTGCCAGCCCTCCATGCTAGGGACCGTCCTGGCTAGCCAGTTTGCTGTGTTCTGGTCCGTGCAGTCCAACAGCAACATGCTTGGCCTGAATAATATACCTCGGAAAGCTATGGGGTGTTCAGCTCCTTTAAACACCTCATCCATGATGGCGTCTTGGAGCCTGGTAAGGTCTTCCTGACTTAGGGCTTCAGCTGGGAAGTTTGCCGGGAGAATAGCCACCCTGACGCTTCTTAGAGCATCCGAGTAGCTCCTTCTCTCTGGCGCCCGCGAAGCCCCTAAGTCAGCATTGCCTGACTGGTCTCTCGCCGTTGATGAGATGGGTGCCGAAAGGAGAGACCGTTGCCTTTTTGAGGTCGACGTCGCTTCAGGCGTTAACTGCTCGCATCTCCGCTTTGCAGTAGGTGCGAGATACTTATCTAAACGCCCGCTGCCATGATGTGGGTCATGTGCGGGCAGATCTTGCTTGCTTGGCTTTTTTGTTGTTGCCCCGCTCGTCCACCTTTCGGCAGGTGCGGTCATGGCCCTCTGAGCCGTACTCATCCCTGGCCTGCTTCCTTGCTCGTGAGCAGGTGCAGAGGAGGGGTGAGCCGTTCGCTCAGTCGGCCTGTTTATAGCCATTTCGCGAGCTTGCTCCTGTGAGGGTCCAGCTTCCAGGTAGCGAATATTGGCTGTGGCTCCACTCATACCCTGCCGCCATCTGTCATCCATGGCGCCCGGAGATCCTAGCGGATGGACTTTAAGTGCCTTCGCCCTACGGTTCTTGTTTTTGAACCGTTTTTTCTTTGATGGGTTCCGGTTCATGTCATGGATGTCAGCTGGCGGTTTACGCACTGACAAAAGACCTCGTTCTCCCTCTCCTACATTGTGCGTTTCCAGGCACAACCCTGGCTGGTATCGGTTGATAGTTGAGGTGTATGGGTGCGCCTCTTCTTGCGCATGCTTGGGTTCCTTGTTTTGGTGCCTTGCTAGGAGTTCTTTAGGGTCACCTATGGTGCTGTGCCCACGATGTTCAGGGGGAGTCCTGCCCCTTTGTTTGAGCGCCGCTTTACGCATAGCGGCAGCACTGGTTGATGGCTTATCATCATCATCCTCTTCTTCGTCATCCCTAGCATGTTCTGTGAAAAGTGCTGCTTCCTCCGGGGTTAGGTCTTCCAGAAACTTCTGGCTGGCCCTAGCCTTTGGTTGGGTCTGGGCTCCCTGCTTACGACTATCCGCCACCACTCTATTTGCTTGTAGCAGTTCTTGACACCTGCTTCTCTGCTGTTGCTGTGTACTGGCGAGTTTGTTGGGTTGTCGTTGCTGGATTTGCCGCCGCGGATTCCTATAATCCGCTTGTTGCGCCCACGTTTGCTGTTGGAGTTTCTGCCTCAGCTCTTGCTGGTGTTGTTGTAGCATCTGCTGTAGTTGCTGTGGTACAGGAGTTTGCTGCGATTGCTGAGCTCGCTGCTGCCCTGGAGGCGACGATTTTTGCCCCTGTTGTTTTTGTTGCAGCTGTACTTTGGGCCTCTGCTGTTGTTTCTGCGGCGAACTCTGTTGCTGCAGCTTTTGAGGCTGCTGATGTTGCTGCTGCTGGTGCCCTTGCAGCGATTGCAGCTGGTGTTGTTGCTGCTGCTGCCATTGCTCAAGCCGTTCTTGTAACTGGGACGAATGCTGTTGTTGTTGCCGGCGCAACAGTTGATCGGCAGCCTCTCTTCCACTTTCACTTTCAATTCTGCATTCGTGTTGATGCTGAGTTGACGGCCGAGTATTTTGTTGTTTGGGCGGCGATTGTTGTTGCTGCCGCTGAACGAAGTGTGTTAGCTTTTGTTGCTTTGGTCTCTGCTGCTGTTGTTGCCGTTGTAGCTGTAGATCTGCAATTACGCGTTCACCTTCTTGGTTTTGTTTTTATTGCCTTGGCTGCATGTTCCTCTGCTGTTTTTGCGGCGACTGCTGTTTTTGCCGCTGCCCGGATTGTTGTTGTTGCTGCTGCGCGTGTTGCTGTTGCTGCAGCAAAGGTGTCTGCAAACCTGGCGGCAATTGTTGTTGGTGCTGCCGTTGTGGTTGTTGGTCGGCACCCTCGCCCTCGATTCTGCTTTTTAGTTGCTGCTGATTACTCTGCAGCTTCTGTGGCGACTTTTGCTGCTGCCGCTGTATAGGATGTTGTTGCAGCTCTTGATGCGGTTTCTGCTGTCGCTGTGGCGATTGTTATCGATGTTGCCGGTGCGGCTGTTTATCGGCAATCTCATCTGCTCTTTCTGCTTCCTGCTGCTGCTTATTTTTTGACTGCTGGGTCCTCTGCGGAGATCTTCCTTGTTGCCGCTGTGCTAACTGCTGCTGCTCTTGAGGTCCTAGCTGTCGCTGTGGCGATTGTTGTTGTTGTTGCCGTTGCAGCGATTGTTCGGCATTTTCGCCTTCATTCTTTTCATTAATTTGTTGTAGGTTTTTGTTGCTTTTATTTTTGTTTTTGGAGTTCATCTTTTCCTTACGATCACTTGCTCGACGAGGCGAGCATCATGATCAATTAAAATAATGGAGGATCTGGGTGGTCAGTCGCGGCAGCGCCTCTTACCGCGGTAAGGCCATGGTTACTTCCTGAGGTGGCCCGGTGTCAGGAAGGCGCCGTTCGCATACAGCCTGATTTACCTCCCGGCTGCAAACCTCCAATAGGCACGGTGTCGCATAACACCCTTGATTGGGAGGGGGGGGGGTAGCTCTTGGTCATCGCTCGCAAAAGGCTTGTGCCCTTCCCGTGGTACAACCCTTATGGGTCGTATCGCGGGAAGACTCACCTTCCTGTTGCTTAGCGACTAAGCCCTCGCACCAACAACAAGGTAGCTACCCGATCGCGAGGGCAGTATAGTATGCTTATACCGCTTTTTCTACGATGAAGTTGAATGTCGAGAAGCTCGCGAACCTTTCGAGATTTTCGAGATTCGAGAATCTCGCGAGAACTCGAGTCTCGCGAGAAATCTCGTCTAGCTCGAACTCGAGAAATCGTAAGCTCTAGAAAAAAATTGCTTGGCTCCAAGGAAAATTTTTGAATTTTGAGTTGTGTCACTTCACGATTTAGGTTGCGATATGTATAAAGTTCATTGGTATTTGAATAAAAACAGCTGTTTGGATATGACATAAGTGAGTTTCACTTTTTGCAATATTTTTTTGCAAATTGCGTTAAAAACAATTCTTGGGTACAGTTATTTTGCCGAGCGCCTTTGGGGACAGTAAAAAAACATAACCGCTGTGGCCGCTGTGGTGCAGTGGGTAGAGTGCTCGCCTGTTATGCCAGAGGTCTCGGGTTCAAACCACGGTCCGAGCAAAACACCAAAACAATTTTTCTAATTAGTAAAAATCCAATTATTTGTTTTTTTGAGAGCAGCGGTCACCTCTCGGCAGTGGGCGGCATAACCTCCGAGTGTATTTCTGACATGAAAAAGCTTCTCACAAAAAATGCATTCGCCATTCGGAGCCGACATAAAACTGTAGGTCCACCCAATTAGCAGGAAAAACAAAAAGGAGCACACCTCGAATTGGGAGAGAAGCTCGGCCATAAAACTCGTCAGAGTTGTAATAGCGCCATTGTATTATTATTATACTAGCCGGACCCGTGCGCATCTTGCGCAAAAAATAACAAAACATACGTGGCGCCAGTCGGTATGGTTTGTGCTGTCACGACCATTTTAAAAAACTTATTACTTATTTGGTTTTATGTCTAGAGTGGAACTTATGGAACTTTCAATGAATTATCTGTATATTTGACAAAGATATCGCATAAAATGTTTTTATTATACCTATATAGGTATGTGCATTATATTTTACATATATTTTTATGTACATATATGTGGTCTCTGCCGACTTGGGTAATTTTTTTCCACACGTTTGCCTTAGCAGCAAATCAGTGGCCGAAGCTTAATCGATTTATCTCCAACAGTTCCTGAGTTTTGACTTATAAATCTTTGAAAATTTGCCCCTCTTGGCCCATTTTTTTTAAATTTCAGCATATTTCCTCATAACGGCATAAGGTCCATTGCATGAACGAAATTCCATGACTCGGGCTTTATTAGTGAAAATTATAATGTTTTACGTGTTTTTCGAAATACATACATATGCCTTATTTTGACCCCAACCTTCTCTGATCCCATTAGAATCTGTGTACCAAATTTAATAAAAATATTTCTATTTTTGCGCTAGTTAGATTACACTGGTCGACAAAATTTCAACAAATTTTTGTTACAGAAATAAAATTCTACTTTTCTAAAGGATTTCGGTGCGCTGAATCCAAGTCTGAAGTCAGATTTTCTGTAATACGTACAGTTTTTTAGATATTCATGCCCAAAGAGGCGAAAAACGCGATTTTTGGCTATATTCACTCCTCAATATCTTTTAAATTACTTACATACTTATTTTAAAAATTGATTAAAGCTATTGAAAGCTCGGTCATTTCTCTTGAAGACAAAGTTTTAATTTTTCGGATATCTAATTTAGGTATATAGTAGTATATGTTTTTGCACAATAAGGTATTTTTCGTCGAAAACAACGGCAGCTTTTGTAGTATGTTATAGGCGCAATCAAATTTTGTAGTTGCTTAGAAGAATAATTTTTTTTACGAAGCCACTTACATACGTCCATGATATAATAAACTGCCTAAAAGCGTGCTTCAAAATTTTTAATTATATTTGTATGGAGAAAATATTGCAAAACTAATGAAGCTTAATATGCAATATTGCAAGTTACAAGAAAGATATCTGAAATATTAAAACGGTTTCTTTAAGAGAAATGTCAGCGTTTTCAATAGCTTTAAGCAATTTTTAAAATAAGTAAGTAATTTAAAAGATATTGAGCAGTGAATATAGCCAAAAAACGTGTTTTTCGCTTCTTTGGGCATGAATATCTAAAAAACTGTACGTATTACAGAAAATCTGACTTCAGATTCAGATTCAGCGCACCGAAATCCTTTAGAAAAGTAGAATTTTATTTCCGTAACAAAAACTTGTCGACCAGTGTTATGTACGGCCGGCCGTTCAATCAATTTTTTTTCATCCTGATCGTTTTGATTTATGTACATAAGTCCATATCTATCTCAATTATTTTATGGTCTTACGTACAACCGTTATTTGATCAAAAGTATAAATACACATACATACTATGTACATATATTGTACTACGTATAGCTGTGTATAAATAAGCACATCCCGTGCTGAAAACCCCCCATTCAGCGTAAGTATGAATACACACGTGTTCGCCTAAAATAAAATGTGATGTTTACATACAAACATACAGCTGAAGCTTATAAAGTGCTTTCAAATATACACGAGTGTTCAACTTGAGCGACATCTACATTTAAAATTGGTATTTAACTCTGCACTCTTATTAGAATAAAATAATTCTGAAGGCATAGTTTTAGGCGCAAATCTTTTAGTTTAAATTTAAACCTTATTTTTGCAAAATACTATTAAAAAAAAGCACCACGCCCAATAAAACACCGTTTCACATGCATAGCTAATTTATACCTTTAAAACGATGCCTTACTTATTAATTTTGGTAAATTATGTAAGCAGAAAAAGGGATATTCGCAAAAAAACCAATTAGAAATAATATATACTAGCTGGACCCGTGCGCATCTTGCGCAAAAAATAATAAAACATAAGTGGCGCCAGTCGATATAGTTTATGCTGTCACGCTCATTTTAAAAAAACTTATATTTATTTGGTTTTATGTCTACAGTGGAACTTATGGAACTTTCAATGAATTACTTATATGTTTGACAAACATATCGCATAAAAGGTTTTTATTATACCTACATACATATATATATATATAAGTAGTTATGTGTATTAAATTTGTTTATATGTATATTTTACATATATTTTTATATATATGTACATATGTGGTCCCTGCCGACTTGGGCAATTTTTTTCCACACGTTTGCCTTAGCAAGCAAATAAGTGGTCCAAGCTTAATTGATTCATCTGCTACAGTTCCTGAGTTTTTAGTTATAAATCTTTGAAAATTTGCCCCTCTTGGCCCATTTTTCAAAATTTCAGCATGTTTCCTCATAACGGCATAACGTCATTTCATCACTCGGGCTTTATTAGTGAGTGAATTATGATGTTTTACGCCTTTTTCGAAATACATCCATATGCCCCATTTTCAACCCCAACTTTCTCTGTTCCCATTAGAATCTTTGTACCTAATTTCATTTAAATATTTCTATTTTTGCGCAAGGTAGAGTGTGTACGGCCGGACGGACAGACATGGTTCAATCATTTTTTTCATCCAGATCGTTTTGATATATATATGTAAGTCCATATCTATCTCAATAATTTTATGGTCTTACGTACAACCGTTATGTGATCAAAAGTATACATACATATACATATGTACATATATTTTATGTACTGCATACAGCATATCCTATACTGAAAAGCCGACATTTAGCATAGGCATGAATACACATGTGTTCGCCTAAAATAATATAATGTTTACATACAAACATACAGCTGTAGCTTATAAAATTGTTTTAAAATATACACGACTGTTAAAGTGGAGCGACATCTGCATTTGAGATTTGAATTTATAGAATAAAATAATTCTGAAGGCATAGTTTTAGGCGCAAATCTTTTAGTTTAAAACATTTTATTTTTACAAAATACTATTATAAAAATGCACCACGCCCAATAAAACACCGTTTCGCATGCATAGCTAATTTATACCTTTAAACGATGCCTTACTTATTAATTTTGGTAAATTATGTGAGCAGAAAAAGGGATATTTGCAAAAAAAACCAATTAGAAATATGTAATATATATATATGATGATTATTAAAAAAACATAACACTTTTTGGTTGCTTATTTTTCCGATAGGATATGATGTATTGTGGAACGATTTTCCGTCATCCCTTATCAAGTTTGGTTTGGAGACAAATCTAAGTTTATATTTATGTATGAGAAAAGTTATGCAGTTGCACAAGAAAAAAATTTATATCTACGCGTATGGATACGTGTTGAGTAAAATTGTTGCAAATTTGTTGAAATGTGTTATCAAAACATTTCAACTTTGGCTAGAAATTAGAAAATTTCCAGCAAAAACTACGCAACAAATCGACAATATTTACTAAAGTTGTTTATCACATTTTAAATTTTTGTCAACACGAGTAATGGAATTTAACTAAAGTACATAATAAGGTACGATTGGCGTCATTCGACTTAGCAGCTGCGAAAAGTTCCACAATCGACATAAAGAGAATCAGACAATAAGCAGGGAACTGAAAGTATATAAGAACAAATCACTTTTACCAACAGAGCTCAGTAGCCACATCATCGCCTCTGTCTACCACGGCATTTAACCTCTCTCTCTCCTTCTGAGCGACGAGTATTCATGAATGTTGATATGTAAATAGTTCCGAAATTTGATTTTTATTCCCTTTCTGATTTTGCTTTCGATTAAAATGCGACTATAGATTTTATAATTTTTTGTAGATATTATCGCTGCTACAATTTTGTTTTTGTTTTTTTTCGGTTTTTTTGTTTTTGTCTTTGATTTGTTTTTTGGTTTTTTGTTAGTTTTTCTGTTTTTACATGAAAGAGTTTTTAGTGCTTAGCACGAAATTTATTTTAATTCAATTTTAATTGATTGTTTTTGCTTTTGTTTTTGCTGTTGTTTTTTTTTTTTGTTTTGTTATTTTGTTGTTTTTATTGCTGTATGTATACATAAATACATATGAAGGTAGGCACGTCCATACATTTGTATGTACATATGTATGTAGATATACATAGTCAAACATGTTTCCCTTTTTCATTTTGCCCATTTGTCGCATTGTTGCAGAAAACGACAAGTGAAAATATCAAGCTATTCACACGGACCCAGCAGCGCACCAACACAAAGGTCGTTCATGCGTTTTTCGAAAACACTCGCTACACCAAAGATGTTTACACATCAAAAAAGTCTATCCTCGATGGCGTGATAAAAAAAGGTGAAAGAGAATGAAAAATATAAATAAAAATAGGTAAAAAAACTTTTTAAGTTAAACGGTTTTATGTTATACATACATTGCAATGTTTAAGATAAATGTACTAAAAACCAAAAAATAATAAAATAGATACAGTCGTGGGAATTATAAACATTTGCATAGACTAGACTAAAATAAAACCGTGGGGCACGTCAATTGTCTACAATCGTTGATTAAAATGTTTGTTTTGTAATGTTACACTATAATTAGGCAGTTGTTCAACCGACAACGATGGACGTGTGATAAGTAGGGCTAGAATGTGGAAAAAAGCTAGCAAGCTCGATTATAAGCGAGTTTTAGGGTTTCATAGTGGTGAGCGAGTAGTACTTTTATCATATGTTTTGTCGATTAAAGACAAACTACGAGCAGTGAAACGATTCCTCGTGTGAATGTCCAACGATAAACTAGTTGAAACATCTCTTTTATTAACATGGAGTGTATAACTATTGGAATTTCCATGAGCAAGAAAATAGTAAGTATTTTCCTCACCGTCTGCGGGCCAACTGCCTAACGACGAATTAAACGATTCTTCTATCGTTAAGTCGATAATTTGTAGACAATTGACGTGCCCCTCGGTTTTATTTTAGTCTAGTCTATGCAAATGTTTATAATTCCCACGACTGTATCTATTTTATTATTTTTTGGTTTTTAGTACATTTATCTTAAACATTGCAATGTATGTATAACATAAAACCGTTTAACTTAAAAAGTTTTTCTACCTATTTTTATTTTCTAGTTTTTAGTTTTTATTTCGCATTCTGTTTAACTCATTTAGTGCTTCATTATTGCAAGGTTTCTTGCCCGTTAGTTTATTGCAGTCCAACGCCTCTATAGCGACCCACGCGCCACCTATCGGAATTTTTTTTTAGGAAAATATTTCCTTTCAAGGTAGTAATACATGTTCCGAATTTCAGCCAAATCGGACCATAAATGCGATTTTTGTAAATATAGCGACCCACGCGCCACCTAGCGGAATTTTTTTTTAAAGAAAATATTTCTTTTCAAGGTAGTAATACATGTTCCGAATTTCAGCCAAATCGGACCATAAATGCGATTTTTGTAAATATAGCGACCCACGCGCCACCTAGCGGAATTTTTTTTTAAAGAAAATATTTCTTTTCAAGGTAGTAATACATGTTCCGAATTTCAGCCAAATCGGACCATAAATGCGATTTTTGTAAATATAGCGACCCACGCGCCACCTAGCGGAATTTTTTTTTTAAGAAAATATTTCTTTTCAAGGTAGTAATACATGTTCCGAATTTCAGCCAAATCGGACCATAAATGCGATTTTTGTAAATATAGCGACCCACGCGCCACCTAGCGGAATTTTTTTTTAAAGAAAATATTTCTTTTCAAGGTAGTAATACATGTTCCGAATTTCAGCCAAATCGGACCATAAATGCGATTTTTGTAAATATAGCGACCCACGCGCCACCTAGCGGAATTTTTTTTTTAAGAAAATATTTCTTTTCAAGGTAGTAATACATGTTCCGAATTTCAGCCAAATCGGACCATAAATGCGATTTTTGTAAATATAGCGACCCACGCGCCACCTAGCGGAATTTTTTTTTTAAGAAAATATTTCTTTTCAAGGTAGTAATACATGTTCCGAATTTCAGCCAAATAGGACCATAAATGCGATTTTTGTAAATATAGCGACCCACGCGCCACCTATCGGAATTTTTTTTCATAATATTGCATTGTCATCGGGGTTATACATGCGTGCAAAATTTCAGATTAATCGGTTGACAGGAAGAGGGTGAAATTTGAATTACTAAATTTGACCCAAGAATAAAGAATAAATAATAAAACAAACGGGGTGAGCTAAATAAAACCGTTTAAATATGTACATAGAATGACTGATGCAGTGTTGCCAACTGTTGATCGTGATGTATAAACGATATTCCTCTCACAGATAGATGGCGTTGAGGGTTTTCACAGATAGATGGCGCCAAGGCTTGAATAAAGGGAAAATTACACTGGTCGAAAAGTTTTTGTTACAGAAATAAAATTCTACTTTTCTAAAGGATTTCGGTGCGCTGAATCCGAATCTGAAGTCAGATTTTCGCTAATACGTACTGTTTTTGAGATATTCATGTTTAAAAAGGCAAAAAACGCGATTTTTGGCTATATTCACTCCTCAATATCTTTTAAATTACTTACTTATTTTAAAAATTTATTATAGCTATTGAAAACGATGACATTTCTCTTGAAGAAACCGTTTTAATATTTCTCAGATATCTTTCTTGTAACTTGCAATATTGCATATTAAACTTCATTAGTTTTGCAATATTTTCTCTATACAAAAATAATTAAAAATTTTGAAGCACGCTTTTGGGCAGTTTTTTATATTATGGACGTATGTAAATGGCTTCGTAAAAAAAATTGTTCTGCTGAGCAACTACAAAATTTGATTGCGCCTATAACATGCTACAAATCTGTGGACATTTGGAAAAGCAACCTAAGTCTAACCCCCTTATTATGGATTGTCATACGATAGCTATCGGCCGCTTGCAAGCGTATCGTATAAAATGAGTTTCCATATTATGAATTCCACACGCCCGCTAGGTGCACTATCGTGAATGACATTTGTTTAGGGTTCAATTAGTTATGCGTTAACTTTACTTCCATTACAGTCTATCGGGTTTCACACGATAGAAATTATTTCGTAATACGAATTACCCGACTGCAAGCGTTTAGCGTGTATCGTATTAATTCATAATAGGCCCCTAAATTCGCAATTTTACAGTTGAGCAAAAAACAGTTTTGCAAGTGCACAGAGCCTTTCCGTCATATATTTTCATAGAAGTAAGAGCGTGTCATGATAAAACAATCTTCTGTTGTTCATTTTAAATTGAATTTTTATTTCTTGGCGTAACGGTTTTTATTTAAATGAATTTAAAATAAAATAAGTGCTTTTTCCAAATTGTTTTTTGAAAAAAAAACACCAACTTATCTCAATTTAGGTTCTTTTTTCAAATTGATCTTCAACAAAATTTTATAGAATTTTAGCCTCCTAATTGGAATTAAGTTCATTTGGCAAACTGAAATATGATAGAAAATCGACTTAAGTTGCTAATTAGGTTGATTTTTCAAAAAGCATATTGAAAAAAATATGCCACCTAAATTAAATTAGGTTCTTTTTTCAAGAGGAATTCTTGCAATTTTTCTTATCACTTCTATCTTATCTTAAGTTAAGTTGCTTTGGTAAAAGCATTTGTGAAAAATATAGACTTAAGATGATTTTCGATTCATCATATCTCCTGAACCCGAAATGATATCGTAACACCGATTAGACAGAAAGAAGTGTATTTTAAAATGTATATTTATGATAAAAAAAGCTGAAAATGCACCTAGGTCGACTTAGGTTGTTCTTTCAAATGTCCACAGAAATGCTGCCGTTGTTTTCGACGACAAATACCTTATTGTGTAAGAACATATATTACTATATACCTAAATGAGATATCCGAAAAATTAAAACCTTGTCTTCAAGAGAAGTGGCCGAGCTTTCAATAGCTTTAATCAATTTTTAAAATAAGTAGGTAATTTAAAAGATATTGAGGAGTTTTTCGCCTATTTGGGCATGAATATCTAAAAAACTGTACGTATTACAGAAAATCTGACTTCAGATTCGGATTCAGCGCACCGAAATCCTTTAGAAAAGTAGAATTTTATTTCTGTAACAAAAATTTGCTGAAATTTTTTCGACCGGTGTTATTTGCCAATCTACAACAGTGTATGCGAATGTTACTCATACGCCATGTCATAAAAAAAATATTACCGGTAAGCAATAAAATAGATACACACATGGAGTAGAAGCAAACAAATTAACCCTAGAACACTAAACCTCGACTCAGAGGCGCAGAATTTTTCTTTTTTTTTTGATCATTCACGAACGCATTAAAATACCAACTTGGGTGCTCATGCCAACTCAGTAAACTATTACGTGAGCTAGTGTACTTAAGTTAATCACGTGGTGTTTCTTTCAATTCGGGGATGAAGATGTTCGTGTTGCCTGGGAGGCGAGGTTTAGCGTTAATCGCAATTTAATTTTGCAGGTCTTTATTTAAGTTTCTGTACTTAATTATAATTTATTTTCAATTTTTAAAGCCCATTACTAGGCAAGATTTTATGCAACAGCCAAGGAGGGGTTTGTGCCACGTTTGGCGCACTGTGAGACTAAAATGAATACGCTCTTTAGAAAAACGGGATGCTAAGGCACTATAAGCCTTGACTGAAACTTTTGATGAATATAATGATACAGAATCAGAAATAAGAAGGGGTTAGGGTCTGTCTGTAAGTTTTGACCTATGAGTAGGTAAGAGGTGCTATTATTGCTCTAAATGCAAAAACTAAAACCTATTTCTTAGAGCACAGATCACCAAATTCTTATGAGTGTGATGTACGAAAAAACTTTGATTTTATTTTCGTGTTCGAAAAAAAAAAATGAAATGCACAGAAAACTTTAATTCCTTAATAAACTGCTTACAAGTACAAATTAATTTTAATAAAAATTTAGGCTTCTAAAATTTTATTGCATATCGCCCGTTTGTGCGGCTATCGTAAGGGACAAAAGCAAATTTTACAGGAGAGCATTTTTGTTTTTGTTTAATTTTTTTATTGGTATATTTAGATGAAATTCAACCCGCGATTAGATAGTTAATTAATATACTGAACCTGATATTTTTTTTTCTTGAAAAAATTTGCAGTTTACGAAAAAATCATAATTTTGTCCCTTACGATAATTTCGCTCTCAATGTTTTATGAGCTTATTTGAATAAATGTCCCTTACGACAAGATTTAAAAAAGGTTGTATATGACAAATAGAAGTGTCTTATTCCATACTTTTGCATTTTTAAAGATAGGTCATGGTAGTATAGTGAGTAAGTGAATTTCCACCTTCGATTTCCTACTAGCTATATTCAAAATATTTTTTATATGGGCCATACGATAAATTCGAGTTCAAGAAAATAGTATGGATTGTCCCCTACGATAAAAACGAAACCCAATTTTTGGCACAACTATAAGGATTCCAGCTACAATATTTTACCAGGTGATGCGCTGAGGGATGTAGAACAAATTTGCATCAAAAAGTAAAATTCGAGAAAATGAACTTACGATAAAATCGCGTAAAGGGGTCGATATGTTTTTATAAGTTGTCAAAAATTAGCTTTTTGTAAAAAAAATGTAAAATACTTCATTTTTAATGAGAATTTTCTTTTGTTTCATAAATAATTTCAATGAATTACATCTTTATTTATATTATTTTATGTGAGTTTTGTATGAGCTATTGGCCAGTTTTATAACTAAGAATAATTGAAAAAAATTTTTTGGTAGAAGTTATGGATCCATTTCGGAGACCACCACATCCCCTCATCAGACTTCTTTCAACGGCCTCAGCCGAGGATCGAACTTAGGTCTTTTCGATTGGCAGTCCAGTGTCATCCCATTGAGCTACCACCGCCGTCAGCTTTGTTTCGCTTAAATTTAAATTTTTCTTATATTACAATCCACATACCAACAACAGTAGCTTAATGACACTCTGTCTTTGCTACCTAGTATGTTGGTGCGATTGTGTGTTTTGTTTTGTACAAAGTTCTAAAGCTATTAACAAGCAAAGCTTTTGTACAGGCAATGCTTGTTATTGTTTTCGGGGTTTTGTTTTCTTCCGCAGGCTCTCCGATTTACATATTTACGTTTGGTTTTACATGGCCGTTTTAATTCTAATAATTATTTTATGTGAATTTTATATGAGCTATTGGCCAGTTTTATAATTAGGAAAAATTGAAATTTTTTGATTTTATTTATGAGTCAAGTTTTCTCAAGTGGGCCACCTAAAATCGATTTTTCGATATTGTGTGGTTTATGAATCAATTTTGAAAGCTAACAAACATTGTAATATGATCGCAAAAGCGTTTTTGCTAGTTTTGATTTTTCAGCGAGTTATTCGCGGTTAACTCGGTAACCAATACTTCGATTCTATTGATTTTTTCGGCATTATTTAGGAAACTTATTTAGCAACAAGATGTAGTGGTCAGTTTTTGAAATTTCAAAAGTGGCATAACTCTAAAGTTAATTTTTTGAAAGTAATCGCGTTTTTCCCCGTTTTTTTCCACGTTCTCATGTGTTTAGGAAAAAATACCAATCAGCAGTCTATGCGTTTGATATCAGGCTTCATTTTGCAGAAAAGAAATTTTGGTAACTCCGTACCAAAAAAAAGTTAGAACGTTTTTAGTGAAGGCCGGTTGAGGGTTAAAATCATTTTTTTTTATATTTTTATTTTTTTTTTTTCTACTTTACAGCTCAAAAGCACGTTAGGGGGAAATATAGAGCACCACAACACTTAAATAATGACATATCAATTTTAAAAATCGGATGTAAGATAACAGAGTTGCAATAAAAAAAACTATTTCCGCGATATTTCGCGTGATAAAAAAAAAAACAAAAATTGTCCCGATACCTTATCAACCACAAGCTTCAAATTTAAGGGCGGACTTTTACAAATTAGTAATTAAAAATTTTACAAAGTTACATAAAAATCCATTTTCAGGGCAAGAAAAAGCAGCAACAGTGTTTATACACACATACATACATATGTATGTGCATTTATTGTTGTAAATGCATGTGTGTAAAATCAAAAAATTTCAACATTTTTGGTCACATATGCGGCAACATTCTTGCGGCATTACAATTGACATTATAAAATTTTCAAAACAGTGCAACTACTCGTACAGTTCTGATGTTGCCACAAATTGTTGCATTCATTATTTAAATTATTTGCACACAAACAGGAATATACATAAATACATACGCACATACATATCTAGATGTCAGCGCAAAAGCATAAAGTATTTAAATAAAAACATCTTAATATCATCTATTTGCAAACAAAATTACGAAAGTCAAATATGAAAATATGAGAAGCGGTAGCTGCAGTGAGCGGAAACTTAGTAGTAGTGAGTAGAATCAAATGAGTAACAATGCAATTAGAAAATGTACTTTGATGTTGTTGAAATTGCGTTGTATGTGTGTTGGGAGTACATAATTTAATGTATTTTGTGTTGAGTGTTGTTGTTGCTGCTGTTTGGGTGTTGCAATGTTGCAAGTTGTTGTTTACTGAACAAAAAACCTGCGGCAACAATAAAAGGTTGAGATGGATTTTCATATTTACAGAGTAGAGTTTAAGTTTTTTATTATATTCGTAAATGACTTTTGCACTCGTGTTGCTGTTTTTTCTGTGAATTATGTGCTTATGATTATTTTCGTATTTGTGTGTGTATGTGTGTGAATAAGTTTTTGCAAAGCAAAAACTCATTAATATCCCTGCAGCGAAAGTCCAAACTAGTCAGCCAATCTACCAGTTAACTGACTAGATAAATTATGGGAGTTGCCCAACTAGATTCATAGGGGACAAATTGAGATTAGTTATGAAACAAGAAGTTTTGCCAAAAAAAAAAGGGTTTTAATTTAAAAACGAATGTATCCGGGGTTTCTGGAGGTTGCAATAAACACGCATGCAGTAAAAGTAAAGCAACTTCTTTATTGTTGTTGTACTATTCGTACCCTGCGTAGTAGACCCCTTGTAGATTTAGTTGGTTGCAAATTGTTAGATCGTTAAATCAGGTGAATTCCACAAATGTAACATAGTTTGAGATGTTAATATAGCCCTGTATATTAGATACTACTTCAGCCATAGAAAAAAGTACATAAAATGTTTGTATAAAGTCAGAAAATCATCAATATAAATGTCAAGCTTAGAATGGTCAACGTTTTACTTATTCACAATGTTAATGTTAATTTACCTAAATATTTAATATGCAAGATCACAATCTAATGTGCCTGAATTCTTTAATTTAAATATCATATTCTAATAACTAAATAAATGTATTAAAAACTTTATTTTGCAATTTTTATTTTCATTGGAGTAGCATGTAAAACTAGTCAGTCAACTGGTATAGTTCTGATATCTACACTGACTAGTCAGCAAATTGGTATGATGCTGGTGTGTATACTGACTAGTCAGTCAAGTGGTATGACTCTGGTGTGGATACTGACAATTGCCATTTCCTAGGTCATCACCGTGTTAAAAATACCAGTTGTTAATATGGAAAAAAGATAGATGGCTGACTAGTTGAGCTGTATGGCCAACTAGTTGTCAATTAGTTTACAACTAGTTGATTTCGCTGCAGGGATAGTTGCGTGCCAACACTTTTGAAACACACACACACACGCACGCATGCAATCTAACTTACACTCATGCAAGCAGGCGATTAACCCTTTTGAGCGCTTTTTAGAAAAAATGCAAAAAAGTGCTTAAGCCTAGTACTGAGTTCACTGCCGTGAAATTTCGCCAGCAACATGCATTTATTTTGCCGTGAAATGTTTCAAAAAAAGTTTTTGTCAATTGAGAATGAACGCCAAAACGAAGACTGAGCAAATGTAAAAAGAAAAAATTTGGAGCATCGCCTCAGAACCAACTTTCAAATTTTGACCAATAAAAAAATTTTATACAAAATATAAATTTCAATTTCAACAAATGTCAGTTTTCACTCGAAAATAAATAGCATTGTATATTTTAATTTTCGTGAAAAAATGTTTCTGGCATGATGTTGCTAGCATGTTGCGCAACATTTTCACGGCAAGAACTCAGTACAACTTTGGCGTGAAATATCTGTGAAATTTCAGAAATGTTTCACAACCAGTTTTTTTGTATGGATTTTGACAGCAGTTTCACGTGAAACTCGAACTCAGTACTATGCTTTAAATTTAAGTCGCGCCTAAATACAATGTTCAGATGATAATTGTGAATTATATGGCGATTAATTTTTTAGAATATTTTAAAACATTAACTCAACTAAAAAGCAATGCTTTTGACCACTTTTGTGAATAGTCTGAATAAAATATGTCATTAGAAGATCGTTAGTGGATTAAAATGTTCCAGAAATTTGTTTGCTGGAAAACTTCACTAGGGGTATGCTCATAACAAAATTTCATACGATGAATCTAAAGGAGCACAGGAGATAAAAAACGAATATGACGCCTCTAAGTATGCAACAAATTTGTTGTCTTTCATACGATACCCCTAAATTTTGCTTATAATAAGATGGCAAATGGTTTACAGTTGTCACTTGCACCACTATCACCAGTAGTTGCGTCACACATGGTAAGCAAATGTGACTTCACTGCTGATTCTGCCACACTCACTCCTCAATACCTTCAACATTTCGCACTGCCTTGAGAAGGGTTAATGCGACAAATGTACGCTCGTCTCGCTAATGTTTATTGAGTGTTTAATCTTTGTGACTGTGCTGTTGTTACTATTGTTGTTGTTTATTGTTGTTGTTGTTGCTGTTGTTGATTGTTGATTGTTGTTGTTGCATCCATAGTCACGGTGACATTTCGTGCTACATTTGCTGTCAAACTGACAGCAAAAGCATGAAGCAGCAGCGCGCGATGATGATGTTTGAAACACACATACATATGTAGATTTGTTAGTATGTTTTTGCTGCGTGTGATTACCCTGCAGGCAAAATTAAACTAGTATGAAAATAAACTAGTTGATCAACTGGTATGTAAAGGAAAAAATTCAACTAGTTGGTTTTCTACTAGTTGGTCAACTGGTAGGAAACGGACAAAGTTATACTAGTTGGTTTTCTACTACTTAATCAACTGGTATGAAACGGACAAAATTCTACTAGTTAGCTATCTCCTAGTTGATCAACCGCTTTTAAAAAGACAAAATCATACTAGTTGGTATTCTACTAGTAATATACTAATAACTTTTTGGTTGCTTGTTTTTCCGACAGGGTAGGAATATGATGTATTGTGGAACGATTTTCCGTCATCCCTTGTCAAGTTTGGTTTGGAGACAAACCGGTTTCGGCTAATATGCGCCATCTTCAGTGTCTTCTTTCGTTCTGCTTTTTTTTTTTTTTTCTTCTTTCGTTCTGAGTTATTTTCTGTAAGTTCGATAGCATTTATAGTAACTACCTTCCGTCGTTTTGTTCAGGTACTTCGTGTTCATGTGATGTGTTCGTGCATTCGTGCGTTCGGGTGCCGTGTGTGTGTGTGTGAGTCTGTGTTGTGTGTTTAGGTATGCAAATCTATTTTTTTGTCATATTTTCATTATTGTACCCTCATTAACCAGGTAGGTAAAAGTCCGTTATTGTCCGTTTGTGTGTTGTTTTGTTTATGTCGGTTTTAGGTCTTTTGTCCTCTTTCGGGTATATTAGCTTAAGCGGTTCAAATAATGTATCCGATGCGGTGTTTATTTGTTCATTTATTATTTTACCTACGAATGTTTTTTGTTTGTATATCTCCATATTTTCTAATATGTTAAGTCGTCTTCCTTTATGCTGTATGTGGAGAATTTTAGCTGTTTTTCCTATTTTCATGGGTGTACACTTGTTTTCTGCCATGTGGTTGGCGAAATTTGATTCCACTGTCGTTGATGATTTTCTTATTTTCTTATTGTAATCCCTTATGTGTTCTCGATATCTCGTCTTGATTTGGCGTCCTGTTTGTCCTATATAACTATTTTGGCATTCGCAAGTCAATTTGTATACGCCTTGTTTGTCAAATAGGTCTTCCTTATTAATGTTGTTTCGTAGAAGTTTTCCAATATTGTTCCTCGTTTTAAATGCTGCATTAATGTTATATTTTTGGAAAACTTTAGCCAGAACGAAAGAAGACACTGAAGATGGCGCATATTAGCCGAAACCGGTTTGTCTCCAAACCAAACTTGACAAGGGATGACGGAAAATCGTTCCACAATACATCAGTAATATACTAATTTATTTATTAACTGAATACACTTTGTGCAATTATATCCCAAACTAATGGCGTTTTCGATTCTGGCATAAAATGTTACCCTTTAATATTTCAATTTTAAAATTACGTAACCAGTCTTCGTTTTAAATCCTGGGTTTTGTAGATAATGATGCCCTCTGACTTAGCTAGAGGTCAATATTCGCTGAAATTACCACACAAGCTTACAAGATGGCTAAGAAAATCAAGTAGGGCAACATTTTTTCCAGAAACGAAAACGGCATAAGCTTCATTGGCGATTTTTAAGTAAATTTACGCTTTTATTTAACAAAATGGTCAGAATAGTTATTACCAATTTGCCAAAAAGAAACAACCATTTCTCACAAAATAAATAGTTTGTTTTAAGGCTTTTCATTTATTTTTGTGCAAGGGTACACATATATGTTTGCAGCAGGTGGCAAGAAGAGTTTAAGATAGTTTAGTTAGCTGATTTGGTTTCATCCAAATTGGCGATTCTATTATCCAACTGCCGCAGTAACACGAAGCCATTATTCTACCTTACTATACATCTTTGCGTGTACTGTATGTAATATGCACTAAAAAGTACTGAGCTAATTAAAGTGAGCTTTATTAAATGAGCTAAAATGCTATTTTTTCACCTAGATGAACTGGCATTTTTCTAGTATTATTCTGACTGGTATTCTTCTAGAATACCCTTTACTGGTATTTTTCTAGTATGAAGCTGATGTGTTGTCTACTGGTATGAAAATGAGTGGTATTTTTCTAGTATGAAGCTTATGCAAGGGAAGACAATTGCCATGTCGTAGGCCATCGCCACGTTAAAACTCCCAGTTGCTTTCAAGTAAAATGGATAGTTGGGCAACTAGATGCCGACATTTTCAAACTGGTAGAATTGTAGTATGCAACTAGTTGTTTTGCCTGCAGGGTATGTACATATGTAAGCATGAGTATGTCATCACTGTGATGATGGTGAATGTGATGGCTTTGGTGTTGGTGTTCATAGATAATATGCAATGTCATGTGGCAACAGACGGTGCAGTGAAATAACGCCCGTGGAATTAACGCCCGCGGGCGTTTTTTCTTTTCTTGAAAAAGAAATAGCGCCTGCGAATAAAACGAAATTAAACCCGTGTGTATTATTTCCAATCAGAAAGGGAAAGAACGCCCGCGCGCCCTATTCGGCGAGGTGGGCTTTATTTCCCTTTCGTAAGGGCAATTAAGCCCGCAGACGGGTTTTTTTTAAAGATGGTGTATTAGTGGGAAAAGCGCCGCAGGCGAAAAATTGGAATAAAAAATCGCGCGATTTTTAATTCCAATTTTTCGTTTTTTTTTGTTTAAATATGGTGTATTATTATTGGGAAAAGCGCCGCAGACGAAAAATTAGAATAAAAATTCGCGCGATTTTTAATTCCAATTTTTAATTTTTTCTGAATATGGGGTACTATTATTGGAAAAAGCGCCGCAGGCGAAAAATTGGAATAAAAAATCGCGCGATTTTTAATTCCAATTTTTCGTTTTTTTTTTTTTGAAATATGGTGTATTATTATTGGAAAAAGCGCCGCAGGCGAAAAATTGGAATAAATAATCGCGTGATTTTTAATTCCAATTTTTCGTTTTTTTTTGTTTAAATATGGTGTATTATTAATGGGAAAAGCGCCGCAGGTGAAAAATTGGTATAAAAAATCGCGCGATTTGTTGTGTGTTATTTGTTTTACCAAGCCACGCGATATTCTCTTAAGCCCATGCAATCACTTTAAATTGTGTGCGGATTGCTTTGGAGAGCACAGTAAGGTTGCAATTGTAAATGGCAATAGAAATATTTTGTGCCCGGTTTGTCGTCAAATTGTTGAAAACTCTATAAGAGTATTTGCTTAGATTGTGGTCTGAAAGTGCCAATATGTATGTAATGAAGTTTTGTTTATTTTGATTGAGTATTTAAATATTTACTTACTTACAGACCTTGAAAATTCTTAGTAATAAATGATTATAGAAATTTACTGAAGCTTTGTTTATTCGATTGAGTATTTGAATATTTAGAAGGGATTTAAAAAAATTGAAAGAATCGAAAAATTGGAATTAAAAATCGCGCGATTTTTTATTCCAATTTTTCGCTTGCGCCGCTTTTTTCCCTAATACACCATATTTAAAAAACCACGTCTGCAGACTTAATTGCCCTTCCGAAAGAGAAATAAAGCCCATGGATCAAACGAAATAACGCCCGCGGGAATTATTTCTTTTTCAAGAAAAGAAAAAACGCCCGCGGGTGTTAATTCCACGGGCGTTATTTCACTGCACCGCAACAGACTATGAAATGTGTTGTGTGTTCCGCCGCCAGAGACAATGTAGCATGAAAAGATGTGTTTAGAAAAGTTTAAATGTACAAACATACGTACATATGTACATACCAAGGATGGGCATTTTTGCACTACCACTCAAAGTGCATTACCATTCAATAGTGAATGGTAATGCAAATGTGGCTTGCACTACCATTCAGTAGCTGAAGCTTCATACTACACAAACACATTAATTAAAAAACATAAACACATTTCATCTTTAATATAAAATTATAAATTTTCTAAGCTAATTCCATGTGCAGAATATCTCACAAACTTCTTCCCGTTATTAAATAGATTGGCTACTTCATGCCTAAACTACGATCATAGGTTTTCACAAATAATACTTGTAGTGTGAATGCAATGAATGGTAGTGCAAGCCACATTTGCATTCGCATTCACTACTGAATGGTAGTGCAAGCCACATTTGCATTACCATTCCACACCAATATAATAATAATACAATGGCGCTATTATAACTCTGACGAGTTTTATGGCCGAGCTTCTCTCCCAATTCGAGGTGTGCTCCTTTTTGTTTTTCCTACTAATTGGGTGGACCTACAGTTTTATGCCGGCTCCGAACGGCGAATGCATTTTTTGTGAGAAGCTTTTTCATGGCAGAAATACTCTCGGAGGGTATGCCGCCCACTGCCGAGAGGAGACCGCTGCTCTTAAAAAACCCAATAATTGGATTTTTACTAATTAGAAAAATTGTTTTGGTGTTTTGCTCGGACCGTGGTTTGAACCCGAGACCTCTGGCATAGCAGGCGAGCACTCTACCCACTGCACCACAGCGGCCACAATAGTGAATGGTAATGCAAATCAAATTTTCACTACCACTCATCAGTGATTGTAGAATGCAAGGCTGAATGCAATCAAAATTGAATGCACTGTGCCCAACCCTGGTACATACATACATGCATGAAAATGTAATACAAATGTGTATGACTGCATTTCAATGTGTGACTGTATGTGATGTATTTATTTGACAACACAAAATCGTAGGTCTCATATCATGGCAGCGAAGATGCAAAGCTGCGCTTGTCAGCTGTCTTGCACAACTATTTACATACTTATGTTAATGTGTGTGTTTGGTAAATATATGCATATACATAATGACGCATATCATTATATTTACACATACCGTCATATGTATGTACATATTTACATCCTTGCATTTCGATACGTCTAGATGTTAATTTTTGTGCAGCGAAGCAGCTGCAACTCCGAATGATGGATGCATTTTGTGTTTCGTTGTCATTCACGTGATTGCTCAACTAAATTGCCAACAAACTCTTGATCTTTGTGTTTTTCTTGCTTTGTCAAAAATGACTTGCAGCTCAGAAAATGTGTAAATATGTAAATTAGTTTAGTTTTTTTTTATCTATGTCGAATCAATAGATTAATACTTAAAGAATAACTTCAACATGGTCTTGAGTTTAAGTATCTAAGAAGCCGTTCAGGTCTGACGTCCTTGAGTTCCGAGAGATTGTCCTGCGAATACCGCAGTTAAGCGGGAAATATCCACCTGTCCATCTTTAGAGGGGCTGCGGATTGCATATTCTATGGCAGTGTATGCTGAGTTGCGAAGATATCCGCTTCCGATCCGCATGCCATCTTTGACCCGTTCGTGAAAACCGATTCGAATCGAATCTCGGAGCAAGTTTACCAGCTACATAGTCCTTCCTAGATAGAAAGACAATTTCATATCTTGTATCGAAGGCTGTTATAAGATAGATGTAATATCTTTTTGTATTGATGTAGGAGTCGATAACGTCTTTTTATTTTTTTTTTATGAGGAGGAAGCATCGAAAGCCTTTACCCCGTCAGTGTGGGACTCTAACCAGCACTAAACCTCCTACTTTCATCGTGCTGAACCCCCCGGTACTACCGTCAGGCTACCGTCGGTATGTGGGTTGAGCACAAGGCTCGAAGTGTCCGTAATGGTCACGCTATTTCCCTCAGTTTGCTTTAGGAGACTTTAACCGTTCCCCTAGAAGCGATCAGTGTTAGGTGATCTGCGGAGGCCAATGCTCCGCACCACACGCTATGACGTATGCAGGAGGCCGAGCTCCTGTACGTACCTATCCGTTCCACTGGAAGTCGATAACGTGCAGCAGAATACGACCATGCCTGTGTGTGCGTTCTGTACAGAGACCCAACTTCCACAAGCTAAGGGCACCGTGAGATGCCTTTTCTTTGACAAAAATAGCAATAGGCGGTGCATTGCAAATCACATTCAGAGGCTACCTTGGACATTATCTAATCGCCCCTGTGATCGTGACGCAACCAAAATACTGGACACTTGTTGCAACTCTAGATATTCGCGATATTTAAAAGACTGTTACTGCGGCTGGGTCAAACGATGGGCAGTCCAAACTGCAGACACTGAATTTCAAATATGAATCATTCAAGCTTAGACGAAATGAATAAGCTTGAAGATGTTAGCAGTTCATTTCTTTTGTATACATAATACAAACTTTTTAGATATGAATTTCCATTCGTTTGATTTGCTAGCTTTACTCGTACTATGTATAAAAAATGTACCCACGTAGCTGATTTATTTGACTAAATTTGTGTGGGGTTGTATTGGCTAAAAAAATCTTCCCACATTTCTTGCCTTACTTTGTAAATCTTTTGGCAGAATATTGCGTAAAATTGCAAAGCATATATTTTAAATAACTAAAAATTATGTAAACTATTGTGTGAAATTGTAAGTCATTGAATGCAACTTTTCATTTTCATTTTGTTTATAGAAGTATCAAATTCCTGTTTTTATACTCAGCTGTGATTCATACATATACAGCAATACACTCTAAAGGCAAATAGAGATAATAAAATAATAAATTTTTATAAATCAATGTGATCACTGATCAGCACTGAGAAAAGCATGATTGAAAAATGGTTTACTTGAAATGAATTGCTTAAAATATGTTACTAGTATAGTTTTAGTATTAAAATTCTGTGCACATTTTCGTCTCACTTCGTTGCAAATTACAACCGAGTATCTCATTACAATATCATACCCGTGTACAGACTTGCTTGCTTTTTGCTTTGTATAAAAATCTGCAACAAACTATATATTTTGTTTCTATTAAATGTAGTCCAAATAAATCATGCTCAAAGAAAAGTGCTCAATATGATTTCATTCATATGTAATTTCGTTTGCATATTCTCATCATAATAAATAAACACATATGTACATACATACATATATGTATGTATGAGTATAATGTCATAGTTTGCATATTTACTAAGAATAACTTTAGTTCTTTATGGCCAAATTATTTACATATTCACACATATATGATGAAATATAATAACTAATGATCGAATGAAAGGAACGAACTTTTGTTCATTAAATGTTTATTATTAAAGACAGACAATGTTGTGCAAAGCGTTACGAAATTGTACAAAAAACAAATATATGTATATTTTTACAAAAAGTGGAGGTTTTTGCCTGAGTGTGCAACTTTGTCGCTGTGTTTTATCAAGTGAGATCAAAAAAGGCCAAAATAAGCAAAAATATTTGGCTTGTCCTGACGATGATGCTGATGATGATGATGATGATGATGGTGATGATGGTGATGATGATGGTGATGACCATGATTATGATGATGATGATGATAATGATGATTATGGTGATAATGATGATGGTGATGATGATGATTATGATGATGATGACGGTGATGATGATGATAATGATGATGATGATGATGGTGATTATAATTATGATGATGGTATTTTTGGTAATTGCCGTGGTTATGACGATAAACTCACTATCCTAGGGGCTACATACTAGACATATGGGTCATTATTTTACAAATCGTACGGATTTGTTGAAAAAAAATTTCACATTTTTAAAAGACACCAAATTTATTTCTTGGAATCTTTTCGCAATTTAAGTAAACACCTATATCAGGATTTTGGCAAATTTTTTTTCTTTTCAGAGATCTGCATGTGTAAAGATTCGATAGTTAAGCAAACATGCCCACATTCAAAACTCCATATCTTTGGTTCGGCTCGTCGTATCTTGTTCATTTTTTTTTTTATTTTGAAGGTAATAATATTTACTTTATAACTGCGTTAAAGAAATATTTAATTTTACAAAATCAAAATAATGAATTCAAACTAAATTTTTTAAAGCATTATTACGTACTGATCGGGTCAACGAATATTTTCGAAAAAATATACATAATATGCGCTGAACTTTCATCTAAAAACGCATTTTATTTCAAGGTGGAGACTTTTATGGTTCAAAAGATATTAACTCATTTCTGACATGACCTCGAGCAACTTGCCTACGTTCCACTAAGGGTGTACCGCCAGCGTGTGCCTGTGCGCATGCATGGTGATGTTAACCACCGCATACATACCTATGTATGTATGTGCATGTAATTCAATCTGCTTATCACTTAATAGGTAGCTAGTAGTTATATTTTACCAAATCATTATTTATGTATCTAGGACCACTATTTATGTATTTAGGACCAAGGACGATCATTAAGATGAATGTATTATGTTATACACATATTATATGTTATGCCTGCGAGCCAGTACCTTTAGTATAAGTAGATATCAGATTCTAAATATGAAATCTGACAGGGAAAAAATTAGCTATTTTTAGCTATTTTTCTTAATTTCTTTATTTTGCATATCAGTTTATCATTTTAAGCTAATGAGTCATCTGTGAGCTTATGAGAACTTGAAAGTGTATACTGATCCTTATGATTATCAAACTATACAAAAGTTGATAGTATGGCATGCCTTCCTTATTTTATCGATTATTGGTGCATTCATATGCAAGGTTGATCAATAAGGTTTTCGCAATGCGCAAAAGCAACTCTGCCATACATTTTGTTGTTGCCCATTTTGCTGAGTTCGCAAATGACCATTGGCATACGCTACACTGTCAATATGAATCGCGATATTTGAATCGGTATTGATGAATCGCAAGCTAGTGCTGTACGTTCAATATGAATACTGCGATATTTTCCTCGCTTTTTTACTTCCGTCCTTTTCACGGTATATTCGTAAAATTAGTTAGAACTTTATTATCAAGTTAATTGAGCAACTCCGCCAACGCTTACCGCAGAATATTTAATCTTTAAAAAATATTGATTTTTTTTCTGTAAACACTGAGAGAAAAAAATATATGGAGGGGTCAAAGAAATTGTTTACCTATTTTGAACACTACTTTCTTTGTTTTGAGTAAATTTTCCTTAAAACACGTTAAAAGGTTTATAAAAGCCGCTTTCGATTCACAATTTCTCTGCTGGCTATAAATTTCCTTCTGTCAAATTTATATGTGAATGCTAGCGAGCAGAGGGAAATTTTTATCGACCAGTTAGCGAGTATGGCTACTACTCATTATGGGTTCAAACATTTTTGTTCGATCCGACCTCGCTTGTGTGATGGCGAATCGAAAACGACAAAAATATTGTTGTTACATGCGTTACCATGGTTTCATATACTTGTTTTGAAAAAATTCATACATTAAAATAATGAAAAATTCTTTAAGCGCCATTCCATTCCCAACTTTCCTTGTTTTGAAGACTTGATTTCTTTAATTTTGAGAAATTAAATTCCCATACAAATCCCCATGGCAACGAATTTGTTTGAAAGTTTTTTTATGTTTTTTCCACATTTTTGAGAAAATTTACACAAAACAAAGAAAATTTTGTATTGGGACGCGTGTTCAAAATAAGGAAAATTATGTCTTTGATCGAGAGAATTTTTTTTTTTGAGTGAATAATGCTTTAAATGCTGTAAAGCCAAAAATATTTGACACTTTCAAGGATGAAAAGGGCCACTTTAACACGGAGGAAATCACTATTTTAGAAATGCAATGGAAAAAACTACACGCATACCCATGGAAGAAAACTACCTCTACAATAAAGTTTTGGGTAGAAGTAAGAAAGCTTAGAAATGCTCTTAACGAAAATCCGTTTGAAGAACTACAATCTTTTGTGTTTAATTTTCTAATCCTACCGCTTAGTAATGCAGAAATAGAACGTAGCTTTTCTGTTATGAACGCAATAAAAACAAAGCAAAGAAATATAATGCAATTATTTATGTTAAACTCTCTATTGACTGTTAGGTATGGTCTAAAAAGGCTTGAAAAATGTTGTAATAACTTTGAAATTCCTAGCGATCTTATTAAAGCAATGACTTCAATTAATATATATGATTCAACCTGTGAATTAAATGAAGAAGATATGATTTTTGAAATGTGGTTGAATAAAATTTTTAACTAAAGTTTAAATATTAACTAGTCGCTATTATAATTTATTTTAATACTGCAATTGAAGTACATACATACATACATATGTAATGAATTGATTTTTTTTTTATTGTAATAATCTTATTATGCGGCGTACATACAGTCACTCAAATTTTGACCACGTGTTTGAATATACAACATTCTAAGGCCTACAAAAACAAAACTACATTTTGGTTCTGAGTGATTTAGGTGTTGTTTTGTTGGTAGTTTATTTTTGTACGCCTGATGTTTGTTTTGAGTCGTTTCAAAATACCGTTACCTTTAAATGTGTAGTTAAATGAAAAAACTACACGTGATCAATTTTTTGTGTTTAGTTTATGTAGGTCACTCAACGGCAAAATACAAACTTTTCTTTAAATAAATTTTGATTAATCCGGATTTTTGTAGGTTCGTAAGTTAATTAAAAACTCATTAAATTTTTTACTGTAATTTCCATTATTTTGTAATATTATTTTTAGAAGGGATATGGTGCGAGCACTGAGCAGGGATATTGTTGAGCGTATTCACCAGCTTTTGCTACAAGGCAAAAGCTGTCGTGCAGTAGCAGACATCATTAGAGTGAGTAAGAGTGTAGTCATAAAAATCCGTAAGAATATGCCCAACGCACCACCAAAATGTGCAAGTGGCCGCAAAAAAATATTGACGGAAGACGTTGAGCGGCGCATTCTTCGGGACCTGCGACAGCAAAAAGTTGAAACGGCGGTTGAAATACACAAGAATTTAGTAGAGTTCGATGGACTGAACTTGTCCGTGGAAACCGTTCGTAACACATTGCGTTCTGCAGGTCTCAGGGGCCGGGCCAAGGTAAAAAAACCACTGCTAACGCAACGGCATAAAATACTTCGTCTCGATTTTTGCCGTACACACGCCAGTTGGACCTTAGAGGACTGGAGGAAGGTTATCTTATCCGATGAAACGAAAATCAACCGGTTGGGGTCAGATGGCAGAGAGTGGACGTGGCGGAAACCAGGTTCTGCTCTAGAGGCACGACATGTGAAGCCAACTTTGAAGTTTGTTGGCGGTAGTGTGATGATGTGGGGCTGCATGATGGCGGGGGGAGTAGGAACTGCACAAAGAATCATCGGCAATATGAATGCAAAATATTATGTGGACATTCTATCCACTAATCTCCCCGCCACCTGTCAAAAAATAAATTTACAGACATCTGACATCACATTTCAACACGACAGGGACCCGAAGCACACCGCAAAACTAACCGAAAAGTGGCTTAGCGGCCGCGGATACAGAGTTCTGCCATGGCCCCCTCAGTCACCTGCCCTTAACCCTATAGAACACCTTTGGGGTATACTAAAACGGCGTGTAGTTGGGCCAGCAACTAGTTTGGACGTGCTGTGGAGCAATGTGGCTGAAGCTTGGGAAAACATACCATCGGACGTATGCAAAAATCTGGTGGAGAGTATGCCAAGACGAATAGAAGCCGTATTACAAGCCATGGAGGCTATACAAAATATTAAAATTCTTTGTAATTAGATTAATGTATTAAAATTAAGAACACAAAAAATCGATCATGTGGAGTTTTTTCATTTAATTACACATTTAAAGTTAACGGTATTTTGAAACGGCTCAAAACAAATATCAGGCATACAAAAATAAACTACCAACAAAACAACCCCTAAATCACTCAGATCGAAAATGTAGTTTTGTTTTTGTAGGCCTTAGGGTGACGTAGATTCAAACATGTGGTCAAACAAATATATGTATGTGGCTACAATATATAATATATGTATATATAAATATTCACATATGTGAAGTTGTTTTATGTCACGTCTTTTTAAATAAATGATTATTTGGCTATTTTTGAAAAAAAAAAATTTTGGCTATTTATTTTAGCTATGAAAAATATTATTTAGCTATTTTTAGCAATTTTTTTTTTTTTTAATTTAGCTATAAGCTTCAAAATATTCTGGCAACACTGTTAGATATACTTATTTTATTACGACGGTTTTGAAGTGGACATCCCTATTACATTTGTCAATGAAAGTAAAATTTATAAAAGCATTAAAATAATAGAAAACATTTATTTACTTATTTGTATCCATATATATATATCAGGGTTGGGCAAGCTGCATTCAATTTTTATTGCATTCAGCCTTGCAGCCCCCAATCAATTCAGTAGTGAATGGGAATGCAAATGTGATTTGCACTACCATTCAATAGTGAATGCGAATGCAAAGGTGAATGCATTCCCATTCATTGCATTCCCACTGCAAATGTGATTTGGACTACCAATTAAAAATGAGTGCGAGGGATTTGGACAACCATTCATCATTTAATAGCAGTTAAAACCTGTGACCATAGTTAAGGTATTAAGTGGCTAATCTATTTATTAACGGAAAGGAAGTTTATGGGATATTATAAATATGGAATTAGGCTTAGCAAAGTAAAGGGAAACCAACATGACATAGTAATATGTACATATGTTCTATGTTATACCTGTATGTAAAAGTATTTATTTCAACTTCTGAGGTTATAATTACACAGTTCAACAAATTTGCAAAAATTTTACTCAACACGAACAAACGCTAGTTATTATGAAAGAGGATGCCTCTCAGACCAACTTTTCCGAATAGAGTACTAGTCCAGTGCAAATCACATTTACAGTGGGAATGCAATGAATGGGAATATATGGAAATACAAATTTCAAATTTGCCTCTTGTAAGCTTCTGCTTTGGCCGTAAGGGGAAAGAAGAAGTCCGGAAGAAAAATTATACTGCGCACTGGCTTCTCCATGTAACATGGAATACATAGCTATCCCGCCATTTGAGTTTCATAATTTATTTCAGTAATTTAAATTCAAATTTCCAAAAAAATAATTTTTGAAATAGTTATTTTCATGTAGTTTGAAGTTTAAAGTCAATCAAATTGTTTTTGAGGGAGTATTTGTCTCTTTTCAACGTACAGAATAATTGTTTTTGCGCTATTATAACTCTGACGAGTTTTATGGCCGAGCTTCTCTCCCAATTCGAGGTGTGCTCCTTTTGTTTTTCCTACCATTGGACAGTTTTATGCCGGCTCCGAACGGAGTCATATAGGCATGAGGAAAGCAAACCATTTATTTGAAAAAAATTCAGCAGCCTTTATATGAAAGCATTCACTGATGCCTCCTCATGATGAATTTCAGCAGTGATTCATAAAGGATTCATTTCAGATTCTTACTGCTGGGTATATGTTGTATATGTTTCTTCTTCTTTTTAGTTCTTTTCAAGTGCAGCCAATTTTCATTATGAGCCGGATTGTTTCAGGAAAAATTTATCTTAACCCAGACCCAGATGTAATAACTGAAATGCCCCTAATAATGATTTGGTAAAATATAACTACTAGCTACCTATTAAGTGATAAGCAGGTTGAATTACATGCACATATGTACATACATAGGTATGTATGCGGTGGTTAACATCACCATGCATGCGCACAGGCACACGTTGGCGATCTGTTACCTCTCAGTGAAAAGGTTGGTCGCAACCCTTAATTGTGACAATCTTACAAATGAATCAGTAAATATGCAAACAAATGAGAAATCAAACAAAAACTATTATGAGAATATATGAATATCTGAAAAAAAAAATTGCCAAAATCCTGATATAGGTGTTTGCTAATTTCGTGGAAGTAACTTAAAAAAAAAGTTTGAGCCGAATCAGAAATATGAAATCCCAAAAGTTGTACGATTCGTAAAATAATGACCCATATACGCCGCCGATTGACGCCGCCGCCGCCGCGCCGAGTACCTTCATAATCGGCCGCCGCCGCCATAATCCGTGAAATCGGCGTATCGGCGCGGCGGCGTGCGCTGGCGCGCCATACCCGTACGGAGCGAGATGTCTACATATTTTCCTAGTTTTGCTAACTGCTAAAGTTCTTCAAAATTAAAAAAAACAAGTAAGGAAGCCTAAGTTCGAGTGGAATCGAACATTAGATACTCAGCTGTATGCTTTCATTGTTTGTTTGCGTTTGATGGAAACACGGTGTACTTTATATAAAGCGAGTGCTGCCTAAAGTGGGCATAGCCACGCCCATTTTCTAAATTTTTATCAGTCATCCAACTAAGCATATGAATATTATTCTTTGTGCAAAATTTCATTCCTTTATGACTTCTAGTTATAAAGATGTCACGTTAAAAATTCCCAAAGGGTGTTCCAGAAATATCTTTGTTAAAAAGTAGGCGTGGTCATAAACCGATTTCAATAAATTTTTGCGTGTCTATTAACACAAGTTATAAAAGTGTATAAACCAAGTTTCGTCATAATATCTCAATTATTTGTCGAGTTATGGGCTCCGAAATCTCGTTGATTCCTTTGTCTGAAAAGAGGCGGTGCCACGCCCATTTTCCGAAATTTTTCTATTTTTTGTTTCCGATCTATTGTAGAACTCATGCCACAAAATTTCAATGAATTATCTTTATATTTGACAAAGATATCGCTTAAAATGTTTTTATTAGTCCACTTTATGATACACATATATAAAAGTGGGCGCGGTCGTCAACCGATGTTGGTAAAATTTTGAACATGTATTACTACAAGTAGTGAAAGTGTATAGACCAAGTTTCGTCATAATATATCGATTATTTGTCGAGTTATGGGCTCAGAAATCTCGTATATTCCTGCTTCTAAAAGGAGGCGGTGCCACGCCCATTTTCCAACATTTTTGTATTTTTTGTTTTATGTCCATAGTTGGACACCTTCCATAAAATTTCAATGATATATCTTTATATTTGACAGAGATATCGCTTAAAATGCTTTTATTAGGTCACTTTATAATACCCATATATAAAAGTGGGCGTGGTCGTCAACCGATTTTGGCAATTTTTCGTCCAAACATTTACCTAGGTAAGTACATAACGCCTACCAAATTTCATCGATATATCTTCAACGGTTTCTGAGTTATGACTCATAAAACTTTCAATGTTTGCCCCTTAATAAGTGGGCGTGGCACCGCCCATTTTCCAAAATTTCACCATATTTCTTCATAAGGGCCTGAGCTCAATACGTGTGTGAAATTTTATCACTCTAGCTCTATTAGTGACTGAGATACAAAATTTCCGATTTTTACTATATAGGGGAGGTGGGCGTGGTCATGGTCCGATTTCGCCCATTTTCAATACCATCCGTTCCTGTCTTGATACCAACTTACATTTCAAATTTCATCAAAATATCTCAATTTTTGCGCGAGTTATCGTGCTCACAGACGGACGGACGGACAGACGGACGGACATGGCTCAATCGATTTCTCTTTTCACCCTGATCATTTTGATATATATAAGTCTATATCTATCTCGATTATTTCATTCTGTTACAATCCACCGTTAGGAAATCAAAACTATAATAATCTGTGTACTAGTACAGCTGAGTATAAAAATGAACCAATCAACGTGTTTTGACCTCAGGAACACGAAGCTGAATGCGGAAATGTTTTATTTTTGGTTAAAAGTTATTAACAAAAACTTTGGCTGTTCGTACTTTACTAGCCGCAGTCCTAAAGAATTTAAGCTACTGGAAAATTTCAGTTCGTTGGCTTACATAATTTTTTCTCTGATACGGTAGCCCTCACAGTTGTGGAACCTTAGCCCTATAGGTAATATTAAAGAAGACTATGGGGGGTCAAAAATGGAAAAATAAGCAAGAGTTATGGAAAAAAAATTAAAGAAGCTTGGTACTTAATACCAGTTGCAAATTGCGCTGATTTGGTCAACCCTATGCCACGAAGAAGTAAGGAAGTTATAAAAAATAAAGGAGCTTCAGCTAAACATTATTTTAAATCTAGCTGCAGCAGTAATATTGTAGTTTATTTGAAAAAACAATCGAATTTAAAGTTTGTCCCTATTATTATTTCCAACTTAAATTATACATTTCATTATTTTTATTCATAAAAATTACATTATACTAAAACCACCCCAGAGTCATTGAAGCATGTCCTCTCCGTGTAAGCATCAATATATGGTAATTATTATTTGGTCTTAAAATTAAATAAATGGAGAATTGCAAAATTTTGTCCCTATTATTTTTTCCAACACTGTATATACATATATTTATTTTAAAGTGCCTTATATATATATATATAAAAATGTACATACATATGTAAATATATGTATGCATGTTTATTATCATACAAAATAAGCAAATGAATTTAAATTTACCCTTACATATGGATTTGTGTATATTCTTTAATATTTATTTTCTTTATTTTATATTTTAGTTTATGTAACAATTGTTTTTTGCTGTTAGTAAAAAAGTTTCAACAATTTAAGGTGGAAATTAGTTTATTTATTCCATTCAGCCAGCGCTATTAAGGTAACTAAATACAATTAATATTTGAATAAGGATTGTGATTTGTAGATTTGGGGCAGGCGCGCCGGCGCGAAAAAGCACGCCGGTGTCGCCGCCGCCGCCGAAATGTTTTTGGAATAGCGCCGCCGCCGCCGGAATCACTGTCGGCGTATATGTCTACTAGATACATACGTGTGTCGCCAGCTTAGGCTGCGAAGACATCCATTTTAACCCAACCTAAGTATTTTGTTTTATAAAACTAATAAGTTGGAAATTTTGTTGCCGCAAATTTGACTTAAATGAAACGACGCTTTGTTTGTTTTTACGCCGCAACAAAAACCAAAAGCAGCCGAATTAAATAAAAGCAATTCAGTAATTTTCCGCAACTTCCATAGCGAACTAGAATCTCTTTTGTATAAACAGCAAATGCTTTATATAAAAAAAACAATTACAACAAAAACAAACAATTTGCTGCATTTTCTTGTATGTATATTCTTGTAGTATTTTCAATACAAGAACCACCCTCAATTCACCCCAAACCCCCTTACACCCCTTCAACATCACACCACAAAGCTTTCTGAGTTATGTTACTATTAAGTAAGTTCACATCGCGTACTTGTTTTTCGTCGAAAAGCTTGTTTGTGTTTTTGTGTGTGTCTGCATTCTATGTTTTTGCTGTTATAACTGCATGAAATTGTTTTTGTTCTTTGTTTTATTTTGTTTATGCGAGTGCAAACATGCATTTTGTTGTTGAAACATTTTTGCAACAATTTTTCTTTGCTTTCATAATAAGCATGTTGTTGCTTGACTTATGCTGCGCATTTGAGATGAGAGTGGTAGTGGTAGTGGGCGTGGTAGTGGGAGGAGAAGAGCGCAAGCACGTATCTGCATACATTCATTTGCGTGTTTGTGCGTATGTCGTTGTTATTGTCAAACATTTTTAGTTGCTTGCCTTCCATTGACTTCATTTAGGTACTATTGCAGCTGCATAAATTCCAGCCGTAGGCACTTTGGCTTTAGCAACACAGGACTGAGTGAGTGAGTGCCTTAGCGATTTTCGTTGACTTTAGCGTCTTCTATGCAAATGCAGGCAAACATATGTACATGCATCCATATATATATGTACGTTCGTATGCTTGTCTGTGCATATTTTTTGATCATCTCGTCATACTGCTTGCTAACAAAGTCAAATGTTGTGCGGCTGTAAGCGAGTAATGTGCATGGGAGCTACATGCATACATATCTGCATAGCATGTGTCTATACATACATGTTATATACATATCGTCGTTTAAAGTGCATTTTTGCGTAAGAGGTATTTTCATTTTCGAGTAAGGGACATTTTTGCCAAAAATGAGATTTTCCAACCCTGAGTTCCTGACGCTCAGCTTTATCGATCCATACCAAAACTTTGCAATTCTAACAACAAAAACGCATAATAACAGTAAATTTTATAATCGCTTATGAAGAGTATTGTTAAAATTTGGCAGCATTACCGCGTATAATTTCAGTTCATTCATACAAGCGAAGTTATATGTTATTAGATAAATAAATTAAATGGCCATTTTATATGAAAGGGAGCAAAAGTTAAATATTTTAAACAAATAATGTCAGGTAAATATCAAGCTGGTATTATTTTAAACAAATTAAATTAAGTTTCTAATTGGTAAGCTTTGATACTACGTTTTTTTGCTACAATCTTTACAATTTTCCCAACCAAATTATGACTAAAGGTATCAAAAATTAAAAAAACAAAACAAGAAAGGAAGCCTCAGTTCGAGTGGAGCCAAATATTTTAAGCTTTCATAGTTTTTTTACGTTTGCTGGAAACACGGTGCAATCTATATAAAGCCCGTGCCGCATAAAGTGGGCGCAGCCACGCCCATTTTGAAAATTCGTATCAATAATCCGACTTAACGTATAAATATTCTTGTTATTATAAAATTTCATCCCTTTATGACTTTTATTTACAGAGATGTCACGTTACAAATTTCTGAAGGACATTCGAGAAATATTTTTACTAAAAAGTAGACGTGGTCATAAACTGATTTCACTAAAATTTTGCACATATACTACCGCAAGTGGTAGAAATAAGTCCACCAGTTTTCGTCATAATATCTCAATTATTTGTCGAGTTATGGGCTCCGAAATCTCGTAGATTCCTTTGTCTAATAAGAGCGGTGCCACGCCCATTTTCCAAAATTTTTCTGTTTATGGTCTTCTATCTATCGTGGTACAGTAGACGCTCACAAATTAGAACCACTTTGTTTTTAGGGTGATTCTAATTTCTGAAAAATTATAATTCCTGGACGTTTTTTTTTTTTTGTTTCAATAAAACCTTAAAATTTAAGTCAATTTGCATTGAAAAACTACAATGAAATTTGGCTTATTCAATTTTATTCCCAAAAACGAGAAAACAAACATATAGATATGCCTGTATACGAAATTTCATAAAAATATTTAAATCTGTGTATTATTACAGCTGTGTATAAAAATTAATTTATTACATTGCGATAAAAACATGTTTTTTGTAGGCCATGATTCTTATGCGAAAATTTATAAGACATTCAAGTCAGGTTATAAACCAGATTGAACACGGATGTTCGTAATCCAATCCACAAGTCACCTCAAAATTACAAAAAGTAAATATCAAGATTTAAAACACTTAAAACAAGTGATGCCCTACGATTGTCATAGCTTTTATGACAATTTACCACATTTACCTTACGACTTCTCCAGCAATGTGTAAACAAAATTACGTTTTCGTAATTAAAAAATATTAATTTTAGCTTTATTTTTAATATAAGTTTAAGTTTTGTTACTTTTTTTCTTTATAAAATACTAAAAAAAAGAATTATATTGAACATTTTGCCATTTCATAATCGCTTGTGCGTGATTTTTGTGCCAAATAAAAATTGCACAACCGCACATGAAAAAAAGAGTCCTAATAATTCAATTTGTTTCTTTTTCTACACTAAGTTGATGTTTTAGCTAACAAACTGATCTACGTAACTATTTAAATTTAAGTTTGTACGCAGAAAGAAGTAACGGTTTTGAAATGAAACAGTTTTTTTGCTCTCCTGTAAAATTCAACCAATGTCCGCTACTCGAAAATGAAAATACCTCTTACGCAAAAATGCACTTTAAACGACGATATGTATGTATAACAATATTCTGCAACATTGTTGTCATTTTGTTGCCGCTGCCAACTGTGTATGCGTGTATGCCTGCAGATGCTGTTTGCTGTTACAGCAGTCACATTTGTTATTGCAGCTGCTGCCGCAGACCAAATGATGATGCGGTTGTTGTTGTTATTGTTTGCCAGCAGGCATGCGAAATTTGACATTGCCGCTGTAAGTCTATTGGCATTTGTACATATACATATGTGTGCATTCCTCTGTATATATGAGCGTTTATATGCATAGGTATATAAAGGAATTTCACTGCAATCATATTCAGTACACTCAAGAAAAAATTTCTCTCGATCAAAGACATAATTTTCCTTATTTTGAACACGCGTCCCAATACAAAATTTTCTTTGTTTTGTGTAAATTTTCTCAAAAATGTGGAAAAAACATAAAAAAACTTTCAAACAAATTCGTTGCCATGGGGATTTGTATGGGAATTTAATTTCTCAAAATTAAAGAAATCAAGTCTTCAAAACAAATGGAATGGAATGGCGCTTAAAGAATTTTTCATTATTTTAATGTATGAATTTTTTCAAAACAAGTATATGAAACCATGGTAACGCATGTAACAACAATATTTTATAAACCTTTTAACATGTTTTAAGAAAAATTTACCCAAAACAAAGAAAGTAGTGTTCAAAATAGGTAAACAATTTCTTTGACCCCTCCATATATTTTTTTTCTCTCAGTGTATGAATTTACCATTTTATTTGAAATATTGCAGCGATTATACCTTCTTTTATTCATCTAAAAGGTTATAGCTAGTAAAACGGAAGCAAAAAAATATATGAGGCGGTCCATAACAAAACGCAATAATTCCACTTTTCAAATATTTTGGTTTTTTAACTAAATCCAATTCTACGCATTAAAACCTATGTAACCATTGCTATAAAACATACCAAAGGTCAATAATTTTACTGTTATTCAACACCAAAAATATTAGTTCAGACCAAAATGAAACATTTCCATATCTATCGAATTAAATTAATTTTATTTTTATGGTTGTTAGAAATATTGTTAGAAATATTCTTTGATTATTATTATTATTATTATTAAACCAAGGCTGCACAACGATATCAACAAAAATATTTTGTTTTGTTGAATATCAAATAAAAATTAACAAAAAAATTTTGTTTTGTTGAATATCAAATAAAAATTATTAAAATTATTTCGTTTCGTTGATTATAAAAAAAAAAATTATCAAAATTATTTTGTTTCGTTGATTATCAAAAACAAAATAATAATAAAAATTTGTTTCGGGCTTACGGCTTCATTTTACTTTGAATTTTTATTAACGTTATTTTTTTTGATAATTTTTTTTGTTGGCTACCGCAACAAAATTTTTTCAATATTTGTTTTTTGATAATCAACAAAACGAAATTTTTTTTCATAATTTTTTTTGATAATTATCAAAACAGTATTTTTTTGTTCAGCACTTAACGTTAAAATTTTTCAAAGTTGAATTGAAAACAAAATATTTTTTCAGTTATTGATAAAAAATAACGTTAATGTGCAGCCCTGGATTAAACTACCTTTGTGAATAACTACTTTGCATTTAATATTGTAAACACATTTGCTAATTCTTTTATGCTAAATATTTTGAGAAAACTTTGGCGAACAGTGGTCCAAAATATCTGAGTTGGAGTATTATACCAAGATATTTTTAGATCAGCAGGGAAATAGTGCCAATGGAACAGATGATATAACTTTATGTGATTGTTTGGAGGAGGACACTGCAATGAAAGTGTAATATAATGTGAATTTATTGTAATACTTGTATGTTAATATAGTGATTTAAATGCAATAAAAACCGTTGATATAAAACAGTTTTTAATTTTCCTATAGAATATGTATAAGCAATTAAAATCAAAAAAAATTATTTAAAGCAAAAAGCCAAAATTCCAAACCTAGTTTATATCAAAACGCAACATTTCCATACTTACACGTTCAGAACAAAATGAAATAAATACTATTGGACGGACCAAAACGCAACATTTCCATTTTTTTTTATCTAAATAACTTAAAAACTAATTGCCAGATAAACATTTTTTTTATGATTTGTATTGTTTTTAGATAACTATTAAACTACAACAACAGTTTAAAAAAATTATCATATCATATGTACATATCCATCTACATATGTATATGTATATGCACTTACAAAAAATACGACTTAGTATCATATATGTATTAGCAGGAGCGGATTTACATAGGGGCAACATGGGCAGCTGCCCAGGGCGCCGTTTCAATAGGGGCGCCAAAACTAAGAGAGAGGCAAAAGTGGGGAAAATCCAACAGCTTGCACAGAGTCTCAATGGCCGAGTGTGTTTATCCGTTGGGTCATTGCGGCTGAAGTTGGAATGGACTCGGGTTCAATCCCCGGTGCATCCACTTCCGAAAAGAGTGCTGATGATCGAAAATGGTTTTTCGTTAAATAGCTATACACTCAACCTTCGCTGTAAATAGTTGTTGAATTTTTTTCCACTTACCCCAACAACTAAGAGAAAGAAATTTTTTTTTTTTTTTTTATTATTTATTTTTTTTTTGTCCAATGTTTTCCGTTTCACAACCTTTTTCTTATAATATTATGTTGTTGTTCCGGCTTCAGGTCAACATTTTCTTTTTATTATAAAAGAAATAAAAATCAAGTTTTGATTTTCCGATATATTTCGGTTGCATAACGGCAACCGTCTTCAGGGCCGAAAACTATTAACAAACACAAAGCAATACATTAATTATGTATGTACATATATAGAAACATTAACAGTAATTCGCACATAAAATTATATACATACATTTGTTACACGCCCTTCCCGTGTGACGTGGAGTTTAATACTAATTACACTGGATCACAAAATGAAATCTGTTGTCTGTACTTTGGACGTGACTACCCTATATATATGTAAAATCGGTCGCTGATTCCGAAAATCGGGTTCATTTTTAATTCTATGGGAAGGTTTTTGAGATATCGGCAATTTACCGTTATTTGGCCAATGGCTCCACTTAACCTTGAATGTCTCTTTAACGCAGTGAGCTATATTCCTAACACCACACGAAAGAAAATTAAATTTCCTTTTCATGGCTCCTATAACATTTTTCTCTAACTCTTATAGTTTCTGAAATATTGACGATTAAATTTGAATTTTTTCGATTTTTTACGATTTTTTGAAGAAAAAATTAACTTTGTCAGGCAATATCTTTAAAACCAATGTTTTCACCTTCGGTTTTACTCCATTCCATTAGGAAAAAAATGAGCTATCAACCATGAAAATCCATGGTAAAATGGAAAAGTTATAGGCGATCAAGTAAATACAGTCACAGCTCACTGCGTTAAAGAGACATTCAGGATTAAGTGGAGCCATTGGCCAAATAACGGTAAATTACCGATATCTCAAAAACCTTCCCATAGAATTAAAAATGAACCCGATTTTCGGAATCAGCGACCGATTTTACATATAGATAGGATGGTCGCGTTCAGAGTATTTTTCGGCTGTAGAGCAGTGTTAGTAAATGTTTAAATAAGTGCGCGCAATTGTCAGTGTCAGTCTTGTAGTTCAGTCTTATGTTCGTGGGTGTGTTAATTATGTGTAGCATTTCCAGCGTGAATCGCTTGCTGTAATTTCGTTCCTGTTGAAGAATCGTCGCTTCGTTGAAATTCGGAGAGTGACCGGTGGTTGCACAGTGGGCGCTAAGTGCTGTTTTGTGGTTTCGCGTTTCGTGACATTGTTTAAAATCTGTTTTATGTTGCATTATTCTTGTTTTTAATTATATACATATATACTATTGCACTGTTCCTGATTTTTGCCGTTACATGGAATCTTGTAAACTACGTTGCTTCTTTCGGTTGTGGGTATTTTAGATTTTACATTGTTGAAAAATTGCTTCAAATTGTTCGTTGGTTTGTGTGCTATTTTTATTTTTTCTTTATCATAGCAATCTGACTTTGATAGCCGTTCCGATAATTTTGGTACGTAGGTTAATGACTTATATATCACAGGTGTTGTTGATTTTTGAGGACAATTACGACATTGTGGGAAAATCATTACTTTTTAATATCACAGTTATTTCTTTTTCAATTTCTTTGTGGAAAATTACGTCTGAAGTTTGCATCATTCTACGTATACAGCTACTTGCTGTATTTATTATCATGGACTTTGGATGTTTAGAGTGAAAGTTTATCATTCTTCCTGATGCAATTGGCTTTTTGTACCATTTTAATTTTAACTGATTACCAAATCTATTTATAATGAAGTCAAGATAAGCTAATTTTCCGTCTTCTTCTATTTCGATTGTAAATTTTATATTTTTGTCAAAGGAATTCAGTGCATTGAGTGTGGTTTGAACCTCATTTTCGTTTACTATTTCAAAAAGATCGTCAACATATTTGGTAAGTAATCTCGGGTTTCGTCCTAATTTTGTCATTGCAGTGTCCAAAAGTTTTTCCATTATAATATCGGCTATTACTGGGGAGATTGGTGACCCCATAGGCATTCCTTTTAATTGTGTGTATATATTATCGTTGTGTTTAAAATACCTATTTTCCTTAATACAAAATTCAACTACATATTTCCATGAAAATTTGTTTTGGTATATTCGTGTGCTCTTTTATTATTGACCATTTCTCCGATATAATGTTCAGTGATAAATTTGTAGGTATGCTTGGAAATAGTGATATCACGTCAAAAGAAACTAGCTTTTCGTCGTCATAAATGTAGGTATTATTTATCTTTTCTTTAAATTCTATGGTGTTTTTGACATTGTATATCGAATCTGTTGTTAATTTCTTTAGTATGTCTACGATGTACTTGCAAAGTCCGTATGATGGTGATCCGATTGATGAGCATATTGGTCTTAGTGGTATTCCTTCTTTATGTACTTTAGGTAGACCATAAATTCTTGGTGGTATTGCGTAGAGTTGGGAAACTATCGATGGCACTATCGATAGTATCGATAGTTTTTTTTTTTTTTAAACTATCGAAGACCATCGATGGTTTTTTCAAAACTATCGAAAACTATCGATGGTAATGTATACTATCGATAGTTTTACAACTTTTAAATCTCCATCTACATTACTATTTCAAGTTCTGAATTGAGAATATCAGCTATTGGTAAGTTTTGAGTCCTTGGCTAAAACTACATAGTCAAAATGTCGCGTTTCCAATATTTTGGGCATAGGCGTACGAATGCCTTGTGAATGGTTGGTACTTGTAAAAAAAATAACCAAAATAAAAAAACTTGAATTTCACATATTTATTGCAAAAAACCAAAATTTATTGAAAAAACTCAAAATCAGAAAAAAAACTACCAAGTTTGGTTGGAAACAACCAACAGTGGCATCCGTGGTCTTGTGTGTACATACATACGTGTAATATCTATAAAATATGAATTTGTTGGCGGTTAAAAAATTTTTTCCAGGAATCATTTAAATACGATAGTACTATCGATAGTTCATTTTTTTAAGACTATCGAAAACTATCAATAGTTTTTTTTAAACTATCAAAAACTATCGATGGTGCTACTATCGATAGTTTCCCAACTCTAGTATTGCGGTGGTTGTAAACAGCTTGTTTCTCTCTATCTTTGTGATTTTAGGCCCTGAAGACGGTTGCCGTTGTGCAACCGAAATATATCGGAAAATCAAAACTTGATTTTTATTTCTTTTATAATAAAAAGAAAATGTTGACCTGAAGCCGGAACAACAACAAATATTTTTTTTTTTTGAATATTACAACAAGAATGAAAGATTTTTTCAATTTTTTACAGAGAAAAAATTAATCAAAGTACATTTCAGAACATTGGTACAGTTCTTAACCTTCGCCCCAGTGGGACTTACATATCGCTCATTTGCTGCATTTTCACTTTTCAAAATACACAACTTTTCAGGAAGGGCAATTTTGAGATTCAACCGCCATATGGTGCGCAAGTAAATGCAATATTTGGTATGTATCTGAAGCGCTTAGTTTTCAACAAATCATAAAGAATATTTTACCCAAATGAAGTATGATGTAACTAACTATTCTGCAGCATTAACTCAAAAATCACGTTCTTTTTTATTTATGCCGGTCTTGCAGCAAATGAGCGATATGTAAGCACTAATAGCGTTTTCGATTCTGAACAAAAATGCTGCATTATTACAAGGCAACATTATCAACATGCGCCCTGTGCCCTAACAAAATGCAACCCTTTGTTCATATTAAAGGCAGAAAATGCTGCCCTGTGGTCGGGGAGAGTGCGACATATTTTTCAATAGAACAATCAACCCTGAAAAAATTTGTGGAATCTATGTGGAATAGAACAAAAAAAATTGACAGCCCGATAAAAGTGCAGAATAAGTGCGACATTTTGGCCAGAATCGAAAACGCCATAAGTTTTAGCAGCTTGTGTGCAGAAAATAACGTGAAAGTTTCAAATTTAATTGAAATTTCAAATTTAAAAATCAAGTAGGCATTGAAGTATTTTTTCGGGGAAATGCGCGAGCTCACTTTTTCAAAGGAAACTAAGATCTGAATATTTTCTGTTTCTGGTTAATTTGAATAGTTCGCGCCTCTATACAATGCGCTGCATACATTTTATGTGACCTTAAAAGTCGTTCCGAGTTAAAAACATCAAAAAAGTGTCAGTGAATTAATGTTTTTGTGAAAAATAGAAGAATGAGTGCAAATATGAAAAAGTTAAACGGCGCAGAAAACAAAAAACGTGCAGCCGAGAAAGTGCAGAAATACAAAGATTTACTGTCGAAAATCCCTAAACTTGATTGTTTTTTTTCAAACTCCTCGAAAAGAAAATGACTTCGTTGTTGATCATAACCAAAAAGGTAAAAATGCATAAGTCCATTGATCGACAGCTGGGTTAGCCCAGGTAGATTCTGCACCAGAAAGCCAGATTTCGCTACCTGGAAGGCACCCTACTGTCAAAAATTGTGAGTTTAGCTTCAGTACGAAACATTTTCTAAAATTTTTTTTTCAGATTCGTATGATGAACTGCAATTTAATGATATTGCGAAATCTGTGCCACCTAATAATGAGGGTTTAAGATCAGATCATTTTGAAGTTTAGAAAATTGAAAAAATGTGGTACCTATATAAGAATCGAATCAAATTTTTTCAATCCGTAAAATATATCAATAATGAAATGTCACCACAAGAAGGCAAATACTGTTTTTTTTTGGAAATATTGGGGCGCGGCTTGATTTGTTTGCCCAGGGCGCTTCTAGAGGTAAATCCGCCCCTGTGTATTAGTGATGACAAATAATTTAGCTGCTTTACTAGCTACACGGGATTCTTGGATCGAATAAAGAGCCCCCAGTGCAAATGGTTGCCTATTTAATAGCCATTTTATGTGAACTTTATATTTTATATTTAAAACATAGTACGAAATTTGAGTCCCTATGAAGTTGCCGCTAGAATTCATAAGAATTGCATGTGTACGCCAAATTTCACATTTTGATAAATCTCGCCAAAGTAGTACTCAGTTTATGGCTTGAAAACAACACGCAACATGTTAGCAACATGTTGTCAGCAACATTTTTACGAAGGTGAAATGACATACGTTGAATTTCACATGCTGGAGGTATTTCATTTTTTTTTTTTTTTTCAAGAACAATTTTCCTACCATAATTTGCAAACTTCATCTGAAGTTATGCTCCAAAATTTGTCTATTTATTTGCATTTTTCAAAATGTTTCATTCATTTGAGAGAAAATGTTGATAGCAACATTTCATAGCAACATAACTGAATGATTCTGATAAATTCGCTGGTGTATAAGCATAGCATTTTCCAATTCCTCCAGCAATTGATATTGATGTGTGCGAAGAAGCATCGCCAAAAGCTCTCCTAAAAACACATATTTACATACATATCTATGTTAGCATAATCCAAAAGCTGCGATCCACTAGCTAGAAGAGTAAGAGTAGACTACAAATCGGCTAAGCACAAATACTAGTTACCAAAGCCTGTAACAGTAAAGTTGTCGGTAAAACAAGCCATCACTATTTTTATGTATGTATGTATGTACATCCACACGAGTAGATATGTATGTACATGCATATGCATGCAGATATTGCATTTATGACTGCAAGCAAATCGCTTCCATTTAGCTTTACATATTTAGTAGATAGATAGCTGTTGTTGTACATATTGACTCTGCTTGCTATCAATAATCGTTGAGTTTAGCTTATCATTTCGACTTATATGACTTGTGTCAATTCTAGTTGAACTTCACATGAAGTTGCACATGCCGTTTCAGGCTGGCAGGCAGTCATTGCAGAACATCAAACTGTTTGATTTGTTCAAGGATATACACACATAAATATGTATGTATGTATGTATCTTTGCATTTCGATGTTGCTTAAGCTAGACCGAGGGCCGTTCCATTTTTTTTTTTCGTTTTAAAATATATTTTTGTATTTAAATACAAATGAATTTTTTTTTTTTGTATCAGTTTATAATAATAATAATAATATAATAACACAATGGCGCTATTATAACTCTGAAGAGTTTTATGGCCGAGCTTCTCTCCCAATTCGAGGTGTGCTCCTTTTTGTTTTTTCCTACTAATTGGGTGGACCTACAGTTTTATGCCGGCTCCGAACGGCGAATGCATTTTTTGTGAGAAGCTTTTTCATGGCAGAAATACACTCGGAGGGTATGCCGCCCACTGCCGAGAGGTGACCGCTGCTCTTAAAAAACCCAATAATTGGATTTGTACTCATTAGAAAAATTGTTTTGGTGTTTTTCTCGGACCGTGGATCAGTTTGTGTTAGCTTATAAGCTGAGCTGTCATTTGCTAGATAAGATTTTGGTTAATATCTATGTATGTATGTATGTATGTAAAGGAGATACAAAAGATAATAGAAAAGTTGATATTGAGGTTTACAGAAATTGTTAATGGAAACAAACCACAAAAACATGCAAAGTTTAAAATATTATTTCCTTATGATTTTAAGAATTACATACCAATATTACCAATCAGAGATACATATACTCGTTTTATTGCAAACGGTTCCTCCGCCCTCTGGACTGCATAAGTCTCAGCCTGATATAAGTTGCTGCATCTCTCAGACGACTATGCACATAGGTAAATTTTCAAGTTTTATGCGTCCAAAAATATTTTATTGTCTACATCTATTCCAAATTGCTTGTTTAATGCAAAATTTTAATAATTTGTGTTAAAAGTCGATTTTATTGAAAAATATACAGCTCCGGTCACCTAATTAGCAACGATTCGGCACTGATATTTCTTCCTTCAATAATACCGAAATTCTCTCCAATTTTTTTGTAATAATAATACTGCACAGTTAACATTTCTTGAAAAGGCTAAAAAATAGAAAATTATTGTAGTTAACGGTGGCCGTTGATTCAGCTACTCGTTACTACAATTGTGCATTAGGGTGGTCGTGTTTTTATTAGGTTTTAGGCTGCTGGCCTAAACAGTCGATTTTATAGAAAAATATATACAGTGACTCAAAAAAAAATCATACGCCAGAGTTTTTAAATTTATTTCAAAGAGTTCTGTCGAAAATTTTACTTTCTTATTTTCGTTTAAAAATATAGGATTTCTAATCTTATGAAAAAAATCTGAAAAATCGTAGAAATTTCTAAAAGTGGATTAAAAATTTCTAATTGAGGCCAGAATTTATAGAAGATTTTTAGGAGATTTCTAAGTATACTGTTATGTAGATAACCAATTTATCAATGCTGTGACCGTCGATTTTAGAAGTTTTTTTCTGTAGGGTGTTTGCCTTATATGTACGTGAGACCGTTCCAATTAAAATTTCCGAAAGGCAATGAAAATTTTCAAAAAGTTGAATGTTGCATATTATTATATTAAAATTGAACGAGCTGCAAAATTGCATACTCAAAAATTTTCTAGAAAAATGTAGCTTTGGAATTCTTGGCCCTTTTCATGATAAGTATCTATTTCCTTGACTTTGAAAAATTGGAAATACTATAAATACTGCCTAAAAAGTTAACAATAATCGGTGATAAATATCTCGGTTACTTTCGAGCATCACCTATATTAACCAAGATATGCATTAGAAATATAAACTATCTAGTAGTGAAGTGCGGCTTTGTGCGACGTAATTTTTTGTCGGAAAAATACTAATTGTACTAGATGTCATGTCCGAGGGTTAATTTCGTTGAGTCTGACAGAGCAACATAACAAAATCAATTTTGGACACAAAAAAGAGTGAAAATTTTTTTTAAAATATCTCAATTTTAAAAGCTTAAAACTATAAACTTAGAATTATTGGAAAACAAGGAATTATTGAAAAGTGTTAATAATTACCTGAAGATTTAGGATCCATCACGATAACTTAAATGAAATGCTTTAAATAATAAATATTCACGTTGAAACTAGCACTTAAAAATATGTAAAAAAAAATTAAAATATTAATTTTAGATATGCTAAGTTTCGACCATATGGGAGCAAGTGCAGAGTATGGGGTGATGAAGAGTGATGAATTATTGTTCCCCAGTCTATTTCCAATATGTTGGTATGTTTTTTTCTGTAATTGTAACAAGTTCAAAAAATTCAATTTTGGCCGCATAAAACTTGAAAATCTACCTATGTGCTGTGGCTTCAGAAACGTGTCAATTAACCGATTAAATTTAGTTTCAAATTGCTGAAAGAAGAATTGAAATCCTGAAATAAGGAATTTAACTTATACAATTAAATACAAATTTATTTCGGATATTTTAATGACATTTCACTTATCTAACACTTCTATTGCAGGATTATATTCAGAATCTTACTCCTATTTTAATTTTTTCGAGGGTAACTTCATTTCCTTACCTTAAAGCATAAAGCAAGGGTGGCCAAGCAATCTGACTAACGGTGCCATGTGACAACAATGTCATAAACTTTACAACAACATTGTTCCCGGAGAAACTACATAGAAATAGTTCAAGCAAATTTTTTTTTTTGTTTTTTTTAGAGCCAAACTGAGCCAAAGTAATGTTGTTGTGGGCCATAGAGAGCCAATAGAACTACTAGTTGGCCATTCTTGCTATAAATGATCAACAAGTCACGGATGAAGTTTCGGGTGATGGCAAATCAAAAGAAAAAATCTTAAATTTTAGATGCATAAGTACATAAAAAAGTAATTGGAGAATGCAAGGAATGAAAAATTTATTGAATAGAAGAATTCATAACTGTCATTTTGCAGCTCCGAAATCCATAAAATTCTCAAAGAAATTAAAAAAAAAGAAACCAAAAGGAAGTGACAAAGTTTTCAAAAAAAAAAAAAAACCAAACACAGAAAACTTAATGCATTTTTATAAAATGACCTACAATGCCAAGTGACTTTCTTTTAATCAGCAACAACAACGATGGCGGCGGCGGTAAAGTTAAGCGGCTGGCTTGTTGCCGTTGAGCAGATTGGACTAATCGAAATAAAAGTTAAAAAAAAAAATACAACAAAAAAGGATACAAAAACTGAAAGCGCAACTTTTTGACAACTTTTGCCAAAAAAAACAAACGGATAAATATTTAAGCTGAAGGAAAAAATATGAAAAAATAAAAGACGAAAAGCGGTAACGAGAAACGGAAGAAGGCAAAATGAGAACGAAAACAAACTGAAACTGACACCGAAAAAGAAAAAAAAAACACTAAAAATGTGCAAAAGAGGAAAAAGAGAAAAAAGAGGAAAGAGAGGAAAAAGAGGAGGGAAAAAGTAAACAATAAGAAAAAAATAACCGATTGGAGGTATAAACTTTGCGGCCGACGCAAGTTATGAGGAGTGAGCCGCATAAAAGTTAAAAAATCACGCCATTCAAACAAATATTTTGTAACGTGACACAACTTTGCATTTTTGCTGCAACGAACGAAAAGACGGAAAGGTATTTGGAACAACAACAACAAAAAAGGAGCAAAAAAAAGCGCGAAATGAACGAAATTTGCCAAAAGTGAATACCGAAGGATAAAAAACATGAACGATGAAAGTAAAGCTACGAGTGAAAGAAGCAACAACAACAAGAAGGCTTGTTGGGGCTGAAGAAAAATTAAACGCGCCGCGGTGTATACAGTGGACTAAGGTATTCATACATATGTATGTACATACATACATACACAAGCTTGTCGCTTGTCAAAATGCTTGTTGGTAACTTTAGAACACTTGTCAGTCCACGATAAAAAAAAAAAAAAAACACCACCAACCAGCCAGATTTAGCCAGCTTGTGCTTAGCTGCCAAGAAATATGCAAAAAATGTGAGAAACGTCAAAAAAAGTTGTCACCGAAGAGATGAAAAGCGAAGAAGAAAAAATTATATTATAATGAAAACCAAAATAAAAATGCATTAATGTGGGCGACAAAGTATGTGGAAGGGTAGAGAAGGCACGAATAAAAATTCTCCACTTTTTTTTTTTTTTTTTTTTTGAATAAAAACAAAAGCCAATGCGATTGTCACAAAGAATTGTCGCAGCCATTATTTTCATGCTGCTGCTATTCCACAAAGTTCGAAAAAAAAGCAGAAAAACGTGCAAGAGAAGAGTTTGAAGAAAATATAGAAAGAAAGAAGGGACATTCCAGCCAAAAGAGGAAAACGACATAAAATTTAAAATGCTACTAATCATTCCTATTTATTCAGTTACCTGTAACTAAATGTGTATATTTTCCTAATCTGGTAACAGAAATATAGAAAAATATGTTAAAACCCAAAATTTTTGTCCATAGAACTTTTGGTGTTTTCTTTTCTGCAAAAAAATGCTGCCCTTCTATATTTCAATTATCGAATTGCGTAACCTAACTTTCTATAAAATGAATAAATTTGTAGATAATGGTGCCCTCTTGCTTAGTTAGAGGTCAATATTCAGTAAAATTAACAGACAAGCTTACGAAATAGCTACGAAAATCAAAAAGGGCAACATTTTTTCGAGAAAAGAAAACGGCATTAGACTTCACACCTAACTATTTTGCGGAAAAAGTTTGGTCATGTTTGCATTGCTATATTAGCTATATTTTCATTTGTAAAAAAAAATTTGAAAGTGATTCAAGTAAAGCAGAGAAAAATTTAAATAATTGCATCACAAAAAATTAAAAAAGGATATGTGATTTTTGCGTATATCTTCATATAATTGATTCATATGGGGTGTCCCAGGAGTCACACGAAAAGGCATAAAAATTGGTCTGGTAACCTCAGGTATGACCCTATGAAGCCAGACATTTATGAAAGTAAGGATTAAAAGGCTGTTCACCGTCTAAATACATTTTTTAAGTTAATAGGGTCATACTGTGGTTTCTAGACTATTTTGAAATATGTCCCAGGAGTCACACGATTCTGAACTCTAATGTATTAGGGCAAACCTGTACTTAAAATAGAAGATTCTGAAACGAAAGTTTGAAATGTTTTTAGTTTTTATTATATAGTTTTAAATAATTGTTTCTAGAGATGTTGAATTCGACTTGTTTTAAATAAATATCACTGCTCTACAGCAAAAAAATACTCTAAACGCGACCATCCTATCTATATGTAAAATCGGTCGCTGATTGCGAAAATCGGGTTCATTTTTAATTCTATGGGAAGGTTTTTGAGATATCGGCAATTTACCGTTATTTGGCCAATGGTTCCACTTAATCCTGTATATCTCTTTAAAGCAGTAAGCTATCTTCCTTGTGGTGACACCAAACGAAAGAAAATATCATGCGCGACTTGGCTGTATTTACTTGATCGCCTATAACTTTTCCATTTTACCATTGATTTTCTTCGTTGATAGCTTATTTTTTTGCTAATGGAATGGAGCTTCACGTAAAGGTAAAAACATTGGTTTTAAAGATATTGCCTGACAAAGTCAATTTTTTCTTAAAAAAATCGTAAAAAATCGAAAAAATTAAAATTGGATCAAAATTTCAGAAACTGTAAGAGATAGAGAAAAATGTTATGGGAGCCACCTCAAGGAAGATAGCTCACTGCGTTAAAGAGATATACAGGATTAAGTGGAGCCATTGGCCAAATAGCGGTAAATTGCCGATATCTCAAAAACCTTCCCATAGAATTAAAAATGAACCCGATTTTCGGAATCAGCGACCGATTTTACATATAGATAGGATAGTCGCGTCCAAAGTACAGACAAAAAATTTCATTTTGTGATCCAGTGTATTTAATCAGAACTTTGAAGTAAATATAAGTATTATTTTGCATTCACTTTATTTTTTTCATTTAATTGGCTTGGTTTCAATTCTGCTGGGAGAGATTTATGAATAACTTGGTCAAAAAGGGCTAAAACAATAATAAAACTGATTTCAATAATCTAGTATATTACATATTTCGGACTTGTCCCAGGAGTCACAAAAACTTGTCCCAGGAGTCACAATTTTAAATATTTGAAAATAGTTCATTCAATTTGAATATATAAAATATTTTTATAGAATATGGTACTATGCAGTGTGTTTTTTCGACCATATACAAATTGTAGGTGAAAGTTGAATAGTTGATCTAAAATTCGTATTCGTGCTCATAAAGGTGCAACAAAGGGATTTTTCGGTGTTCCAGGAGTCACACTCATTTACTGAGTAGTTACAAAGCTTTTTGGTATTATTTAGCCAATTCTTTTAATGCATTTGTTGTATTGGATATTTATCCATGTCGATAAATATATTTCATAGCAATTTAAGTCCCGATGTCAGTTTTATAATTCAAAGTTGACTAAGCTCTGGAGCCAAATGTCCCAGGAGTCACGATGGAATGACCCAGAAGTGCAATTTACTATGAGTTTCTATATTTCATTTCATATTTCATATTTATTTCAAGAAATCTGTACAATAAGATCTTAGATTTTTGGAGTACAACAATAATAATAATAAGGCTAATGGTTTGTAAGATACGACAGATAATGGAAGTCTTACTCGCTAATTTCAGATACATATGTAGATAAATGGCCAGTCTAATTACTTAAATAATTATAATCATATATAACTTTTTTATAGTTGCTTTTGCTTAGTCTACTTCTTACAGCATTAGGAATAGAGTTCGATGTACGTATAGTGTTCACGAAGAACAGTCTAGCAGAGATTACAGATTTAAAAGAAGGAACGATCAAGTCAGTTAGCCGGTTTGACTTTGTAAATACAAGTTTCTCATATAGATAAAAAGGCGTTTTGGTAAGCATAAGACGAAACAGAAATATACAGTCATGGATGTGGCAACCCAAAATATCGGATCGCCAGTGCGAAATATGAACGAATCTTCGTAACCCGTATACATAACGTGTTACATAGTTAAAGGCTATGTCTATTTTGTGGGCAGAGCTTGAGTCTAGCCGGTTATAAACAAGTTCTGAATATGTTAGGTATGGTAGTATTAACTGCATAGCAAGCTTATGTCTTATACTGACAGGAGTAAACAATGCCGATTGCCTCAAATTGCGCAAAACATAGTATATTCTGCCTATGGCAAAATTAATGTGGTCAACACAAGACAAATTTGAATTTATAATAAAACCCAAGTTTTTAATCTTATTTACAACATCAATAGCGTTATTTCCAATAAATAATGGTGGGATGCAGTTAGGCGTAAGTTTTTTGTTCGATATAGGTAGAACGTAAGTCTTACCAACATTTAGACAAAGGCCATTACTCGTTGCCCACTGTGCAATATTGCATAATTTTATAGCCAAGTGTGGGTTTGAAAAGAATGTCTCAATTTATATCTAAAGAACATTGTTTATACATCACCATGATAAATAATTGGCAACACCGCATCTGTCTTTCTATTAATTTACATTTTTCACAATCTTTATAATCACTCACGCTATCGAGAATACACGTGTTGTTTCGAATGAGTAAACTTTGTATATTTTATCATATTTAATAAAGTAAGCTGCCTCCGTCGCATGTCCTTTCTTCAACTTGATGCTGGAAAAGGTAATTCGAGCTGCAGAACTCAACCGCACAGGAAGCATCTTGTATTATAAAATCGTGTAGCTACTGGCGTACATGGTGTATGGTACACCGATGATATGTACATCATTGGCTCTAACAATCGCGCTGTATGCTCTGTCTTCTCCAAGCTGGATAAAGAGGCTAGAAAATTGGCTTATCGATTAACGAGAACAAGACAAGGTACCTCCTGTCATAACACAAAGAAACAGTACGTCTCAGCAGCTACAGCACTATTGGCAGCTACAAACTCGAAACCGTTAAGGACTTCGTCTATTTGAGAACCAGCATCAACACCAAGAATAATGTCAGCAAGGAGATCCAACGAAGAATCACTTTTGCAAATAAGTGTTAATATAATATATAATACAATGGCGCTATTATAACTCTGACGAGTTTTATGGCCGAGCTTCTCTCCCAATTTGAGCTGTGCTCCTTTTTGTTTTTTTCTACTAAATGGGGATGACCTACAGTTTTATGCCGGCTCCGAATAGCGAATGCATTTTTTGTGAGAAGCTTTTCATGGAAGATATACACTCGGAGAGTAGCCGCTGCTCTTAAAAAACCCAATAATTTAATTTTTACTAATTAGAAAAAATTTTTTGGTGTTTGCTCGGACTGGGGTTTGAACCCAGGAGCTCTGGCATAGCAGGCGAGCACTCTACCCACTGCACCACAGCGGCCACGATAAGTGTTACTTTGGATTAAGTAGGCAATTGAGAAATAAGGTCCTCTCTCGACGAACAAAAATTACACTCTACAGGACGCTCATCGTTTCAGTCCTCATTTTCGGTGCAAAAGTATGGACGTTGTCAAAATCAAAAATGAGATGGCACTTAGAGTATTCGAGAGAAAAGTTCATCGAAATATTTATGGACCTTTACGCATTATCGAGTGCGACGGAGATTTAATAAAGAGCAGTACGAGCTTTACGCAGACATCGGCATTCCTCAGCGAATAAAGATCCAGCGGCTGCTTTGGGCAGGTCATGGCGTGAGAATGGATTAAGGTGTTCTGTTTAAGAAAGTATTTTTCCGAAACACGCTAAAATTAGCAGAAAAGGAACACCTTCACTCCATTGGGAAGATCAGGTGGGCAGCTACTCTACCTCCCTTAGTATTTCGAATTGGCGACAGTCAGCAAGAAACAGAAACGACTGGCGCCATTTATTGGACTCGGCCACTAGACGGTTGCTGAAAATAAGAGGATTTTTTTTCATTTTGACATTGGGTATAAAATTTCACAAACTTGTCTACCTTTGTTTGTAGTTATGTAGGTACATATATGTACCTTTTACTCTCTACACACTACTTTCCATTTTACATCCCATTTTACATTCCATTTTTCCACTTTTCCACCATTTCATAGCGTTTACGTTCAGATTTCTTGTTATCTGACATGTCCACTGTGTATTGTTGGAAGCAAAGATTTGAAATATGAGCAGCAGCAGCAGCAGCCAGAGGTCTATAATAATATAATATAATAATACAATGGCGCTATTATAACTCTGACGAGTTTTATGGCCGAGCTTCTCTCCCAATTCGAGGTGTGCTCCTTTTTGTTTTTCCTACTAATTGGGTGGACCTACAGTTTTATGCCGGCTCCGAACGGCGAATGCATTTTTTGTGAGAAGCTTTTTCATGGCAGAAATACTCTCGGAGGGTATGCCGCCCACTGCCGAGAGGTGACCGCTGCTCTTAAAAAACCCAATAATTGGATTTTTACTAATTAGAAAAATTTGTTTGGCTCGGACCGTGGTTTGAACCCGAGACCTCTGGCATAGCAGGCGAGCACTCTACCCACTGCACCACAGCGGCCACAAGTGCCACACAGTGCTTTTTTGTAGCCAGAGGTCTAAAACAAAAAAATCTGCAAATGACAAGCTCAACAGAAAAAATTTAAAATGTAAATCCGTTTTGTGCACTTTTTATAACATGCAATTATTCTTTTTTCATGTTTGCGCTGCTCCATATTATACGCCTTCCTCGTCGTCAGCGAACACCTTCTCGGCTGCTCTGCGTAAAATTGTCACTCGTTCGTCAGACGAGTTTTTTGTACGTATGCATACATCTGTGTAGGTATGCAGGTATGTTTTTTCGAAAGTGGGCGTGCGAGTGCCTTCGTTCCTCGTTTATCCCATTTGCATGGTTCAAAATTATGTAGGTTCCCTTCCTTTTTCTTTTTTCTTCCTTCCCTTCCTTTTTCTTCTTTTCTCTTCCTTTTTCAGTTTGTTTTTTAGCTCATAGGTTTGAATTTTGACTTAAAATCACATTTCTTTTTTTCTTCTCTTCTTTTTCTTCATCACCTTTTTTTCTTAGCATTTCTTTGGGGACCTCCTTCCTTACTTGCTCACTTATTCGCTTCTGACATTTTTATGACCTTCATTAGTTGCATTCACACCTAACGAATGCGATATTCCTTGCAGCCGGCATTTATGGTTTGTTTACATGAAACTTTTTCGCTTTGAAAATTTATGAATGAATGAATGAGCAAAGGAAAGAACGAATGAAATTTGCAAACTTTCCTCAAATGTTCGTTCGTGTTAGTCGTCACATTTTATATGCAGTTGAAGTTCGCCTTTCCTCTTGTTCTTTGTCAAATTTGCATTGTGGTAATTTTTGAATGACGATTATGAGCGCAGGTAATGTCTTGTAATTAGCCTTTGTTTTATTTGATTATTTAAAATGGACTCATGTGTCAGATCTGGGCATATTCTCTGAGCAACCAACGAAGTCTTTTATTCGCTTAACGCGCCTTCCACGCGGAGTTCTACGGCATAGCGTTGTCTTGCATGTACATGTTAGACATCGCAGTTAGAGGCTCGAGGTACACATAAGTACATATGTATTTAGTTATACATAACCAGTCAGCCAACGTTCGTAGCTCAACTCTCCAACTATGCACATTCTTCAGGCAATAAAAGCTGAATATTTAACCAACTCGCTCAGCTGGCTTCTCGGCCACATAAATGTCAAGCGCAATGAGAAGGGTGCTGAGCTGTCGAAACTTGGTGTCTACTGACAGCAACCAAAACAAGATATCCACAATAAACACAAGGACCTGGACATACTTCTTCGGTAAAAATCTTCGGCAACATGTAAGATCTTGAAGCAGCAGCTTGGCCAGAGTACACAAATAAGCGACTGAGGAACTGCTTAGAATATCACGAAATCTTTAGAATCACTATCACTCTTTCAGGACACAAACATATCAAATCTAACGCATACTATTTTTGACTTTAATGCTGCTTCAAAAATAAATGTAGTGCTTCATGGCCTCTAATTTGTATATCTATTAGTCTTTCCTGACACACTGATCACAAATCATCCCTAAAATTAGTGTTTGCGTAATTTGCAAGCTTGATATAAAGACCAATTTGCAGAGACGATGTCAAATACGTTTTGTTAAAATTCACGCTCTATGTGCAATAATCTTTTACTTCCCTTTGTTATGCTCGAAAAAATGTTCGCTGCTCGCTTGCTTTAACTGCGTAGGTACCTCTTTATACGTCTGTGCCCAGCAAAACCACTTCGCTATTCATTCACATTGCAAATTTGTGCGTTTTTTAATATGTATTTTTTTTTTATATTTTTCTTCTCTTATGGTAGATTACATTCACTCCATTAACATTTTATGCACTTGTATTATCGCAATTAAATTTTTAATGTTTTCATTTCGACAACATTGCTTTCATTTTCTGTGCGTTCGTTTCATATTCAAGCGGAGGGTAATAATAAAAAGCAAAACAAAAACAAAATAAACGCAGTTAAAAAATACAAAAAGAACAAAATGCTGTTGAAAATGCCTTGCAGGGCATACATATGAAGCACGGAGCTGGAAACTGCGAGTTGGCAGCTTTAATGTGTTGCAATGGGCGACGCAATCAGCTGCAGCGTACATACGTTCTTTGTTTTTGCAAAAAATATGCACAGACATAGGAACCTACAACAAAAAAACCAAAGAGGAAGCAAAAATATAGTAGAACGCAGAAGAGATTGGAGCATTTAGCGCGTACACAAAAGGGGTATGGCCCGCAATGATTTTTAACGCACAAGCCACAAACGCCAAAAGCAAAGTGCGCAGTGACACAAATATTGCAATTTTACCAGATAGCAGGTACATGCCCTGTAGGGAAAATCTTTAGTTCCGAGCTAGATCGCTTCTAGTGCATTTTTCGCAACTACTAGTGAGAGCTAAATCGCTTTTGCATGCTATTATTTGGTGAATTTAACACGGGTAACATTTCATACAAGTGAAAGTGCAAATAGAATAGTCTTTATCTAAAATGTTTCACTAACCATCTGAGAATTGCAGAAATATGCAAATTCGACGGCAATTAAACGAACGAAAAATGTTCATAGAATTTTTGTCACTTCGAAATTGCATACAAATCAAAGTGTGTCTTATTTATAATGGTCTCACTATTCACAACTTCCGAAGTAGTAAGGCTCTAACTTCAATTGAGCTAGTTCCTTTTTGACAACTTTTCGCTAGTTCGGAAATAGTAATTTTGCTCACTAGTTATTAAGTTCGCTGCAGGGTACATACACGCATACATACATATGTATGCATTATATTCACACAGATAACAAAAACAATTGCATGATGGGTTGTCTGAGCGGGATGCTGTAGTACGTTGTAGCGGCGTATAAAAACAATCCGCAATTGCATGGAAGTTCTATGTAAACAGCTATGTATATGCATATGAGGTTGTTTATACATTTAAGTATTGGTGTGTACGCGACCTCTTTTTGCACCCCTTTTATACCCCTTTTATACCCAGTAGTGCTTAAATAAAATTCAAAATTACTTTTCTTTAAAAAATAGTCCAACAAACCAATTAGGTGTATCTATATATTAATAGGCTAACATTTTTCCCATACAAACAATTGCCAGGCTGTTTAGCACATTTAACATGATTTTCATTTCTTTATAATTAATAAATAAAATTTTTAGTTAAGATAAATAGATATCGTAAACGTGTTTACAAATATCGTAAACACAGTTGAAGAGTCGCTTTAATTTAAAAGCGCTCACCTCCGGGCCTACCTTCCTAGATCTGCCTTGATTTTGACCATGATTTCGCGTCGGACCGTGATCAAAAGGGCAAATCAGTGTTGCGGTACAACTGGAATTTGGAAAGTGTTGCTTATCTCCGCGAAAAGGAATAATTTTTGTACCAATACAAAGTTGAAAAAACAAATTGCATGGTCGAATTTCGACCACCGGCGATACTAGTACTAATTAATTTGCTTTATTTCCTCAGTTCAGAATCGAAATCAAGATCTCTTGTTTGCAAGATGACAGCGTGGTCGTCGAAGAGTTGCAAAGAAGGCTCCAAATCTGTCGAAATGCTGCCTTAGAACCGCAAGAGGATGTCTCCAGATGTCGCCGTAACATCAACTACACCACGAGGCTCAAATGCTCCAGAGTTAAGGAACATAATTTCATGTTGAATAAGCTGTTCCTTCTAAGATGCCTGGGCAGAGGTTAACTTAACAGCCACCTCATACAACCGGAATCTCCAAGTTGCCAGTGGAAACCCGAGTAGTCTTTCAAACTAATTTAGATCCCCTATCTCTATGTACGAAACCAAAGGAAGCTGCAATTTTTCTGGGCCTCCGACTTAGTGAGCCTGATGACAATTTGTAAAAATAACTGGTCGATTAGGTATTATAAGAGCACCCCAGAAACTGTCAAGAATCAGAGCATTCTCAAAAAATGGCATATAATTCTCAAATTCAGATAATTATAATTCCCGAATCGAAATCCAGCAAAGATCTCTAATAAGATTCTTATGGGAATTTGCAAATATTTATCTTTCTAATCAGTTGCCAATTGAATTCTAGCGTAGCTTTCTACTTTCGATTAGTGAATGGTTTGAGACTTATGTTATGTTCAGACACAACCTTAATTGAACATTAAGAGCCTTCATTCAATTTTCAAGCCTAATGATTCTCAATTTACCATACAAAAATTGACTAAGTTAATGCTTCATTAGAAATTAATGAGTTCTTAATGAAGAACAATTCTGCAAGCAACCCTGTTAAAAAGCTTGTTTCATAAGCAAAATGAAATGTCAGGATCAGAGAAATGTCATTAGCGTCAGGGTCCACTAAACAAGTTGGTTCGACAGATCAGCTGAATTCTTGTTCTTCTTCATCACCTATCAAACTTGTTTTTATTTCTGCTTATTCTATACATACCTGTTAAGCATAGTACTGAGTTCGAGTTTCACGTGAAACTGCTGTCAAAATCCATACAAAAAAAACTGGCTGTGAAACATGTGTGAAATTTCACAGAATTTTCACGACAAAGTTGTACTGAGTTACTGCCGTGAAAACGTTGCGCAACATGCTAGCAACATCATGCCAGCAACATTTTTTCACGCCAATTTAAATATACAATGCCATTTATTTTCGAGTGAAAAGTGACATTTGTTTTTTACATTTGCTCAGTTTTCGTTTTGGCATTTATTCTCATTTGACAAAAAAATTTCTTGAAACATTTCACGGCAAAATAAATGCATGTTGCTGGCGAAATTACATGGCAGTGAACTCAGTACTAGGCTTTAAATGGGCCAAGTAAATTAAATATGTCTGAACACCAAATCTAGAGATGTTCAATCAAGCCCAATTGACTTAATTAATTTTTATGTCTGAACATGATATTACACTAGTTATCAAATGGAGTCTCCACAAATTCCTTAACATTAGAGACAAGGCCGTATTTAGGGGGGGGCTTTTGGGTGTTTGAACCCCCCACGAAATTCTGGTAGATAAATTTGACTTCTATCATATTCAAAGCTATATGTTGAAAACACTAGTTTACGAATAATTAATTTGAGAAAATACCAAGAATTTCAGGTATAGGGGAGGGCTGGCATGAACCTGCTGAGGTGGAAACCACATTTTTATGGTTAGGGTTTTGAGATAACGTAATTTTGGGTTTTTTTGGTTACAACTTTAATCAAAAATTCTTTTCGCTGAAGATACAAATACCCGCAAACCGTATCTTTCGAAAGATAATTAAAATATGCTTCTAACGACATACCACTTATATATTAAATTATGTTAACACTACGGAATAAAGCAGTTAATCATCGCACATTTTCTAAAATTTTAGCATATTTCCTTATAACTGCATAAAGTCATTGCATGGCTGAAAATTCATTACTCGGGTTATATTAGTGTCTGAATTATAATATTTTGTGTGTTTTTCGAAAGATCCCATATATGGGATGTGTACGTTGTTATAGTCCGATTTCACCTATTTTCAATACTAACTTTTCAAAGTCAACATTTTATTGATTTTTTGCGATTATTGGAAAAATTTGGTTTTTATTGGGGTTTTTATAAGAAGTAAAAATCAGGAAAGTTTTATTCTTTTTAAAATTATTCTGTTTTATTGCAAACATTTTAAGCCTAATATTATGGATTCGATTAATACTTAATTTTTGGCGATTTTTTCCAAGTGAAAGAAAAGGGATGTTTTATGGTCGAAAAACTCAGTTAGGTGACCCAACTATATGAAAACGACTTCACAGATCAAAGGACATTAGAAGGAAATATAAAGCTTCCCAAGCACTGTTGCCAGCATAACACCAACAGTCTCAAAAAATAAGCTGTTACTGTTCTCATAATTTTTTGAGAACTTTTGAATTTCGATTTCCGTTGAAAATATCTGAAGTCGAAGCACAGAACAGTTGAATATATTTGTTTGGTTATTTGTGCTGTTGCTTTACTGTGTAATTTCAAACAGATCAGTCGACAGCAGAGCACAGATAAACAAAATTTTAGTTTTCAGTGTGGCTTTTTAAAATTGTTTTTTTTTGTACATTACAATTTCGATTCTGTTCCCATAAATTAAAAAAAGAAAACAACAGCAACAGTGCTGTAAAAACTCGAAATTATGTTTGCCCCTTGCTGTGCTGTCAAAATTTCCACAATACAGCAACAGTCGACTATAATTTTTTGAAACTTAAGGCTACGCAGTTGCAGTACAGTAGAACTTCAATGGAAATGAAAAAAAAAAAGTTGAAAACAATTTCAAACCCTGCTCAAAAGACTGAAATAATGACATATCTATCAATTTTAAAAATCGGATGTCAAATAACAAAGTTGCAAAAAAAAAAAACAATTTTACTGCTGAAAACAGCTGGGTAATCTAACCGAGTTTTTCGTCCATAAATATTTTTTTTTCATTTATATAAAATCGCCAAAAATAAAGTATTCATCATGTTTGCAATAGAACAGTCTAATTTTTAAATGAATAAAAGTTTCCTGATTTTTAAAACTTCTTATAAAAACCGTAATTTTAAAATAAAAAGTTTAAAAAAAAATTTTCTTCTAAATAGCACTTTAGAAACCAGATTTTTTATTATTTTTATTTAGTGCACGAAATAGGTTATATATTTAAAAAAAAAAAATCTACAACCCCCCACGAAAAAAATTCCTGGCTACGGCCCTGATTAGAGATTGTGTTTGCTGGGACTAAGCATAAATATACATACATTTATATTTGCTTTAAACGCCAACAAAAACGTACTTATCTACTATTGGTACCAAGAACATATCAATCGTCTATTTTCAAAACCGGCCATCTCCACTCAAGTCGTTTGTGAGAAAAATGCAAAAAACTTCTCTTAAGAAACCAATGGCTAAAACGATTTGTGTTTATTATTATTATAGAGTAATTTGACTTGAATATGGCAGGTTTTGATTAAGAAATTGTTTTAATATTAAATAGAGGTGATGTTTTAGAATTGCTTAAAAGCTTAAAAAATTAAAATTTTGAGATGGTCGGTTTTGAGAATGGACGATTCACATGATCCTATGTATGTATGTATATGTTAACGCGCTTCTAAGTACTACACTGGAGCGTGTAGCGGTTAAAACCACCACGCCCCACTAACTGCAGTCGCATCGATCGCCAGCGGTTGTGAACTGCAATTAGAGGGACGGACGCAAACATTACCAAAAAACCGTGGGGAGTACCCGGTACACTAGCAATGACAAAAAGCATTTACTGTAATAATAATTTTGTGATGATGAAAGTGTTTTTATGTAGTTGTCATAAGCGGCAGCCACAAAATGGCGCAAGAGCTTTCAATATTCAGCAGTAATAATATAATAATACAATGGCGCTATTATAACTCTGACGAGTTTTATGGCCGAGCTTCTCTCCCAATTCGAGGTGTGCTCCTTTTTGTTTTTCCTACTAATTGGGTGGACCTACAGTTTTATGCCGGCTCCGAACGGCGAATGCATTTTTTGTGAGAAGCTTTTTCATGGCAGAAATACTCTCGGAGGGTATGCCGCCCACTGCCGAGAGGTGACCGCTGCTCTTAAAAAACCCAATAATTGGATTTTTACTAATTAGAAAAATTTGTTTGGCTCGGACCGTGGTTTGAACCCGAGACCTCTGGCATAGCAGGCGAGCACTCTACCCACTGCACCACAGCGGCCACATGAAATAACTCCCATGAAATAACTCCCAAATGAAATAACTCCCAACGAAATTCCGTTGGGAGTTATTTCATTATTTTCCAGCTTTGGGAGTTATTTCATATTTGTTGGGACTTATTTCATTTCTCTTAAAAATGCATTGGGAGCTATTTCATATTTCTTGGACTTATTTCATTTCTCTTAAAATTGCAATTTGACAAGCTTCGACGTTTTTGTAACGGATAAAGTAACCGAAAGCCGGGATCCCTACGATAAGTCGAAAAAAAAATGTCGAATCTTAAAAGACCGAATTGAAAAAAGCCTTATTATACCGAATACATTTTTGACCGAATTAAAAAATGTCGAAATGAGGAAAATGACCGAAAAAGGCCGAAATTTGTATACTCACATTTTTAGCGCCGTCGCTGAAGGGAGTAATATCTATGGCCCAGTCCACAGTGCTTTTGCGCAGAACACTTTTCTGCGTTGGCAGCCTTCGGCCGCGCTTATAAAAAAATAACCCTGAGCTACGCAATCCGTCCGGACGTGTACCCTAACCGTGGCTACCGCCACGGTGATGTCCTTCTGCGTAGTACTTTTTGGGAGTTATTTCATATTTCTGGGACTTATTTCATTTGGGAGTTATTTCATATTTTTTGGGATTTGGGGCCTCATTATTGGGACTTATTTCATTTACCTCTTTGGGAGTTATTTCATTTCTAAAAGTTGGGAGTTATTTCATTTTTATTGGGACTTTTTTCATTGGGAGTTATTTCATTGGGACTTATTTCATTTGGGACTTATTTCGGGGTACCATAATAGTGAGCAGCTACCAGCACCCAGCAGATGCTCGTATCCCCACAAATGAATAGCGCCGCCTTTTAGAGTGTGCATCAAAGCGAGCGGCGGCCACGACGACGGCGAATGTGCGACAGTGAAAATGCGAAAAATTGCATGCGGACGTGGAAAGCAACAAAGCAGATCTTTTGCACAATCTGTCTGCACTACACGTGCATAGATGTGTGTGTATATGTGCGCACATAGAGCTTTTTTATTTACCCCATTGAAAATTGCTTCAAATGATGATGTTGAGCTGGATGATAGCAGTTTTTTTTTTTTTTTTTTTTTTGAATCCACAGCAGAGCAGCTCGCATGCAATTTAAAATTTTCACAAATGCGCAAATAGTTCATGTTCAAGCTTTGCATTTGCTTCGCTTTGCTAGCATTTGCTTTGTGTGCCTTGAGCTTGTGCTACAACACACTTAAAGTTGGCCATGAAAGTTGTTGTTTCGATTTTGGTTTTAGTACTTACTTCTATAGCCCACTGTGAGCGAGTAGAGAAAGTTTTGCAAACCTAACTTTAACTTAAATTTGCTGAAATAGTTAATTTAACTAATTTTACTTACCCAACTAACTTAGTTCAACAACTTACCTAATTGAGCTAACTTAATAGGCCTCACTTTGTCCACTTGAAATAACTTAAATTAACGTTTTTTAAGAGATTTTTACGGCCTTTACTAAGCTGGCATTAAAAATGTACATTAGGGTGGTAGCATCTGATATCTGAGTCATAAGTAACAAGGATTAATGAGCCTCCGTAAAAAAAAATTCTCTTCACAAGACAAAGATATTGATGTAGCAAATATTAAGAATTGACAAAAGATGCCGAAGGTCATTATTATTTGTATTATTACTTTTAAAACGGCATTGGGCGACATCTAGGATGGTTCAAATAATTTTATTTCGAAACTATGGCATTTTTAAATTTTTTTTTTCAAATTTGCCAGTCAGGTGACGATATGTTTGTGTTTTTTCTATTTAGCATCCACAGCTGGGTATAGCTGGTATACTCTCTTTTTTGAGTTTACTTTTCATTCCATTTGTTGTCGATTAAGTTTTTGAGGAATTGCACCCTTTAGAGCTATTCAAACATGCGCAATGCAATGTTGAAAAAACTTACACAAACTCAAACAAACACTATACATACCCTGCAGGGAATTCAATAACTAGTGAGCAAAATTTCTAGTTCCGAAGCAGCGAAAGAGTGTCAAAAAGGAACTAGTTCAATTGTAGTTATATCCTCATCAGTTAAGATGGAGTGACAATTATAAGACACACTTTGATTTGAATGCAATTTCGAAATGAAAAAAATGCTATGAACATTTTTCGTTCGTTTAGTTGCCGTCGGCTTTGTATATTTCTGCAATTCTCATTTGGTTAGTCAACCATATGGTATAAAGAGTATCCTATTGGCATCTGCACTTATATGAAATGAAACGCTGTGCTTTGCTTGAAGACGCCCTAGGAAAATACCATTTGACTAGCTTTTCCGATCCCCAGACATATATATATGTTCTTCTTATTTCCTTAATTATTAAATATTTTTTTAAATTTTTATTCAATAAAAAAAATTAAAAAAGATTATTGAAAGCAACAGGAATCGAACCGCGCTCGCCCGATTTCAAGTCAGACGCCTTAGCCACTGTACCAGCGAGCTACTCGCATTAAGCGTGTCAAATGCTGCACTTAAGTGTATAGAATTTTTGAGAACGTTTCGCTAGTTCAGAACTATCGAATTTAGTACTAGTTCAGAACTATCGAAAATGTGGTGCAGAGGGTAACAATTGACATCGCCTAAGACATCGCCGTGTTAAATTCGCCAGTTGATAACAGTCACTAGTAGTTGCGAAAAATGTACTGGAAGCGACCTAGTGCGGAACTAGAGATTTTCCCTACAGGGTACGTACACACATATATGTATGTATGCGTTAAATTGAAGACATAGCAAACAATCATTAATCTGTGCACACATTGCCACATGTACAGATTTATACAGTACATAATATGTAAGTATCTACATATGCAGAAAATTGCAATTGCCAGCAAACATTGAAAAACGCTTAATGTGCTGATAAAGTCTTTTATGCAGATTGTGTAAATTCTTACTTTATAATCTTGATTTTAAATACACAAATTCACACTCCGATGTGTGTACATGAAAAACGAAAACGTTCCAGTAGGCCAAAAGTTACTACAATCATTAATACTTTCCTCCTTACATTACCTTTAGGGAAGATAACAACTTCCATGACTGACTTTGTATAGTAAAATAAAAATAGGTAAAAAAACTTTTTAAGTTAAACGGTTTTATGTTATACATACATTGCAATGTTTAAGATAAATGTACTAAAAACCAAAAAATAATAAAATAGATACAGTCGTGGGAATTATAAACATTTGCATAGACTAGACTAAAATAAAACCGTGGGGCACGTCAATTGTCTACAATCGTTGATTAAAATGTTTGTTTTGTAATGTTACACTATAATTAGGCAGTTGTTCAACCGACAACGATGGACGTGTGATAAGTAGAACTAGAATGTGGAAAAAAGCTAGCAAGCTCGATTATAAGCGAGTTTTAGGGTTTCATAGTGGTGAGCGAGTAGTACTTTTATCATATGTTTTGTCGATTAAAGACAAACTACGAGCAGTGAAACGATTCCTCGTGTGAATGTCCAACGATAAACTAGTTGAAACATCTCTTTTATTAACATGGAGTGTATAACTATTGGAATTTCCTTGAGCAAGAAAATAGTAAGTAATTTCCTCACCGTCTGCGGGCCAACTGCCTAACGACGAATTAAACGATTCTTCTATCGCACATTAAGTCGATAATTTGTAGACAATTGACGTGCCCCCCGGTTTTATTTTAGTCTAGTCTATGCAAATGTTTATAATTCCCACGACTGTATCTATTTTATTATTTTTTGGTTTTTAGTACATTTATCTTAAACATTGCAATGTATGTATAACATAAAACCGTTTAACTTAAAAAGTTTTTTTACCTATTTTTATTTTCTAGTTTTTAGTTTTTATTTAGGAAAATATTTCCTTTCAAGGTAGTAATACATGTTCCGAATTGCAGCCAAATCGGACCATAAATGCGATTTTTGTAAATATAGCGACCCACGCGCCACCTAGCGGAATTTTTTTTAAAGAAAATATTTCTTTTCAAGGTAGTAATACATGTTCCGAATTTCAGCCAAATCGGACCATAAATGCGATTTTTGTAAATATAGCGACCCACGCGCATTGTCATCGGGGTTATACATGCGTACAAAATTTCAGATTAATCGGTTGACAGGAAGAGGGTGAAATTTGAATTACTAAATTTGACCCAAGAATAAATAATAAATAAAAAAACAAACGGGGGCTAAATCAAACCGTTTAAAAAGCAATGAAGCGAAATTGTCGGGCTTTCATTCAAAACCGCATGCTTTTTTTTAATATGGTTGTTATGATGCTCTTGCTAGGTACAAGCAAGTATTCAGCATGAATGATAGCATTATTGTAGTGCTGAATATACCACTGCTTATCATCTAACTTTGTTATGTACTTCATTTGTATAAATTTTTATGTTTTGATTCACTCTTCTTAACTCCTACTTTAGTCTGTTTAGAAATGATCTGTGCTCAATTTGCACATACCGTTCAACATACTTTAGGCGGACCTGCGGTATATCTAACAAACGCAAGTATCCTGGCATGAATAAAAATCGCATCACCTTAAAAATTGACCTAGTGGGGTAACTATTCTTACATATGTCGAACGCTATACATATTCGCTCGTATGTGGCAAACTTTTAGCTTTTATTAAGTGTCAACTTTATTGCAGCGCTTTGCCGCCGAAAGTTTTAGGTTTCGCAAATAGCGCATAGGCAATGAAATTTTTGTAAGCAAAAACTTATATTTGATGCAAGTTTTTATGATCAGCCAATGCTGTCGTTGACAACGCTGCGCTAAATCTTGCCATCCCTCTCCTTTTCCCTTCCTTCAACATTCGAGTTTCTTATATCGGTCTACATATGTATCTATGTATGTATATCAATTGATGCGATTTTGGCATAGAAAAAAATTATGTAATTTAATATTGGCATCCTAATTAATACCCTTCATTTGATATCAATATTACGCAGAAATATTTTGGCGTCGTTCTGGTCCATATTTCAACGCCATATACCTAGATGCAAGGTTACACTTTGGCCCAGTTTTCCAAAATTATATATAATTCGAGCTACTTATGTAACACGCGAACTAGGTATCATTTATTTGAGTCAAATAAGTTAGGAGTTAAGACAATTTCAATAACAAAGTACACAAAGGGCGTAGCAGTGCCCACTTCTCTAAAAACCATAATCTATGGTTGATGTTTGATGTTCTCGGTTTCACCACTCGTTCCTTGCTTAGTCAGAAGTTAGTCAGCTTTTGTCTTGACTAAAACTAAAATAAGAATTTAGTTCTATTTAGCAAATTCAAAAACCAAAAGAGCGAATATGACAATAAAATGAGCAAATACAGCAACTAAAACAACCAAAAAAACCAGTATTTGGCAAAAAAGCTTGCAGGGTTGCTGGGTGCAAAACTATTTTTTTAGACTATTTTGTGAAACCGAAAAGTTAGTTTAGCACGGAATCTCGACTAACTTAAGTCGTGACTAAAGTGAAACTTAAGTATGGTTGGTGAAACCGGGCCTATGTCTCTTGTACAGACCATATTCTAGCCACAAACACTCACACACCAAGGAGATAATAGAGAGAGAATAATTCTCTCAATAACTAAATATTCGCATCTCTGAAATATTATCTGTTATGCTTCAAGATCTCTCATCGCCTCCAAAAATTGGGAAGTTTGGTATTATCGACCCAAGTACCACTTGAGAACCCTTCTACCGAAGAGTATGTATATGTACGACAAGGCAATTTATAACACCAAACATTCTTACTTCACTTCTATGAATTGAGTATATCTAGTAAGGTCGAGTGAAATTTTTTTTTTTGGAAATTCAATTTGTTCCAAAGCTAGAAGGGAACCTTTCTAGCCCAGTAATAAGCCTGTAAAATTTTATTGACCTATTCGCATGTTTAGAGGTGCCCCCAGCCCCACAAAGTTGAAAAAAAATAGCACGATCTGGTACAAATATGAAATTTGGAAAATTATAAAATCAAAAAACGAAGTACGAGGATTGATAAAGATGGCTAAGCTGAGTATTAATGTGAATTTTTTTTCGGAAACAACAACAACAAAATTTATTAAAGGTCAAAGTTTATATTGTGCATTTTTAAATTGCAATTACTTAAAAACTACTGAACCGATTTCGAATATTTTTATACCATTCGATAGGTATTTTGATTCCCTTTAATTTGATATACATTTTATGTGGGTTCCATAACACCTCCCCTGCGGGGGGTCAACCCCCCTTTTACCCCCCTTACTTTTCATATATGATATATGAAAATGAAATATGGGTAAGTTGAGTTCTTTATAAACCCATGTACATATAAAATTATAAATATAAATACACAGTAAAAATTGTTGGTTTATTTCTAATATCATTTGGTACTTAGTTTAATCATTCTTCGAATTAAATTTGAATTTTAATGCCAAAAAGTCTTATTTTTAAACTATTAGAAGTTTTACAATTTTATTTATTCCAAAATAGTTTCAAAATAAAGCCTTGAAAAGTGTTAAAATTCTCTCTAAAGAAGTTTAATCATTTATGGTTTAAAAACAAATCCTGAAAAGTATAAAAAACTTTCTCTTTCTCAATGTATATTACTATCAAAGTTTTTGGTTTGAAATCAAAACCAAAAAAATATTAAGAACAAATTTTCAGAAAAAAGTCAAAATAAATAAACAAAATTTTTCTAAAAGTACAATGCGAAGGAGTAATTAAATGGCCGAATCGAATTTCTTACGCCTGATGAAATAATTGTATCAAGTAAGTAATTCAGGAAATTAATAAAATAGCATGAGGGTAAATTTTGCTTTATTTTTACAGACATAAGGCAGTTTAAGGTCTCTCTTGCAGTATCACTGCAAGAACCGCGACGGTGCTGAAATTTCCCTGGACATCTCCAAAATATTGGTGTAAAAGTTGACAATATGTATATACATACATATATCGAGTCCTAACTGCCATACAAGTGTATTCAACAAAGTTATCGATTTCAGCTTTTTTATGGAAATCAACAATTTATTATAACATGCATCAACTCCCAAAAATTTCATAGATGTGCAATATGCAGTTTCGAAGTAAGAGACTAAATATGTAAAATTCAAGGCCACATACAAACTGTATGCAAAACAAATTAAAAAAAAAAACTGAGTCCCGTAAAATTTAGTTTTTGTTGGATACACATTTATGGGGATTGGGGCTCGATATATGCATAAGGTACTTTAGTCTTTGCTGCTCATGGAAACTTAGGAGCAAATGTTTGTTTTGAATTTTTATGTACATAAATAAACAATGTTAACGTTATTCAATTTCCCATTAATCTTTGGGATAAAGGGTTATTTGCGGTATATCCACTGGAAATTTTATGGGGGTTATTTTTAAATCCAAAAAAGTATAAAATTTATTCCAATTTTCGGATTGATCTTATACCATTTCAACTATTTTTAATACAAACAAGTAAGGAAGCCTAAGTTCGAGTGGAATCGAACATTAGATACTCAGCTGTATGCTTTCATTGTTTGTTTGCGTTTGTTCGATATAGGGTGTATTTTATATGACACGAGTGCTGCATAAACAGGGCGCAGCCACGCCCATTCTCAAAATTTGTATCAATCATCCAAATAAGCATATAAATATTATTGTTAGTGCAAAATTGCATCCCTCTATGACTTTTAGTTACAAAGACTTCACGTTACAAATTCCAAAAGGGTGTTCCAGAAATATCTTTGTTAAAAAGTAGGCGTGGTCATAAACCGATTTCAATACATCTTTGCGTGTCTATTAACACATGTTATAAAAGTGTATAAACCAAGTTTCGTCATAATATCTCAGTTATTTGTCGAGTAATAGGCTCGTAGATTTCTTTGTATAAAAAGAGGCGGTGCCACGCCCATTTTATTAACTTTTTTTATTTTTTGTTTCCGGTCTATTGTAGAACTCATGTCACAAAATTTCAAGGAATTATCTTTATATTTCACAGAGATATCGCTAAAAATGATTTTATTAGGTCACTTTATAATACCCATATATAAAAGTGGGCGTGGTCGTCAACCGATTTTGGTAATCTTTCGTCCACACATTTGGCTAAGTAAATATATCACGCGTACCAAATTTCATCGATATATCTTTAACGGTTCTGAGTTATGACATATAAAACTTTCAATGCTTGCCCCTTAATAAGTGGGCGTGGCACCGCCCATTTTCCAAAATTTTTATATTTTTTGTTTTATGTCCCTAGTTGGACTCCTGCCACAAAATTTCAGTGATAGATCTTTATATTTGACAGAGATATCGCTTAAAATAGTTTTATTAGGTCACTTTATAATACCCATATATAAAAGTGGGCGTGGCCGTCAACCGATTTTGATAATTTTTCGTCAAAACATTTGTCTAAGTAAGCAAATTATGGATACCAAATTTCATCGATATATCTTCAACGGTTTCTGAGTTATGACATATAAAACTTTCAATGTTTGCCCCTTAATAAGTGGGCGTGGCACCGCCCATTTTCCAAAACTTCATCAAATTTCTTCATAAGGGCCTGAGCTCAATACGTGGGTAAAATTTTATCACTCTAGCTATATTAGTGGCTGAGATACCAAATTTCCGATTTTTTCTATATAGGAAAAGTGGGCGTGGTCATGGTCCGATTTCGCCCATTTTCAATACCAACCGTCCCAGTCTCGATACCAACTTGCATTTCAAATTTCATCAAAATATCTCAATTTTTACGCGAGTTATCCTGCGTACGGACGGACGGACGGACATGGCTCAATCGATTTTTCTTTTCACCCTGATCATTTTGATATATATAAGTCTATATCTATCTCGATTATTTCATTATGTTACAATCCACCGTTATGAAATCAAAATTATAATACTCTGTGTACTAGTACAGCTGAGTATAAAAATATTCTAAAAATAATCAAAATTTGGTTTTGATTTAATTCCAAAAAAAATATTAATTTGACACCAAGAATCATTTTTGTCTCTCAGATTCTCTTCCTTTTTTTAAACCTGAATGGTTTTAATTTTATACTTTTTGGCATTGTTATATATAAATACCAAAATGGTATTAAAATTAAACTAAAATTTTTACTGTGTAAATAATACGAATATTATAGCAATATACTTACATATGTGCATAAAATACAGGCAAAATCATAAGAAATCGCCGAATGCGGAATATTTAATCAGAAAATTAAGAAAGCCACACATTTAACTTACTTACGTGTTTGCGGCTTGAATTGTTCCAATGCAATAAGGGATTGCAAAGTGAAAAACGGAAAATGCAAAATGCATTGAAAATAAGTGGGCGCCTTTTCTGTTTTTACTATAGAAACTAAAGACAAACGAGGAAAAATTATAGGTTTTTAACTATATATGTACATAAGTACATAGTAAATTTATATGCAACACTGCATGATGCACGACTTTTTTACTAACTAACTGTATGTGCATTTGCATATACATACATACATATATTTAGTTAAATAATAATATACATTGGAACGCATAGAGTGTATATTGTTGGCATTGCCGAGTTGTAAAATTAATGACTACCATTTTTAAAAGACGTAATTATGCGAGAATATTTAAACACAAATATATACGTATGTATATAGAGTAGTAGATGTACTATTTCTGTATGTATAAAATACTCTTACTTGCAAGTGCAAGAGCTCAGCTGCGATGCTCAGACTTGTTGTTGGGTACGCATGTGCTATGCACTCACGCATTTACGACGCTTATACGCTCGTATGCATGTATGTGTGTGTGTGCGAGCATGTATTCCTTTATTCGCCCAGTTGCGCTGATAAATGGCGGCCATTAACTGGAACACGGCGTCGCATACATACATACATACAAGCTTTCATGGTAATGGCGATGGTGACAGGTTAAATGAAAGTCATGATGTAGTCGCGTGCACTAGCGTACAAACATACTTACATGCATATATGCACATAAAAGTGCTAAGGATTTCAATCCCGGAATCCCGGCCTTTTTAGCATTCGCAAACGGCTAGAGAATATTATCATCTTTGGCATTTACTAGCGGCATAAATCTGCAATATAGTGTGATACGATAGTGAAATGGGATGACGTAAGGTGCATTGTTGGCATATGCAGTAAATCGCGTTTAGTTTTCGATTAGAACTAGTTTGCGAGGTCGGATTAACATGTGGTAAATAATCACCCATTAATCAAGTCTAAGCGCCATCTCGCTGTGAGAAGAACATCGGTTATACATCACTATGATCAATAGTTGGCAACACCGCAAATGTCATTCCCCTATTTTTCATTTTTCTTTCTCCCTTACTTTTTCTAATCACGCCGTTGTAGACAGACTCTTTTTCAGAATAAGCAAACTTTGTATATTTATCGAATTAAGTAAAGTACCATCATAACCCAAAATTCGTAAGTTTGACATGCATCCATTAAAATTAATTGTTCAGATATGGACTTTTTGGGGTGGTCTTACACTCAGAGAAAAGTGGAGTTCTAAAATTAAATCCAACTAGTAATAAATTTATCCTTTTTCGTTCTTAAAATTTTGCGAATAATTCGTTCTTAAATATTCTATGAACAAGAACTTTTCTTCCTTATTTTTAAAAATTAATATGCAAAATATCTAATATAAGAATAATATACTTAAATTAAGAAAAAAGTTCTTAAAACAAAACCAATTTGTGCTCGAATCAAGAATATTCTAGATATTCTAATTTCTAGCTTGAATATTCTTTAAATAAGAATAAAAATTCTTAAAATTCAAATTCTTTAGTTTTGCTTTTTACAGTGATGACAATAATTCACAGATTATTTTTCGAAAAGAACGGACATATAAAAACATCACTAAAGTCCAATATAATGTTCAAGGTCCCACTATATGATAGGATTGAAATTCAGCTTGATGCCATGGTTCGAATCCGGTGGAGAATATCAAATGGACAACAATAGGAAGCAGTGAAGGCGCATAAGATGAGACAATGGGAGCATTCCATGGTTTGTACGGGACAAACTGAACGAATTTTTACAGTTTTGGAATTGAATTAAAGGCACACCAAAATGTTAACCAACAAAATATATGGTGAATTATTACTGTTTGATAAAAATCTTATTAAAAGCAGAAACTTGCTTTTAAAATATTCGTGTATGTGTGAAAAATCTTAAAAAATTTATGTGACAGGGCTCGTCTACTATGATCCTTGGTTTATGCGAATCAGGTGCAATTTTAGTCAAATTAATTGTATTAGAAAAAAATAAAAAAGCAAATGTGGTAGCACTAACATCAAGGTTTATTTAAACAACAAAAATATTAGAAATAAGGTTATTCCAAAAGAATTAAAAATGCTGCAATGTAATTTTTTACATCGTTTGTACGGGACAAATCGTCCCCTCAATATAACAATAGCGTATGTGCTCATACGCCATTATTTTTTTATTGCATATTTAGAATCTCCATCATTGATTCTATGTCTGGTCAAAATTTCGTCAAATTCTACTTCCACTAGGGATGGGACTATTCGAATAAAAATTATTCGAATAAAAAATCCTTTTATTCGAAAGCTACTCGTAATTCTAATAATATTTATTCGAATAATTTATTCGTATATTCGAATAAATACTATTCGAATAGTACTATTCGAATATCACTATTCGAATACCACTATTTGCGAATAGCTATTGAATGTATGTATGTATGCTTTTGCTTTTGTAAATACATAGATATGTATGTGGCCGCTGTGGTGCAGTGGGTAGAGTGCTCGCCTGCTGCGTCAGAGGTCTCGGGTTCAAACCACGGTCCGAGCCAAACACCAAAACAATTTTTCAATTAGTAGAAATCCAATTATTGGGTTTTTTAAGAGCAGCGGTCACCTCTCGGCAGTGGGCGGCATACCCTCCGAGAGTATTTCTGCCATGAAAAAGCTTCTCACAAAAAATGCATTCGCCGTTCGGAGCCGGCATAAAACTGTAGGTCCACCCAATTAGTAGGAAAAACAAAAAGGAGCACACCTCTAATTGGGAGAGAAGCTCGGCCATAAAACTCGGCAGAGTTATAATAGCGCCATTGTATTATATTATTATTATTATAGATATGTATGCACATATATATATACGTACTCTGGCTTGCGCGGAGGCAAGTGGAATTCCCAAATTATGCATGTACATACCTACTATTATTCGAATAGTATAACACTATTCGAATTTTTTCCCTCCAATATTATTATTCGTTTATTCGAATAATAGTTATTCGAATATTATTCGAAAAATTCCCACTACTAACTTCCACAAAGTGGGTCAAAATGTCATGGGAAAAAATGGTGTATAATTTCTTGTTCAAAAATTTAATAGATATCTTATTTGACAAAAACCTTAAACTCGATTTTCTCAAAACCCAAAAAAAATTATACGCTATTGTTATATTGAGGGGACGAAATGGTATAAGTCTTTACAATTCACAGACAAACCAAAAGATTATCAAACAAAATTTCTAGTACATCAATATTGTGTGGCTAATTTCTAAACAAAAACCAGAAGCTTGCATTTGAAAAAATATTATATGGGTGAGAAATCGAAATGTTTGTACGGGACAAATTTACCATTTTCCATGGAATGCTCCAATGGGAGAAGAATAGGAGAACAAGCGGAGGTAAAACTACATATTTGTGGTTGGAAATATAGGGATGCATAAAATATATGTGAGAGAGAGAGAGCAATTATAGTGAGAAAATAAAGCGAAATAATTAATTCTAAATTAGGAATAAATATTCTTGTTTTTAGAAATTTCAATATTAATCTAAGTATAATTCTGTGGCAATTTGCAATAATCGCTTAAGTCGAAAAATATGATTTTGAGATAAATTGATTTTTATATTCAAAGGAGTTTCTGAACAAATCATAAAAGTCGATTAAAAACTATGGACGCAAAATCAGTGAGCCATCCACAATTTTACGATCAAAGTTTGTAAATAAAATAAAATGTCATGAAGAAATTTGATTAAGTATATACGCCTACTTTAGCTGTTATAGCAAGCTTAATATACCTCTATTGTAAGTTAAGCCTATATGTTTTTATTTATATATTTTCATTGAATTAAGTTATAAGCAAGGGGGTTTTACAGAAATATAGAGTTTTATAAGGAGAATAACTTGGTATATATATCTCGAAATCTTCCTGAGTCGACTTAAGCGGGTATTGCTTGTGACCACAGAATTATTCTTGAAAACCTACCAAACGTTCTTAAATATGAACGAAATCAATCTTAAAAGTAGAATTTTCGATCTTAAAGAATTCTTGAAATAAGCATTTTCTACTCAGCGTTAGAATATTAGTACTTTCGTGACCAAAATTCTTGATTTGGGCTTGATTTAAGTAAAAAATTCATGATTTTTTTCTCTGAGTGTACTTGCTTTGCTTTATACTTAACTTTCTTTCAGAATTTTTAAGCTTTACACTTTATCGCTTATAACAATTGTCTCTTCTACTAAAACAAAAAGAAGCAGTCATATTTGTTGCCCTATAAAATATTAATTACACTGCTCTACAGCCAAAAAATACTCTGAACGCGACCATCCTTTCTATATGTAAAATCGGTCGCTGATTCCGAAAATCGGGTTCATTTTTAATTCTATGGGAAGGTTTTTGAAATATCGGCAATTTACCGTTATTTGGCCAATGAGTCCACTTAATCCTGTATATCTCTTTAACACAGTGAGTTATCTTCCTTAGGGTCACACCAAACGAAAGAAAATTAAATTTCCTTTTCACGGCTCCTATAACATTTTTCTCTAGTTCTTATAGTTTCTGAAATATTGACGATTAAATTTGAATTTTTTCGATTTTTTACGATTTTTTGAAGAAAAAATTTACTTTGTCAGGCAATATCTTTAAAACCAATGTCTTCACCTTCGGTTTTACTCTTTTACGTGAAGCTCCATTCTATTGGGAAAAAGATAAGCTATCAACGAAGAAAATCCATGGTAAAATGGAAAAGTTATAGGCGATCAAGTAAATACAACCAAGTCGCGCAATGCCTCTGCACGGGTACATTCTATGCATATTGTACCAATACCTACACATCTGCAGTAGCAGCACATTGGCAGCGCAGTAGATACAAGCGCGTTTACGGGTATAACATGCATAGAATATACCCGTGCAGAGGCACTGCGCGACTTGGCTGTATTTACTTGATCGCCTATAACTTTTCCATTTTACCATGGATTTTCTTCGTTGATAGCTTATCTTTTTCCCAATAGAATGGAGCTTCACGTAAAAGAGTAAAACCGAAGGTGAAGACATTGGTTTTAAAGATATTGTCAAATTTAATCGTCAATATTTCAGAAACTATACGAGTTAGAGAAAATGTTATAGGAACCGTAAAAAGGAAATTTAATTTTCTTTCGTTTGGTGTCACCCTAAGGAAGATAACTCACTGTGTTAAAGAGATATACTGGATTAAGTGGACCCATTGGCCAAATAACGGTAAATTGCCGATATCTCAAAAACCTTCCCATAGAATTAAAAATTAACCCGATTTTCGGAATCAGAGACCGATTTTACATATAGATAGGATAGTCACGTCCAAATTACAGACAAAAAATTTCATTTTGTGATCCAGTGTTATTAAATTTCCAATTGGCCCACTTCCACGTTCCTTAAATCATCAACCAACCAGCCAGCTTCTACTATAATAAAAGCAAAAGTATTCTCGTTCGCAAAATTCATAAAACTATGGAAATTAACTCATTGAAAAATTCTCACAATACAGCCACAGCCTTTTCTCTTTTATCATATTTCCAATACTTCTACCGTTCGTTTTTGGGGTTTTCTGTTTTCATGTTACGGCGTGATGGCATTTTTCGCGACGAACGCCATTGAAATGTCTTAAATAATTATTATATTGCTTTTGGAAGTGTTTTTATTTTTGTGTAGAGTAATTATTGCTTACACAATGTATGTGTACTATGTTCACGTTCCGCAACATTCGGCTATAATTAAGTTGCAACATAATTATAATTCTCAGATACAAATACTAGTGGTGTGCTATAGTCGGGCTGTGTGGGTACATAAATATACAAATATATATGTATATGAACATATACATACATACTTCCCACACATATAAATATGTATAATCGAATACCCACATACATACATGAACTTAAACTCATCATTGTCAACACCAAAACGGTAGTAAAACGTCAACAACAATCACTTGCAACATGCAACTTTTTGATGTTTCGATGTGTTGACAAGTATTATTATGTTATTTTTGCTTTTGCTATTAAGTTACACATGTAGTTGTTGTTGTTGCTTTTGCTTTTAAATTATATTGTTGTTGCTGTTGTTGTTATTGTTGCATGATGCATTTTAAGCAATGTTGCCACTGTTGATAGCCTCAATTAAGTCGGAAATGTCAGCAAGTTATGACTTGTCAGCAGTTACTAGCCTTTTGTTATTGGTTCTGTTTATTTGTTTTTTTTTTTTTTAATTTTTTTATTGTAGTAAGTCAATGAATTTCAGTCATATTCGAAATTGCAAATACATAAATATAGCCGTTTAAACTTCATAGCCGCCTAAGTGAGACTTTCATAACCGTCTAAACGACATTTATGCCAAAAATTAAAATTGAATTCCTGACGCACAACTCTACGACTGCAGAGCTGGGATGGACATAAGAAGGAAATCTAGAGCTTAGCGAGCTTCCCATAGACCAAATTTATGCTATGGATCAATAAAGCTGAGTGGCAAGAGTTGTAGTTTGAGAAATCTCAATTTTGGCATAGGCTGTTATGAGAAATTCACTTGGGCGTTTATGAAGTTTAAACGACGATATATCTGTGGTCACAAGCAATAATCGCTTAAGTCGACTTAGGAAGATTTCGAGTTATATATACCACGTTATTCTCCTTTTAAAACACTATATTTCTGTAAAACCCCCACCCTTATGACTTAATTCAATCAAAAGATATAAATAAAAACATTTAGGCTTAACTTACAATAGAGGTGTATTAAACTTGCCATAACAGCCAAAGTAGACGTATATACTTAATAAAATTTCTTCATGACATTTTGTTTTATTTGCAAAATTTGATCGTAACATTGTGGATGGCTCACTGATTTTGCGTCCATATTTTTTAATCGACTTTTATGATTTGTTAAGAAACGCTTTCGAATATAAAAATCGATTTATCTCGAAATCATTTTTTAAGACTTAAGCGATTATTGCAAATTGCCACAGATATAAGTACACATAAAAATATACGTATGTAGTACGAGTATATGGAAGCATTCAAAAATGCATTAAAATGTTGTGTAAATATTTAAGTACACAATTTCAGCCACAATATCAATGGCATACATTGCCATACTGTTACGTTTTTAATTACCCCTTAATTGCGCAAAGATCAAAATTAAATGTGTTAAAAGGTTAAAAAATAAAATACATACATAAATATGTATTTATTTGTGATTCAGCAGTTCATTGTTCAAATAAAGTTATATTGCAGAGAATTGCATTTTAATGTTTTCGTGCACATTGCGCAGTAAAGAGTATATATAGAAATAGAGTTTACATTTTCATTGTACTAGTTAAAATTATTATGTGTATTAATGGAGCCGACTTTCAAATGTCTCGAACAAATGAGATCAAGTCAAAACAAAACTCAAAAAGATCAAAAGTAATAGTAGCCACACATTCTCTCCTTACGGAGTAGTTCCGGACAAATTTCGTAAGAGTTGATTTTTGTTTGCAGTTTACATAATATTATTATTGATATTTGGATATTGTTAGCTCAGAGTACAAAGTATCTAAGTCCACTTCACGCTAAACAGGAGCTGTAGTACTTTTCATATTTTTACTCGTGGTTATACAGTGATAAGCAAATTGGCTAAGTACAAAATATTTAAATATCGACGGCTGAGAATAATGCCGGTATCGCAATTTGGCGTTAGGTCGGTCGCGCGTTGATCGTACCTCAAAGCCGCTTCACACTGACATTCGATATTAGATGTTGGATTGTAAACATGTTCACTGCCACTAATATATGTATTTTGTTGATTTTTTTCATAAATTTCATAATTTTTCGTCGAAAAAAAAAACAATTTTAATTTACTTAATGTCAAACGCCCGACTTAGTAGAGAAATGTTCAACTCAGGCGTTATACAGGGTTGCAATGAACATACGATATTACAAAAATTATACGATCAAACGCTTGAGGTCACATGCGAGTTGCTCCATGTATTTTCATACATTTCTACTCACTTTTCAGAAGCGCGACCGACCGAACGCCAAATTGCGATTCGGGCATAAGATCGCCCTATTTCAAAAATTGTTTCAAAAACGCCCTATTCCAAAAATTTTTTGAATAACGTCCTATTTCAGACAGTTATTCAAAAACGCCCTATTTCTGAGAAATATATATGGAATTTTCTCTGAAATATGGCGTTTTTGAAGCAAAATCTGAAATAGGACGTTATTCAAACAATTTTTGGAATAGGGCGTTTTTGAAAAAGTTTTTGAAATAGGGCGATCTTATTCTCAGCCGTCGATATACAGAACTTTTTCAGTTAGACATTTTTATGTTTTTGTCTCTTCTGTAAAATTTGAAATATTGCACATAGCCACTTCGCACTCTAAGCTAGCGTTATACATACAGATGAGATCCTATATATTTTTGCATGTGGCATGTGTGTTCACAGCTAATATGATAAGCTTGAAAGCGCCATACCACACGAAGAAAACTTTAAAATTTATAAACTTTATGTTTTATGGATTGATATGTGCATAACCACACGTACGCAGAAATATATCCACATCTGCATAGTCATGTATTTTATATATGTACATACATATGTACATACTGGTTTTTTGTTGCTGTTGTGAATTTTAGGCACTAACGTTTAAATATTCCCAGCCAAGTGTCAAACTAAAAACCAAATAAACCAAATGCAGACGTCTCAATCTACGCCAAAAAAAAACTTTATATTTTTTGCCAAAGCACATTATACATGCGTATGTGCATATGTATGTGTGCATCTCTACCCTGTAGGGAAAATCTCTAGTTCCGAACTAGGTCGCTTCTAGTGCATTTTTCGACACTACTAGTGCGAGCTAAATTTAACACGGCGATGTCCTAGGCGGTGTCAATTGTCACCCTCTGCACTACATTTTCGATAGTTCCGAACTAGTACTAAATTCTACAGTTTACACTAGTTCGTTTATTGGCACAATTTCGATAGTTCTGAACTAGCTACAAATTCTACAGCTTTACATCTGCCGCGTAAGTGCAGCCTTTGACACACTTCATGCAAGTGGCGCGATGGCCGACTGGGTAACGCATGTGCCTTTCAATCTGAGGGGCGCGGGTTCGAATCCTGTCGGTGTCAAGGCGGATGATATTTTATTTTTTTTATTTTTTTTTTTAACTAATATTTAATACAAATTTACAATAATATTTAAAAAGTAATAAAATAAAAAAAAATAAAAATAAGCCTGAGGGATCGGAAAAGCACAATTAGGGGAACATTTCATTTCATACAAGATGGAAATAGAAAACTCTTTATATAAAATGCTTCACTAAACATCTGAGAATTGCAGAAATGTACAAAGCCGACGGCAATTGAACGAACGAAAATTTTTCATAGAATTTTTGTCATTTCCAAATTGCATACAAATCAAAGTGTGTCTTATAATAGTCACTCAATGCACTCCTTCTGAACTGGTGAGGGTCTAACTACAATTGATCTAGTTCCCTTTTGACACCTTTTCGCTAGTTCGGAACTAGAAATTTGGCTCACTAGTTATTGAGTTCCCTGCAGGGTATGTTTGTGCTATTTTTAGACGTGCATATATGCCCATGTATGCTATAAATATTCCGGCTATGTTCGAGCAACTTTTCTCAATTTCTGTACAAGTTTTTTGCTGTTTCTTGTTTTTTTTTTGTTGTTTTGTTTTTTGTTCTTTGTTTTTTTAGTGAATTATGCGTACAAGCTTCGCCTAAGTGTGAATAACAGCTTACTTTCATGTTGCTCCAAACCAGTCATAAACTTCATTTCTAAGTGATATAATACATAGATATGTACATACATACATACATACATACATATGTACACATATCCTTTCTTGCTTATACACACACTCGACCACATAAATGGCAAAACAACCAAAATCAAAAATTTCAACGTCAACAAGGGTTATGCGTTATTTTTCATTCGAGGTCAATAGGGAAATTATGCAAACCAAAATGATTTAGGTATGAGTGAGTATACGGCGGTTGAGGAGGTGAATACACATACATACATACATTCAAAATACAAAACAATTGCATACGCATGTGTGGACAACGGTAACAGATGTGTGCCAGTTTGAGAAATATGAAGGTAAAGTTATGAACAATGCATGTAATAAATATTTATCAAAACTCAAAAGGTACTGTAATCTATATGAGTAAGTAACCGCTCTGTGTAATTTTCCTTTGAAATTAAATTAAAACTTTAAAGTCGAGAGTTTATCTGCATTGAAAGTGCTTACTCATGTGTGTAATTCAATTAGGAGGAACGAAGCTTAGGCACAATTATTTTATTTTTTATTTCATTATATTTTCATCATTAAAATTTCTATCCAGTGGATTTTCATTGGAACTCAATCATTAGAATTTATTCGCAAGCCAAATTCTTTTCGTTATTTTTCACAAAGTAGATAAGTACACTTCCCCCGAATAGGAAACGTGTGCAGGAAAAAAGGCAATTAGTATCCTTTATTAGCTTCACCTGTATGTATGTATTCATGTATGTATGTATGTATGTATGTATGTATGTAACTTCATCCCATCCTAAAAGTTGCAAACGTTTAAACCGCTGGTGTTTTAACTAATTTCTTATCGAATTTGAACTATAAATAAATTAAAAATTAAAAAAAAATCAATTAAAATTAATTTCAATTTGACTTTACTGGGACTCGAACCTGCGCAACAATGCATTTTCTGTATTAAAAACCATACAACAATGCACCAGTTTGCTACAACCGGTGAGTATTAAGCCGTATCACGTTATATGGACAAAAAAAAAGTTTAGTGTGTGTCAGTTTTATTTGAACACTTATGTCGAAAAAATATTTTTGGTGTAAAAATTTTTTTTTTAGGTCATCGTTAAAAACAGCTAAATCGCGTTTTTTGTAATAACTTCCTTATTTGATGTCGGATCTCTATGATCTTAATGTCGCAGAAAAGGTCTCGCTCAGCACTATATTTGGCCCATATAAAGTTTCGACCTCAAAGGTTGTCCTGAGTTTTACCTTTAAAAATTTTGGAGTTACTATCCCTAGATTTTTTTATTTTTATCACTAATACAAAGCTCTCAAAAAACCATGAGGAATCCCCCAAAGAAATTCTAGCCTTTATTCACAAACAAAAAAGTTATAACGTTGTAAAATGAAACACTTGTTTTTTTATAAAAAATTACCACAGAGAAACGGCGAAACACGTCAACTTAATTTTTGGCTCCAGATTACGATGGCGTTTTTAGAAGTGCAGTGTATGCACTCCCATTTTCGAGATATTTAAGAAAACATTTTCAGTTTTCACATACAAAGCGATCCGATGTGGGGGCGTATGAGTAACTATTGTTGAGGTAATAAAAATAAAGAAAAGGGGAAAAAACTATACGTACATATATGTATATAAAATGCATATGAGAAGGAGGAGAATTCCCTGCACATAAATTCCAATTTGTTTTAAACGTTCGAAACCTGCACTGAAAAAACAACTTACCCAGATTATGGAAAAATGGGAATGTTTCGGCGCTTAAGACACATTTTCATTGTTTTGATGTAAAACTTTCTTTAAATCAAGGAATAAAAACAACGTTTTGAAAGAAAATTTTATTCAAAACAATGAAAATATGTCATTAGCGGCGAATCATTCTCATTTTTCCATAATCTGAGTAATTTTTTTTTTGAGTGTGAGCAAAGTAATATAAGCGACGAAGAATTCACTTTCAGAGCTCTGAAACTGCTTTCATAAATATCTCTAAATTTGGAGGACAGCGTCATTTTTGGTCTCGGTTATCATAGTTTTAAAGTAAAGTGCGTTGTTTTCAATTGTAGGCTGAATAATTAACTGCATTTCTAGGGGCAGACGACGCATCCAGCGCAAGTATTGATAATAAATTTAGACTTCCGTTGTCTCTTCTTAGGCGCGTATAATTTTACAACGAACTATAGCAGTTTTTCTAAATAACTTGGATGATTTTACGATACGCACGGATGAAGAAATCGTGAAGCCGTTGTAAGCCAGCGCGTTGTGCTTAGAGATCCCACTTGAATACTTACCAAATCTTCACTACAGCCATTATCATTCAATATAAATAACGTTGATCAGCACGAATAGTCCAATCATCAATAAGTTTTGGCATATCATGTATCCAGTATTGGTAGCTGTTCCATCGCGGTACAAGATTCTCAAGTCAAGCGAGGACTTAGAATACTTTTTAATCAAAAACTCATACTATATGGCGTTACTGCCTCATATAAATAAGAACCTGGGATAATTTTTCAAAAAACAGGTTCTCTGATTTTAAAACGGTATAACTTTTTTGTTTGTGAGTAAAGGCTACAACTTTGTTAGCGGAGTCCTCATGGTTTTTTGAGAGCTTTGTATTAGTGATAAAAATAAAAAAATCTAGGGATAGTAACTCCAAAATTTTTAAAGGTAAAACTCAGGACAACCTTTGAGGTCGAAACTTTATATGGGCCAAATATAGTGCTGAGCGAGACCTTCTCTGCGACATTAAGATCATAGAGATCGGACATCAAATAAGGAAGTTATTACAAAAAAAGCGATTTAGCTGTTTTTAACGCGGGCCTAAAAAAAAAACTTTTACACCAAAAATATTTTTTCGACGTAAGTGTTCAAATAAAACTGACACACGCAAACTTTATTTTCGTGATACGGCTTAGTGAGTATTTTTACAATTTCCACATCGATTTTTTAATTATTTTAAAATTTCCGAAATTTTGAAAATGTAAAAACATTTTGTTGTCCATTTCATTTTGTTGATGGCCAACTTATCAACCTCGTTGATGAGCAACGATCAACCATCTCTATACCTATGCCAATGAAATTTAATATGTACATCTATTGAGCAATAATAAATTGGTGGCTGCATCAAAACCGTCATCTTGGTGTATCGGGGCACAGCAGCTGCTAGACTCTGATGACTGATCAACGAAAATCCTACTGTCCCCCAAACATATCAAAAAACAACAATAATAATATTGTTGTGTACACAAAAGCATCTATTGAATTATAATTTTTTAATACAGAAAGATATGCACATAGAGGCGCAGGTTCGAGTCCCAGAAAAGTCAAATTGAAACTAATTTAAATTGATTTTTTTTAATTCTTAAATTTATTTATAATTGAAATTCGATAAGAAAATTTTAAAATTACTTTGCTGTTTTAGGAATTTGGTGCATTGGTGAAATCGGTGTATGTGAATAAAACTAATGCCGTTTTCGTTTCTGGAAAAAATGTTGCCCTAGTTGATTTTCTTAGCCATCTTGTAAGCTTGTGTGGTAATTTCAGCGAATATTGACCTCTAGCTAAGTCAGAGGGCATCATTATCTACAAAACCCAGGATTTAAAACGAAGACTGGTTACGTAATTTTATAATTGAAATATTAAAGGGTAACATTTTATGCCAGAATCGAAAACGCCATAAGAATATCAGCAGATGTGCACAAATGTAAAGTAACATTCCATTCTACAGCGCGCTGCTAATTTTTTCAACTTTTCTCTCAAATCTGTAATTCACCATCACTCAACTCTGGTAACGTTAGCAGGATGCAATAAGCAAAAGCAGAAAAAATGCAAAGACACAACTAATTGCTGGAAGTAAAATGAAATCCCCCAAATCGCGTTGCTTTGCTTAACTATACAAGCAAACACGGCCCAGCTGAAAACTCACGGTTGCCGAACTTGGTAATTACCAAAATAGGTTATTTTTCGCTGTTGGTTTCTTGGTAACTTTCACATCTGTTTGGCAATTTTTGTTTTCAAGAAGTTGTTTACTATTTTTGGTATACAAGAAAAATATGGAAGTGATTATAGGACAATGAGAATATTTTGGAGCGCTGACTGTTCATTGTGAATATGCACAGGCAAATAAAGAAGAGCATAATAATAATAATATAATACAATGGCGCTATTATAACTCTGACGAGTTTTATGGCCGAGCTTCTCTCCCAATTCGAGGTGTGCTCCTTTTTGTTTTTCCTACTAATTGGGTGGACCTACAGTTTTATGCCGGCTCCGAACGGCGAATGCATTTTTTGTGAGAAGCTTTTTCATGGCAGAAATACTCTCGGAGGGTATGCCGCCCACTGCCGAGAGGTGACCGCTGCTCTTAAAAAACCCAATAATTGGATTTTTACTAATTGAAAAATTGTTTTGGTGTTTGGCTCGGACCGTGGTTTGAACCCGAGACCTCTGACACAGCAGGCGAGCACTCTACCCACTGCACCACAGCGGCCACCAAAGAAGAGCATATCTCCGATTAAAAACTAAAATAGTTTTGTACCGATACACATAGTACATATTAGTTGATATTTGTTCGTTTAGTCTTCATTTTTGAGCTCTTATGACCAATGTTTTTTTTTATAAGGAAAAAATGTATGTGAAAAATTAATATTTTTGGTAGAAGTTATAAATACATATGTATGTATATAGATCTATTTCGGAGATCACCACATCCCTTCATCAGACTTCTTTTTACTTTTATTCTTGCGTCCGCATAAAACATCCTTTAATGAAAAATTTCACTAAAAAGTTAAAAATAAATAATAGCTTAAAAAAACTAAAAAACACGCTTTAATCTTAAAAATCATACTAAAAATTGAGAAATAATTTAATTAGAAACAAAATGATGAACGAAAATATAAGTATTTAAGGAAAAGCGTGGGGGTGCTCAATAATATTTGAATATGAAAATATTCGATTCGTACAACTAGTACAAAAATATACATACCTAGTTGCGAAATTGAAGAGTACGTTATATGAAATCTCAAAAAAGTCAAAATAAAAATATTAGTTAAAAACAGCGATTTTAAATATTTTTTGACATACTGAGCACCACCCGACGCTTTTCCTTAAATACTTATATTTTCGTTCATCATTTTGTTTCTAATTAAATTATTTCTCAATTTTTAAGATTAAAGCGTGTTTTTTAGTTTTTTTAAGCTATTATTTATATTTCTTGTGAATCAGTAACAATGTTACATACATACATATGCTCATACATGCACCGCAATCATTTAAACAACTCGACTGAAAATTTTTGTTTGTCATGGCGTATGAGTGATATAATAAGCTGCTTATAGCTTAACCCTTTCAGTACAAAAAATCAACCGGTGAAGCGAAAAATCTGAAAATTTGTATTCTGACAAATTTTAGGTGGCTGATTTCAAATTTTGAAGAAAAATTTTTGTAAGTCCCTTGGTTTTACCGTTATAACGTGTCCAATATATTAGACTGCGGTTCCCAATAGCTGTAAAAATAAGAACTGTTTCAAGAGTAATTAGTTTGCTTTATTCGTCTTTATAAAAAACTTAAGCAGTTATTTTAAGTTTTTATGCATAAAAAACGTCCCAATTTTGTCAAAAAATAAAAGTTTTTTTTTAAATTCTTTCATTTTGCATTAATGGACATTCTTCGCTTGTATAACTTTTAGGATATGTTTCGAATAATAATATACCTACTAGCGCGGATACAACTCTAACGAGTCTTAGGCCAAGGTTATTTCCCATTTCTAAGCGTGCTCCTTAATTTTTTCAACCGATTTTGTGAACCTACAGTTTTAAACCGGCTCCGAACAGGTAATATACATATGTATGTATTTCGTGTGAGAGAATTTTCCTGACAGAAATACACTCGAAAGGTATGACGTCCATTGCCTAGTGACGGCCGCTGTTTTTTCATGAAAAAATAACTATATTATTTTGTATTGGTCAGTGCTTGGTTCTAACACGGGACCTTTGGCATGGCAGCCAAGCACTCTACTCACTAAATCATTATATCGAATTATCTGTCCGTAATTTCAATGGCGGTGTTTCGGTTCGCTTTCATTTTCTATAGCCCAATGTAGGCTGAAATAGAAGTAGTTTTTTATTCTCTTTGTCCCAGCAGTTAGATTTGTCTCCGTTGCTGATTCCCGTGAAGTTGGAAGCTAAATTTACAGCTTTGTTGTCGAACCATTTGAAAAATATTACCTTTCCATTCGAACTGTAATATTCAGCAGAAGAACCACGTTCCCGTTTAGCCATTGTTCTATGATCCGGAAGTGGCGGTTGGCTAAAACGTACTATTCCAGCAGCTTTTATTCCCCTTCCATCCTTCCTTAATTGGCACGTAACCATCTAGACGATTCTGGTCGAGTCCAATAAAGCGCACCAGCTGTTTCTGTTTTGTGCAGCATGGCGCCACATGGGAATACCTAGGGAGTCAGCATCACTGTCCACCTTATCTTCCCAACGCAGGAGAGGTCTGCCTTTCCTTCTGCGTTCAGCGGGTTTCAATAGAAATACTTTATCGGCCGGAGAACCTTAATCCATTCTCACGACATGACCTGCCCAACGCAGCCGCTGAATCTTTATTCGCTGAACAATGTCGATGTCTGCGTACAGCTCATACTACAGCTCATCGTTAAATCTCCGTCGATACTCGACCTCGCCCCTGTCGTACCTAAATTTCTAATAGGGCGAAATAATGGAAGTAATTATCGAAGAAAAATGCATGTCCTTTTTGCTTATTGGGCTATAACATAGTGGCTAATTCGCTTCCAATGGATTTCACAAGTGGTGCATCCAATTGGGTAGAAGACCTTTCGTAAACTGTAAAATCCGAAGGACTTTCCACTTTTAACACAAAAAAGACCTTTATATGTAGGTACCTCATGGAATAGGATTCCCTAGATATATAGCTTTTTGGTAAACTCTCCCTTGAAGGGGATTACCTGTCCACCAACACAAAGATTTTCCTCAAAAGAGAATGGTAAACCCCAACGCTTATCCAAAATATGCGAATTTGATGGAGCTTGTCATAAAATCCTCACCAAAATACTTCATAAAATACCGTATTTTCATTTTGAATAGCACTGGAGTCATTTTGAAAACGTGGTATATGTTTCCTATTTTCTCAATCAAGCTTCAAGAATCTCTTCCTCTGTCGAAGCATGCCAAGAAGTCATATCCTCAATAAAAATCAGGCATATAATAAAGCTGGTACAAAAAAATCCAGTAATAAAATTTGGGCGCATTTTAACAGTCTCTGAGTACTGTTGTCCAATATAAGGGACATGTATATTTTGAGACCCCCTCGAGAAACAATTCATGATTTTTATTTCTTATTTACACAAAACATATTCTTAAACTTGTAGCAATACTCAGGATTTTTTTCTAAGTTAAGTTCCAGCAATAAATAATAGTTTTTAATCGTTCTTTACACGACTATCTTTCAGAATTTAAACATTATTCAAATTTAGGTAAAAACACGTTTAATAACACTACCCGACAAAAAAAATATCCTCGACATTTGATACATGATTCCTATGTAGAATTTTCTGCTGATTCCAAATATGTAATCAGATGGTTCAAAAGTAGAACAGTTTTCGAGATATTTTGAAATTTCTGTTTTTAAGCTAAGAAAAAAAAGTATGATTACTCATCTGTCAATATCTCCGCCATTACCGTCTCGATTTTTACGTTATTTAATTTTATTTTGAGAGGATGAAATACCCTTTCCAGCAAAGCCAAAATAATTAAAATCGCCGTTAAAGTGACGGAGTTATGGCGAACAAAAATTTTTTTTAATGAAAATTTTCAGGTCTTTTTCGAAATTCATCTTCTATTTTGTAATTTTTTTTTAAGAAATATTAAATATCCTCCTGGTTTGACATTTTGAGTCAATAACCTATTTCTTAGTGAACATTTTGGCACTTTCCGGATTATAATCTGTGGAAAAATGGCAAAGTTATAAGAGATTAAGTGAAGAAACCTATATATATATATTCATTGAACTTCCAAATCTGGCAAATGTAAACCACTATAACATTAACACTAGTTTACAGCAAAAAATACCAAGAAATCGGGGTATAGGGGAAAATTGGCATGGGCCCCGTGAGCTCAAAACTATTTAGTTTTATTTTTTGCACGGTTAGGCTTTTGAGATAACGGTAATTTTGTGTTTTTTGGTTATCACTTCATTCAAAAATATTTTTCGCTAAAGTTACATGTGCGATAACAGCGAACCGTACCTCGTTCTAAACGTAATTAAAATACGCTTTTAACGACATACAACCTGTGGTGGTTGAGTAAAAACTCACTGAGCCATAGCTGGTCAAAGTCAAAATTTTGTGGATTTTTTGCAATTTTTTTTTTTAATTTTGATTTTGAAAATAAGTTTTTTATAAGAAGATGGGAAAATCAGCAAAAGATTTATTTTTAAAAATTAGCCTATTAAATTGCAAACACTTTAAACGTAATGTTACCAAGATCCCATTAGTACTTTATTTTTAGCGATTTTTTTCAGGTGAAACGAAAAGGATATTTTATAGACGAAAAACCTGGTTAGGTGACCCAACTATGTGAAAACGACTTCATAGCTCAAAAGGACATTGGAGCGATATATAGAACTCCACCAGACTAAAATAATGACATATCAATTTTACAAATCGGATGTCAAATAAAAAAGTTGCAAAAAAAAAAATATTTTTTCGCGGTATTTCGTGGTGTAAAAAAAAATTGTCCCGAAACCCTCCCAACATAATCTTCATATATGTGATGACTTTTACAACGGTGAGCGTTCTCACGGAGAAATAAAAAAAAAAACATGGGATTGCGATACCAAGGCCATTGGAATGTCAGGGACATTGAATGATGAGCCATTTTTGCTGGTTCCTTCTTCGAGAAGAAGCCGCTGTGGTGCAGTGGGTAGAGTGCTCGCCTGCTATGCCAGAGGTCTCGGGTTCAAACCACGGTCCGAGCCAAACAAATTTTTCTAATTAGTAAAAATCCAATTATTGGGTTTTTTAAGAGCAGCGGTCACCTCTCGGCAGTGGGCGGCATACCCTCCGAGAGTATTTCTGCCATGAAAAAGCTTCTCACAAAAAATGCATTCGCCGTTCGGAGCCGGCATAAAACTGTAGGTCCACCCAATTAGTAGGAAAAACAAAAAGGAGCACACCTCGAATTGGGAGAGAAGCTCGGCCATAAAACTCGTCAGAGTTATAATAGCGCCATTGTATTATTATTATTATTCTTCGAGAAGAACAAAATGTACCAAAACGGCGAAAAATATCAACATTTAAGCACTTTTAATATACATAAAAATAAAAAAAATGGAGGTTAAGTACAAGATTGTGATAAAAAATAAACATAGGTTTGTTCATTAAATCTCTTATAGCATTGTAATTTTTCTACGGATTATAATCCGGAAAGTGCCAAAATGTCCACTAAGAAATAGGCTGTTGACTCAAAGTGTGAAACCAGGAGGATATTTAATATTTCTTTAAAAAAATTACAAAAAAGTATATGAATGTCGGAAAAAAACTGAAAATCTTCATAAAAAAAAAATTATTGATCGCTATAACTCCGTCAATTTAACGTCGATTTTAATTATTTTTGCTTTGTTGGAAAGGGTATTTCATCCTCTCAAAACAAAATTAAATAACGTAAAAATCGAGACGGTAATGGCGGAGATATTGACAGATGAGTAATCATACTTTTTTTTCTTAGCTCAAAAACAGAAATTTCAAAATATCTCGAAAACTGTTCTACTTTTGAACCATCTGATTACATATTTGGAATCAGCAGAAAATTCTACTTAGGAATCATGTATCAAATGTCGAGGATATGAAAATTTTTGAAATTTTGTCGGGTAGTGTAATTTTCGGAAAATCAGAATAAAGAAACGATCTAAAGAAGAATAATATAATTGTTGAAAAATCACCATTTTTTGATCAATAAAAGCTTTGGTATGTGAGAGAATAAAGTTTTCAGTACACATAAACAGCGTCCAATATATTGGACGTTTTTACTGAAAGGGTTAGCACGAGTACCTACATACGCGCAAATTTTGTTGCTACTTTCTGCTGCTGCAGTTTCAAATAGACAAAACTTTGGGCGGCTAAACCACGTACATATGTATACATTTCAACCGCTTTCAAACACAAACTGCAATAATTCACTAAATACGCACACGTCTTCTTTCTTTCCTCTACTTCTTCTTTCTTCTTCTTAGTTGTTTTGCAGCTTAGCGGATTCGCTTTGCGGCTTTTGGTAATTTTGTACAATTTTATGCGTAACTTTGGTGTTGTTAAGTTAATTTTGTGCGTTTTGGCGAATCATGAAACATGTGTTAGTGCTGTCATGCCCTACAGTAAATTTGTTTCACTGCTGAATGATCATTGATGATTCCTTGTTGAATACTCATCACTGTCGTTACAACTGAGTACAATTTTTATTTTTTTGTTTTTTTTTTCTGGGTAAAGCAAACTATATGAAAAATTCATCTGTCTTTATGCTTTGCAGACAAACCGGTTTTGGCTAATATGCGCCATCTTCAGTGTCTTTTTTCGGTCTCCAAAGTAAATTTGACAAGGGATGACGGAAAATCGTTCCACAATGTTCTTCATTTCAATTTAATGTGATTTAATATACCTAGGTTATAAGTTCAGGTATAAGATATAAGGTTAAGATATAAGGTAAATAGCATTAGCTATAAGGTATAAGGTATATGATATAAGGTATAATGTATCGCGTAAAAGGTATTAGGAATAAGGTATAAGGTAAAAGGTATATGGTGTATTGTATAAGGTTTATGGTATAAGATATAAGGTATAAGGTATAAATAAAAAAAAATTAAATTAAATTAAATTTAAATTCAAATTAGGTTATTAGTTCATGTATAAGGTATATGGTGTGGTCGCTGTGGTGCAGTGGGTAGAGTGCTCGCCTGCTATGCCAGATGTCTCGGGTTCAAACCACGGTCCGAGCAAACCACCAAAACAATTTTTCTAATTAGTAAAAATCCAATTATTGGGTTTTTTAAGAGCAGTGGTCACCTCTCGGCAGTGGGCGGCATACCCTCCGAGTGTATTTCTGCCATGAAAACGCTTCTCACAAAAAATGCATTCGCCGTTCGGAGCCGGAATAAAAGTGTAGGTCCACCCACCCAATTGGTAGGAAAAACAAAAAGGAGCACACCTCGAATTGGGAGAGAAGCTCGGCCATAAAACTCGTCAGAGTTATAATAGGGCCATTGTTTTATTATTATTATAAGGTATATGGTATAAGATATATGGTATAAGGTATATGTTATAAGGGATATGGTATAATGTATAAGGTATAAGATATAAGGTAAAAATTAAAAAAAAAAATTAAATTAAATTTAATCTAATTTAAATTAAATATAAGGTATAATGTATGTGGTATAAGTTATAAAGTATAGGTTTTGCTCATTGAAATAATATACATATTTACTTTGAAATTTCTTCCTTTTTACCACGCTTTTATAAGTTTCACTTCTATGTACGAGTATGTAAACAAACGTGAAGCCTTAAAATATGCAATAGATACGTTTCGATTTTCATCATTAAAGCGTGTTTTTTAGTTTTTTTTTAAATACGTATTTTCATCTAAGCTTCCCATTCTAGATAGATATACAAATTCAGAAAAAGCTGTCTATCGGCCATATCATGACAACCAATACATATGCACAAATGCCTACTCATGCATATATGCGCACTTGTTTTAATCCAACTTTTTGAGAACTTTCAAACATTTCGTTTTTATTTTTTCTGGGCTGGATATTGGGCTGGACATATCTGCGGTCACAAGCAATAACCGCTTAAGTCGACTTAGGAAGATTTCGAGTTATATATACCACGTTATTCTCCTTTTAAAACTCTATATTTTTTTAAAACCCCCATGCTTATAAAGATATAAATAAAAATATTTAGGCTTAACTTACAATAGAGATGTATTAAACTTGCCATAACAGCCAAAGTAGATGTATATACTTAATCAAATTTCTTCATGACTTTTTCTTTTATTTACAAAACTTGAGCGCAACATTGTGAATGACTCACTGATTTTGCGTCCATAGTTTTTAATCGACTTTTATGATTTGCTAAGAAACGCCTTCGAATATAAAAATCAATTTATCTCGAAATCATATTTTTCGACTTAAGCGATTATTGCAAATTGCCACAGATATGTATCTATAAGTCTGTGCAAAAATACATACATATGTACATTCATACCCTGCAGTAAAAATCCGCAATGAATCCTTAATGAATCACTGATGCAATTCACCTATGATGAGGAGGCATCAGTGAATACTTTCATATAAAGACTGCTGAATTTTTCATATAAATGGTTTGCTTTCCTCAGAAAAAAAAAAAACAAAAACAAATAAAACAAGTAAGGAAGCCTAAGTTCGAGTGGAATCGAACATTAGATACTCAGCTGTATGCTTTCATTGTTTGTTTGCGTCTGATAGAATCACGGTGTATTTTATATAAAGCGAGTGGTGCATAAAGTGGGCGTAACCACGCCTATTTTCAATATTTTTATCAGCCATCCAACTAAGCATATGAATATTATTCTTTGCTCAAAATTTCATTCCTTTATGACTTCTAGTTACAAGGATGTCACGTTACAAATTCCCAAAGGGTATTCCAGAAATATCTTTGTTAAAAAGTAGGCGTGGTCATAAACCGATTTGAATAAATTTTTGCATGTCTATTAACACAAGTTATAAGTAACTAAGTGTATAAACCAAGTTTCGTCATAATATCTCAATTATTTGTCGAGTTATGGGCTAAGAAATCTCGTATATTCCTTTGTCTAAACAGAGGCGGTGCCATGCCCATTTTCCAAAATTTTTCTACTTTTTGTTTCCGGTCTATTGTGGAACTCAGGCCACAAAATTTCAATGAATTACCTTTATATTTGACAAAGATATCGCTTAAAATGTTTTTATTAGGCCACTTTATAATACCCATATATAAAAGTGGGCGTGGTCGTCAACCGATTTCGCTACAATTTTGAACATGTATTACCACAAGTAATAAAAGTGTACACACCAAGTTTCGTTATAATATATCAATTATTTGTCGAGTTATGTGCTCAGAAATCTAGTATATTCCTGCTTCTAAACAGAGGCGGTGCCACGCCCATTTTCCAAAATTTTTGTGTTTTTCGTTTTATGTCCATTGTTGGACATAAAATTTCAATAATATATCTTTATATTTGACAGAGATATAGCTTAAAATTTTTTTATTGGGCCACTTTATAATACTTATATATAAAAGTGGGCGTGGGCGTCAACCGATTTTGGCAATTTTTAGTCCAAACATTTGCCTAAGTAGTTATATGACGCACACCAAATTTCATCGATATATCTTCAACGGTTTCTGAGTTATGACTCATAAAACTTTCAATGTTTGCCCCTTAATAAGTGGGCGTGGCACCGCCTATTTTTCAAAATTTTTATGCTTTCTGTTTTATGTCCATAGTTGGACTCATGCGACAAAATTTCAGTGATATATCTTTATATTTGACAGAGATATAGCTTAAAATGTTTTATTAGGTCACTTTATAATATACATATATAAAAGTGGGCGTGGCCGTCAAACGATTTTAACTGTTTTCCGTCTAAATGTTTGGCTAAGTAAGTAAATCACGCATACCAAATTTCATCGATATATCTTCAATGGTTTCTGAGCTATGACATATAAAACTTTCCATGTTTGACCCTTAATAAGTGGGCGTGGCACCGCCCATTTTCCAAAATTTCATCAAATTTCTTCATAGGGGCCTGAGCTCAACACGTGGGTAAAATTTCATCGCTCCAGCTATATTAGTGACTGAGATACCAAATTTCCGATTTTTTCTATATAGGAAAAGTGGGCGTGGTAATGGTCCGATTTCGCCTATTTTCAATACCAACCGTCCCAGTATCCATACCAACTTGCATTTCAAAATATCTCAATTTTTGCGCGAGTTAGAGTGTTTACAGACGGACGGACGGACGGATAGACGGACGGACGGACGGACAGACGGACGGACGGACATGGCTCAATCGATTTCTCTTTTCACCCTGATCATTTTGATATATATAAGTCTATATCTATCTCGATTATTTCATTCTGTTACAATCCACCGTTATGTGATTAAAACTATAATACTCTGTGTACTAGTACAGCTGAGTATAAATATACTGAGTTATGACGGCAGTGATGAATATTCAACAAAGAATCATCACTGATCCTTCAGTAGTGAAACAAATTTACTGCAGGGTATTTATGTTGAGAAAGTTTGTTTGTAGTGAAACGTTAAAAATAAATTGAAAAAGTAACTGCCACAAACTTTTTTTGGTATGTACGGATATATGTACATATGTAATTCATATGCATTTATGTATGTATGTATGTGTTTTAATATGACAATTTCTAAGTGTTTTGCGACGTTATTCATGTGCATGCATATAGCCATAGGTGCTTACACAGAGTCATACATATATGTGCACATTTTCAAGTTGGTGTAAGCAATAAACTGTTTGTCGCTGTCATTATCAGATTCACACTTAATTAAAATGATTAAAGTTTAATGTGTAAAAAGAAACGTGGAAATGATACACCTACATATGTATGTATGTATATGCAGGGCCGTGCGCAGGAATTAGCCTTGGGGGGGATTTTAATTTTGGTTTGCATTCGCATAAATTTTTCGCTAAGATAAACATATTTGCTGAAACAGATATCCAGACCCATTCACCATAAATTTAAATGTTCTTTAACTTTTCTGAAACTCATTCTGATTCATCAAAACCTAGTTAACCAGGTCCTGAATAGTACACGGAAAGAAAAATTAGACTTGATTTTGAACTTAGAAAATAATTGCTTAATATCAAGAAAATCCAAGAAAATTGGATTTTAAATAAATAAGAAAACATTTTCTTGCTTCAAGTAAAATTGGATTTTAAATAAATAAGAAATAATTTACTTAGGGTAAGTGTTTTTTTCTTGTTTTTTGAAATAAATTAAGAAATTATTTTTTTGTTGCAAGTAAAACTTTTCTTATACGAGCTTAAGTAAGTAAGAGAGACACACATCGTAGTATAGTAATAATATTTCGATCTATACCACATATGTGTCACCCTCATATTGTAGTTTAATTGAAAATTTTCATAGCATAGCCAAATCATAATATTGATATTCTAATATTCATACCACATGTGTTTCTGAGGCATAAGAAAATATTAAATATTAAATTAAGCAAATATTTTCTAAAAATATTAAAAACGTAAAAAATAAGTAAAATGAAAACTAATCATGAGGGATTAGAAAACCATAATTAGTCAACTAGTATTTTCCTAGGACTTGTTTATTGAAATGACAACATTTTATTTAATATAAATGAAGATGCAAATAGTGAACTCCTTATACCAAATGCTTCACTAACAATCTGAGAATTGCAAAAATATTCAGAAATATGCAAAGCGGATGGCAAATGAAAAAAAATACATGTAACTTTGGAAATGCAAATTCAGCAAGAAAAATTTTACTTCGCTCAAGAAAACTTTTTCTTATTCATTTTACATTTTTTTTTTCGCTGTATTTTGTTGTTCCAATTCGTCGAAACACAATTTTCTTAAATTCTTCTTCATATTAGCAAAAAGATTTTCTTCATTTAAGTAAATTTAAGAAAAGATGTTCTTAGGGCCGATTTCATAATGAAATTCTTAAAGCTCCTTTCCTTAAAGGAGCCTTTTAGTTAAAGAGCCATTTAAAAGTTCTTTAAAGTGGGAGTGATTTCATAATAATATAATATTAAAAGGCTCCTTTAACGTCAAATAATTTTCATAAATTTAAAAATATTGAAATTTGACTTTTATTTTTTTCTGAAAATAAATAAATTTTTTGATTATGGCTTTTTTATTTTTTTTTTTTTTTTTGAAAATTTTTGCAAAATCATTGCAACTTAGATTTGGTCATGGGGGGGTTTAACCCCCAAAACCCCCCCCCCGTGCGCACGGCCCTGTGTATATGTATTCATTAACTTACGCTTTATATAATTACATATTACATATTTCTCTTTAAAAACTAAAACCCACGCACATAGGTAGATTTTCAAGTTTTATGCGGCCAAAATTGAATTTTGTGGAGTTGTTACAATTACAGAAAAAAACATACCAACATATTGGAAATATACTGGGGAACAATAATTCATCGCTTTTTTCCCAATCCCATACTCTGCACTTGCTCCCAGATGGTCGAAACTTAGCATATCTAAAGTTAATTTTTTAGTTTTTTTTTTACATATTTTTAAGTGCTAGTTTCAACGTGAATATTTATTATTTAAAGCATTTCATTTAAGTAATCATGATGGATCCTTAAGCTTCAAGTAATTATTAACACTTTTCAATAATATCCTTGATTTCCAATAATTCTAAGTTTATAGTTTTAAGCTTTTAAAGTTGGGATATTTAAAAAAAATGTTCACTCTTTTTTGTGTTCAAAATTGATTTTGTTACGTTGCTCTGTCAGACTCAGTCAAATTAACTCCCGGACATGATATCTAGTACAATTAGTATTTTTCCGGCAAAAAATTACGTCGCACAAAGCCGCACTTCACTACTAGATACAGGGTTTTTCATATGTACCTACAATAATTTTGTTTTTTGTGTTTTTTATTTGATTTTAATGTTTATATTTCTAACGCATATCTTGGTTAATGTAGGTGATGCTCGAAAGTAACCGCGATATTTATAACCGATTATTTTTAACTTTTTAGGCAGTATTTTTAGTATTTCCATCTTTTTAAAGGCAAGGAAATAGTGATCATAGAATGGGGCTAAGAATTCTAAAGCTACATTTTTTTATAAGATTTTTGAGTATGCAATTTTGCAGCCCATTCAATTTTAATATCATAATATGCAACATTCAACTTTTTGAAAGTTTTCAATGGCTTTTCGGAAATTTTAATTTGAAAGGTCTCACGTACATATAACGCAAACACCCTACAGAAAAAATTACTAAAATCGACGGAAATTTTTACAGCATTGAGAATAGCACTTTTTACACTAAAATTGGTTGGCTACATAACAGTACACTTAGAAATCTCCTCAAAATCTTCTATAAATTCTGGCCGCGCTTTGAAATTTTTAATCCACTCCTTTAGAAATTTCTACGATTTTTCGGATTTTTTCCATAAGCTCAGAAATCCTGCTTAAAACGATTTTTATTGAGAAATTGTCTATATTTTTAAACGAAAATAAGAAAGTAAAATTTTCGGCAGAACTCTTTGAAATAAATTTAAAAACTCTGGCGTATGATTCTATTTTGAGTCACTGTATATATTTCTCAATAAAATCGACTTTTAACACAAATTATTAAAATTTTGCATTAAACAAGCAATTTGCAATAGATGTAGACAATAAAATATTTTCGGCCGCATAAAACATGAAAATCTACCTATGTGCCACGTAAAGGAGAAAATGTATAAAATGGCATATGTATAAAATTTGTTGCATATTTCTTCTTCTTGATTGGCGCTTAACCGTCTAGACGATTCTGGCCGAGTCCAACAGAGCGCGCCAATTGCTTCTGTTTCGTGCAGCATGGCGCCACTTGGGAACACCTAGGGAGGCAGCATCGCTGTCCACCTGATTTTCCCAACGCAGTGGAGGTCTCCCTTTTCTTTTGCGTTCAGCGGGTTTCGATAGAAATGCTTTCTTAGCCGGAGCGCCTTCGTCCATTCTCACGACATGACCTGCCCAACGCAGCCGCTGGATCTTTATTCGCTGAACAATGTCGATGTCTGTGTAAAGCTCGTACAGCTCATCGTTAAATCTCCGTCGATACTCGCCCACGCCAACGCGCAAAGGTCCATAAATCTTACGAAGAACTTTTCTCTCGAATACTCCAAGTGCCATCTCATCTGATTTTGAAATTGTCCATGCTTCTGCGCCGTACATGAGGACTGGAACGATGAGCGTCCTGTAGAGTGTGATTTTTGTTTGTCGAGAGAGGACTTTACTTTTCAGTTGCCTACTTAGTCCGAAGTAGCATTTATTGGCAAGCGTGATTCTTCGTTGGATCTCCGTGCTGACATCATTCTTGGTGTTAATGCTGGTTCCCAGATAGACGAAGGCCTTAACAGTTTCGAATTTGTAGCTATCAACATTGACGTGGCTGCCAAGGCGTGCTGTTTCTTTGTGTGATGACAGGAGGTACTTCGTCTTGTCCTCGTTGACCGCCAAACCCATTTTCTTAGCCTCTTTATCCAGCTTGGAGAAGGCAGAACATACGGCGCGCGTGTTAGTGCCAATGATGTCGATGTCATCGGCGTACGCCAGCAGTTGCACACTCTTGTGATATAAGATGCTTCCTGTATGGTTAAGTTCTGCAGCTCGTATTATCTTTTCCAGCATCAAATTGAAGAAGTCGCACGAAAGAGAGTCACCTTGTCTGAAACCTCGTTTGGTCTCGAACGGCTCGGAGAGGTCCTTCCCAATTCTGACGGAGCTGGTGGTGTTAGTCAATGTCATTTGGCATAGCCGTATAAGTTTAGCAGGGAAACCAAATTCAGACATTGCGGCATACAGGCAATTCCTATTCGTGCTATCAAAAGCGGCTTTAAAATCGACAAAGAGATGGTGTGTGTCGGATCCTTTTTCATGGGTTTTTTCCAATATTTGTCGTATTGTGAAGATCTGGTCGATGGTAGATTTACCAGGTCTGAAGCCACACTGATAAGGTCCAATCAGATTGTTGACGATAGGCTTCAGTCTTTCGCACAATACACTTGCTAAGACCTTATATGCGATATTCAGGAGGCTTATCCCACGATAATTGGCGCGTACTGTGGAGTCTCCTTTTTTGTGGATTGGGCAGAGCACACTTAAGTTCCAATCGTCGGGCATGCGCTCGTCCGACCATATTCTGCATAGGAGTTGATGCATGCTCCTTATCAACTCTTCGCCACCATGTTTGAATAGCTCGGCTGGCAAGCCGTCAGCGCCCGGGGCCTTGTTATTCTTAAGCCTAGATACTGCTATTCGCACTTCGTCATGATCAGGTGGTGGAACATGCCTACCATCATCTGCTATTGGGGATTCGGGTCGTACATCTTCTCCTTCCGCACTTTCACTGTTGCCATTATCTAGCAAGGAGGAGAAGTGATCCCTCCACAACTTAAGTATGCTCTGGACATCAGTTACCAGATCACCGTTATCATTCCGGCAGGAATTTGCCCCGGTCTTGAAACCTTCAGTCATCCGCCTGATTTTTTGGTAGAATTTTCGAGCATCGTTCCTACCCGCCAGCATCTCAAGCTCTTCACACTCGCGCCTTTCAGCCTCCCTTTTCTTCTTTCGAAAAAGGCGCCTCTCTTCCTTCTTCGCCGTTCGATAACGCTCCCATACGCTTCGCGTTGCGCCCGCACACAATGTAGCCCTGTAGGCGGCGTTCTTTCTTTCCGAGGCATCGCGACATTCCTTGTCGTACCAGGTGTTCTTGTGGGCTCGCTTGTATCCTATAGATTCCTCAGCGGCGATACGAAGTGAACGAGCGATGTGTTCCCATTCCTCAGATACATCGTTTGGTGAAGGGTTGCTCTCAGAGAGCAGGAGTGAGAGCCGAGTGGTGTATTGATTGGCTGTCTGCGTCATGTGCAGCCTTTCGACTTCAAACTTTCCTTGCTGTCCTGCTGGCACATTCTTTGCTGCACAGAGGCGGGTGCGTACCTTGGCTGCTACAAGATAGTGGTCGGAGTCGAAATTGGGACCACGGATTGTGCGCACATCTAGGATGCTGGAGCTGTGTCTGCCGTCGATCATGACGTGATCAATTTGATTTCGCGTTTTTCGATCAGGAGACAGCCATGTGGCTTGGTGTATTTTTTTGTGCTGGAATCTGGTACTGCTAATGACCATGTTTCGTGACCCGGCGAAGTCGATCAGCCTCGTCCCATTGGGACTGGTTACGTCGTGGAGACTGAATTTTCCGACTGTGCTGCCAAAGATACCTTCCTTACCCACCCTGGCATTAAAATCGCCAAGCACAATCTTAATGTCGTGACGGGGGCAGCGGTCGTAGGCTCATAGAAAGTGTCTTTGATCGCATCGTCCTTCTCTTCCGTCGGGGCGTGGGCGCAGATGAGAGATATGTTGAAAAATCTCGCTTTGATGCGGATGGTGGCTAGACGCTCGTTCACTGGCGTGAACGACAGTACTCGGCGGCTGAGTCTCTTTCCCACCACAAAACCAACACCAAATATACGCTCCTCTGCATGGCCACTGTAATATATATCGCAAGGCCCACATTTCTTCTTGCCTTGCCCCTTCCACCGCATCTCTTGTATGGCGGTGATGTCAGCTTTCACTCTTTCGAGGACATCAACCAGCTGGGCAGAGGCACCTTCCCAATTAAGGGTCCGGACGTTCCAGGTGCTTACCCTCAAATCATAGTCCTTTAAACGTTTGCCGTGGTTGTCATCAGAAAGGGGTGGTCTCATCCGAGGCTTTGTTGTTGTTTTCATTGGATAGGATTTTTACGTGGTGGGTCCCAAGCCCGACGCACAACCCGCCCTGCGGGAGTTGTATATTGTTACACGTTTATATAGCGAGCCGCTTGCTCCAAGACAGACGCCCGCTCGCAGCCGCACCTTCTGGTGAACAGACGCTGCAGTTATTCCCCTCAACAAACCCTTAAACCGAATATGTCGGAGTGGCCTTGTCGAGTTGTCGCCTTCTCACTTTAGTTCACCACCAAACGGGTGTTCGGTGGCTATCCAGAGGACACTGCGCGGAAGTCGTGAGCTGCTTGCTCCGCATGCAAAAGAATCGCTCTGGCCACCCCCAGGTGGATGGCAGTCAGAAGCTTTCCCCACTTACGTGGACTTTTACACACGAAGCCATCCTCCATGTTGCATATTTAAAGGCGTCAAATTCATTACATTCTTCAAGGCGCTATATTAATTTATTAGTTTCCACGGTCTCTTGTGTGCTTTGTATAAAATTTAGTTGGAGATGCCCCAGAGAATTATTTTCCGCGAACAATTTTATAGAATTTTCCAAGCCTCTAGCGGCCAGCTAAATTCTAGTATGAGTTCGAACTTTCTGAAAAGGAGGTCAAAAGTAACGCTACTTGAGAGAGATAAATACACTTTTACCGAAAAAAAAATTCCAGTTTGAAGGGACTTTAATAATTCAAATAAGCTGCAAAGAGAGTCACGTACACGCAGCGTAATTAGTATCTTACACAAATAATAATAACTGAAGTCCAGCGCTCACACGCCTCCGCTCCACTTAACTACGTACATATGTATATATGTACACACATACTTACTGGTATTTGTAAAATAATGACCCATGCAAAAGATGTTTATTAATTAGTTACATACACACGGGCGTTCATTTGCATTTTGCGAAGTTAATTGAATTTATTTCACTACTAATAAATTACATCATATTTCTTTTTGCACATTTTTTTTTGTTTGTATTTTTTTTTTTTTTTGCACTAATAAGGAACAATTTGTTTTGTTGTTTGTAGATATTTTCTGTTTACTCCACATTATAGCATTATTACTTATTTGGTTAGCAGCGCTGCTGCCGCTTTGTGCTATGCATTTCCTTTAATGTAATGTGTATTGCACATAAATCACTGTCACACTACACTTTTGTACTTATGTACATACATATGTATGCATGTGTGTATGTATAATACAGCACCCACATCCCTAATAATGTACATATATGGGCAGCATACATGGATTATTCACAGCGAGAGGCACAGAAGCAAAAGCATCAGCATCAGCAGCAGTAGCACCAATGGGAGCAGCAAAGTCCGGCATTTTTGGATGGCGAGTAGATAGATATTCTTTGGTGGCGGTTAAGGATGCTAGTAAGTGTGGTAATTAATTAAATTTATGCTTTCCTGCTTCCATAAATACAAACATACATATGTACATTAGGGTGTCCCGTTCATGTATGAAAAAAAGTTCTTTTCGAGCTACGCTATCGGAAGAGGTATCAAAAGTTCCGTAATTGAATACAGATCACAATAAAAGTAAAAAACCCGGAATTGAATTCTATCTTGAGGGCTCTACCGAGATCTGAAATTTTGTTAAATTCATATATTTAGAAACCTAAGTTTTGAGCTAAAATAATAAAAAAGTCATACTCAAAAGTTATTTTATTATTGAGTTTAACCATATAAGTACAAAGAAACAAATTTATTGCATTTAATTAATTTAAAAAACTTAGAATTCAGATATATTTTTCTGTCCAAATTTTGCTATTTCTGCTTGAGATTGCGACTATAATATTCCTTTGAACTAGTGGGGATATTTTTGGCTTCCGTCCGCGTGTTTATACTTTTGGATTATATTTTACAGCATTTTCCAATTTCCAAAGAAATTTCACATTTCGTCAATTTCCCGGCACGAAAAACACTTATTTTGGAGATTTTTTCTTTTTGCTATAAGTTGAATAATGCAGGGGTCTCCTCGACCCATTCTGAGTCGCTGATGGTATTATAGGGTTAAAAACCTAGTATATTATAAAACTTTATTTGATATTCAGTGAATTAGTTGTTTTATTATCTACAAAAATCTCCACACTTTCGAAAAAAATTTTAATTGAAATTTGGTGTCCCTATTATTTTTCACAAGCTGAAACGAACTCACTCCACAAAATCATCAGCCATTATGAAACGACGCAAAAAATGGCCGATTAAATAACTGTTCCTTACTTCGGAGACATCTAAGAAATTAATGTATAAGTTTTGACCATTGTTTAGAAATTGAAGCATGATCGATCTTTGAAATATTTAAAGGCAAGTGTCCCTATTATTTTTCATATGACTGTACTAGCTAAAAAAATTAATTGAATAAAGAATTTTTAACTGAATTATTTTTAAAATTAAAAAAAAAAGTGCTGCAAACCTATTTCTGTGTTCAGGGGATTTTTGCTTATCTGATATGACTTTCGTTTAAATAAATTAAATGAAACAATTTTAACATAATTCGTTTTAGTAAAGTACAGTATTCTTATAATTTTAATTGCGAATTCTGTAAGGCTGCGAAAGAAAAATTTTAACCTGTTTTAGTGTCAGTATGTGTATATTTGAATTTTATGGATTTTTTTTTTTTTTGCATGTTAGAAATAATAAAAAAAATAACATATCGTTATGAAATTAAAACATTTTATTATATATGAAGTTTTAATAGTTTTTCTCTGAGATGATTCTTAAAAACAATATACATATATTATTCTTCTATTTTCTTGACCTCGCGGGAACACTGAACGTATGAAAACCCATTTTGCGGTGACAACACTGCATACTAGTACCTTCGCCCAGGGCTTGTAGTGTCTTCTAAATCTTTTCTGATTCCAGAATATTCGTAACGTTATAAAATTAAACTTTAGGCAAATAAGAACTTTTTTGTGCTTTAGTTAAAGAAACGTATTGTTGTTTTTTTTTTTTTTCATCGAATTTTTATCCACGATTGAAAGGCAAATAAAATGCAGAAGCCGAATCAAACCCATTGTAGAAAATATGTGTGTATGAGTATTTTCATTCTAACTACATGGAATTAAGATTTTTGCACTTAAAAGTAAGTTGCATTAAAAAATTAAGCGAATAGACCTTATAAGAACGAAAATAATTACATAGGAAGTATGCAAACAATATGCGGATGTAATATATGTTGTGGTAAGTGGGCGTTCTGCATGAATGACAAAACCGCAAAACTTTAAAGATCGGTAGAGCCCTGAAGATCTAATTGTATTTAGTTTTTAAAACTTGTTTCGTAATTTGCGATCAAAACCGCAAATTTTGAGGGGTCTTCCGTTAAGGAAATCAAAAAAAACATATTTCGGGACACCCTAATGTACATATGTACATTTACATATATAGCTATGTATGTAGAAATGTAAATGTGGTACCGTGAATTAGTGGATATGTGTGCTATATACTTGCGCTCATTTATAGACATAAATACCATATACACATAAGCACATACATCCTAGGGTGGTGCGATTTACTAACCTATACCGCGCCATCGAAATTCGGATTCCTCTCATTTTTCTGAGTAGAAAACTCCTCCACGACATTTGTCTAAAATTAATTTTGATGTTCCGGAATTTGGTTTTTATGAACCAAGACGAATTTTTGAAAATAAAAATTGGGCAAAAATCGACAAAAAAAATATCCAGGCAAATATGCACATCAATTTGAAGGAGGATTTTATGCTGAATCCAGACATGAAATCCGAATTAAAATCGGATGATCCGTTTTGGAGATATAGCCTGAATTCCGGTTATGGAGGCCGAATGCCCAAAATCGCATATTTTCACGATTATCTCTTGTTGTGTACAATACATCTTATTTTTTTTGCAAATTTCTTAAAGATACGTCAATACAATATATGAGCAGTATTTTAAAATATTAATTTATGTTGCGGTATAGGAAAACTAGAATGCACTCTTTTTTCCTTGGCCCAAAATTGCGGTATGGTTTCTCTATGTTATAGTCATCCGATACCGATGATTTTCGCCGACAGCGCTTTGTGTATAATAAATGCTCCAAATCCAAAATTTCAGAACTTTCGCTGCAAAAATTGAAGAGTTATAACCCAAAACGTAGACGTATGCTGTTTGGGACTTGTTTTTTTACTTTACTCAACTCTAACAAAAACTCAAGGTTACTCATACGCCATAGCGTACTATTGGAAGCAAAACACAGTTTTCAAGCAGCATAAGTCTACGTATTAGGGAACAACTCTTCGTTTTTTGCAGTTAAAATTCTGAAATTTTGGATTTGAAGCATTTATTATACACAAAGCGGTGTCAGCGAAAATCGCCGATATCGAATGACTATAACAGTGATCTCCACAAAGCCCTAATGGAAGCGCGGGCACCGTTATTTTGAAATAAAAATCATGGCCGACAAAAAAAGCAAAAAAATTGCGTCCGCCCACTTCCTCCATTACACCCGAAAATTTCGAAAATTAAAAATTGATATTTTTTTTATGGTGCTGATGTTGTGCGTTTTTATATTTTTCATTATTAGCGCACGCTTTAATAGTTAAAGTTTAATTTATACTATAAATTTTATAGTATAAGTTTTATAGCTAAAACAGCGCCATCTGATTGAATTAATCTCATTAGCAAATATATTGCGTATTTTTAGGCACAAAGAAATAACTCATATGCATACAGGTGAAGCTAATAAAAATGTGTTAAAAAAAAAATCTACATAAGTACATACATAACACACTATTGAATTCCGTATCAAATCTTAATTTACAACAATTTTTCACAGTGTGTAGGCAGCGACTCGCTGTAGCCCGCTTCTGCAGAAAATAAAAAAGAAAAATGGAAGCCAAAAATAGCGTGTACACAAAACCCCGTCGGAATTGATTGCTTTGAAAATTCAGGTTTTATTAAATACTTTTAAAAGTGTTCAATCCCAATAAACACAACGGATTTGCCTCGAATTCGAGATGAGTTCGCTTCTCTGATTATATTATCGCGGCGATAGTTCGCGACGATAGATCGGCGAATCCGAATTCCCAGGTGAGTCACTCTCATTAGCGATTCGCGCATTTTTATGTTCTCGGATCGTTGGCAATTCGAGATTTGGAATCATTGGCGAATACATTCTAAAAAATCTTCTTCTGCGAATCCGCCTCGAATTCCCCACGATATCATCCGAACATTTATATTTCTCGAGTGGAGTTTTAAAAGTAAATTAAAGCCCAACAGGGATTTTCGTCGTATAAAGCAAGATCCAACAAAATTAATAAATGCTATTGCGATAATTGATTTTTCTCGAGTCCTTCTCGAACTCTATACGAATCCGAAAAATAACATTCACCTCCGCGAATTCATCTCGAGTTTGCCACGATACCATCCTCGCTTTTGTGTTTATTGGGATATAATAAAATAAACTAACACCATAATTTGTCTTCCAATTCTGATAGTGAAAAAATTGTTAGATATAAAAAAATTCCAAAATTATTCCTTTTATGTAATTTCACATGAATTAATAGTAATTTTGCGCCGCTGTTCCTAATGGGTATAGCATTAAACTTCGTTTGTAGGCGAGAGGATAGAATGCGCGGTCGCGGTGATTTTCGGCGCGCTTGCCTATGCTTAGGCGCGGCACAAAAACAAAAAGCGCGGAAGCGCGATAGCTGTGAAGACCATTGTACTATAACATGGAGATCCCATACCGCGATTTTGGGCTAAGGAAAAAAGAGTGCATTCTAGTTTTCCTATACCGGAAGATAAATTAATATTTTAAAATACTGCTCGTATATTGCATTGGCGTATCTTTAAGAAATTTGCAAAAAAAATTAAGATATATTGTACACAACAAGAGATAATCGCGAAAATATGCGATTTTGGGCATTCGGCCTCCATAATCGGAAATCAGGCTATATCTCGAAAACGGATCATCCGATTTTAATTCGAATTTCATATCTGGATTCACCATAAAATTCTGCTTCAAATCTATGTGCATATTGGCCTGGATATTTTTTTTGTCGATTTTTGCCCAATTTTTATTTTCAAAAGTTCGTCTTGGTTCATAAAAACCAAATTCCGGAACATCAAAATTAATTTTAGACAAATGTCGTGGATTAGGTTTCTACTCAGAAAAATGAGAGGAATCCGAATTTCGATGGCGTGGTATCGATTAATTTCCCTCCATACAAATCGCCCCACCCTAACATACATACATACATACACATGTACCTAAAATATTTATTTAGTCTATATTATTAAATACGCTAACAGCGTGTGAGATTTCATTTTACCTAATGAGTTATTCTGCTGGGCCACTTTTTTTGGTCTTTCTATTTTTTTCTATTTCTAAGTACTTTTCCAACTAAAATGAAAAGGCGTTTTATTTCGGGTTCTACTGAATTAATCTATGTAAATACTTAAATGATTTTTGACGACCTTGAATATGCTAACATTAACCCTCCGTCTGACACATGCGTTCAGTCAGGCTCTTTCAGCTTTCCACTACGAAAAAGAGCACTATAAAGTGAGCTCACTTGAATTTCTTGATAGCTTACCAAAATTTTATTTTCTACCGACCTCTAAAAAAAAAGCATGTTGGTATCTCATATACTAAGCTAGTTGGTTATTCCAATAAATATAACTATATTCAAGGCCTATTTTGATAGCAATATCACTAAAAAACATTCCTATCCACATTTGGGCCAAAATTCCCGGAAACGTCCACGATACAGCCGCTGTGAATATCTAATGTGTTACTTGGGTTAATAGGGCTCCATTTTTGCCGAGTGCTCACTTAAAGAACAGCTTGTTGGTGAATCAACCTAACCTTTTCCTTCACATGTTGAGTAACCAAATCAGCTGCCTTTTGTTATTGCAGAAATTGGAAGCTCCAATTTCCATTTGATCTGAACACCTTTCATCGTTAAAAAAAATTTGGATTATCTCTTTAAATTTTTGAGTTTTGTGTTTCATAAAATCAGTAAACTAAATCAATGAAGCGAAATGCTTGGCTTTAATGCTCGTCTAACGATTTAACTTTATATACTTTAAAAACCTAATCTTCTTTATTTCCTACTGACACGTGCTATTTTTTACATACGATAATACATTCCTATTTATTTCGAATTTGAACACCTCCGCTTTACTACGCCGAGTCTGCTTCTGCAATTTTTCTTACACCTCCTGCTGTACAAAACGTCAAAGCAATGCTAATCTGCTAATTTATGAGCGACTTTATTTCGTAGGCCAGATGTGTACCTATTAAAATCAAAAATTAAAAAAAAAAAGTGAGATAAAAATTAAAAATTAGAAAGCATGTCCTGAGAATCATAGGCACATAAATATACACACAAATATATTTATATTTGGGAACAAGGACAAAAAGTCCAGAATTAGCCAGGCATGACAACAAACCAATTTTTTTTTTTTGTTTTATGAGATTGTGGCTTACATACTTATTTGAATATTTTATCAAATTCTTTTTAATTTGGCATGGGTTTAGTTTATTTAAAGAAGCAAACACATACACACATAGCTATAAGCTCTTATAATTACGTTAAAAGTTTCTTTTTGTGGCTTGCAACAAAAATTTACAGACATTTTCGAGCCATTAAATATTGCCAAAGTTTGCGTGGTGGACAAGGAGAGCTAGAAAAGCATATTTTTAATTGGTAGCTGCTGGTACAACATCTGGTCATGGAATATCATAGATAGTTGTGCATACATAATTATATATATTCATACATAAAGTTAAATTTTTGGAAGGCAATGAACATTTTAAGGCGATTAAAATATAAAAAACTAATAAAAGATTGTCAGCACCAAAAATAGCGTTTATGGAATTAATAAAAAAAGGCACACCAACTATCCGCTCAAATGCTTCTTTAGTCTTTGTTGTATACCCTCCAAAAGGACGAGGCTTATAAAATATTTCCTGAACATTTTAATGGACATAAGTTGTAGGAACAAAGGCATGTGTTGATGTCATCAACCATAAGGACTATTCTCACTCTCTCGAAGAGGAATTATTATTCCCAAGGCTTATTCGCCATGGGAAATAAGGCTTTTATAATTCCTTATAATAAGAACTTATGTGGTGTTTAAATGCCTTATAACAAGGTTTTTTTCAGCAAAGGAAGTACGGCTTATTTCAGTCCTTTATATGGAATTTAATTACCTCATGATAAGGCTTATATAAGGTATTATAAAAAGGGTTCTTTGTTTAGCTGCATAATTCACATTTTTTGCGGCTTATTTAATATTAAGAAAAAAATGTCTACTCGGGCTGAAACGTTAATATTCATACATGTGCATACATTCGCTTTAGGGTGGTCCAAAATTGCGTGAAAAAGATAAAATTCTTCCGAAATCCGCGAGAATCATGCGACTGGCTACTACGAAAACCTATAGTGAAAATGTTGACTTAACATATCGACGCTTCCAAACAATACTGTACTAAGTCGACTTAGTACATTTTCCGTTTTTTGCGTTTTCTAGTATTACGTGTCTTAATTTAGATGCTGTCTAATTTTGGTAGCAATCAGACAATCCAATCAATAGTTATAAGCAAAAGTGTGCATATAATACAACTCGAGATTTTTACAGAATAAAAATTTTGAGAGCTTGCCATGAAAAACAACGTAGCAAGTTTTTATTTTTTCTTACGGTGTTATATAAAGCGTACCCTAACTTTGATGTTGTCGAGTTTTGGTATTGATCGTTCAATCCAAACAGAAGTTACAAGCACACAACTGAAGTTTTATATCGAGTTTAAACTTTGAGGGCTTCTCCTGCAAAACACAGTTTTCAGACTTGGTAAAGTTTTGTTTGGAAGCGTCAATATTAAAGTTTAGATGATGATACATAAATTTTTGGAAAGTCCTTAATGAACATGAAACACGCTTTTTATACTCAGCTGTACTAGTACACAGAGTATTATAGTTTTGATTTCCTAACGGTGGATTGTAAGAGAATGAAATAATCGAGATAGATATAGACTTATATATATCAAAATGATCAGGGTGAAAAGAGAAATGGATTGAGCCATGTCCGTCCGTCTGTCCGTCTGTCCGTCCGTCCGTCTGTGAGCACGATAACTCGCGCAACAATTGAGATATTTTGATGAAATTTGAAATGTAAGTTGGTATCAGGACAGGAACGGATGGTATTGAAAATGGGCGAAATCGGACCATGACCACGCCCACCTCCCCTATATAGTAAAAATCGGAAATTTTGTATCTCAGTCACTAATAGAGCTAGAGTGATAAAATTTCACACACGTATTGAGCTCAGGCCCTTATGAAGTAATATGGTGAAATTTTGGAAAATGGGCGGTGCCACGCCCACTTATTAAGGGGCAAACATTGAAAGTTTTATGAGTCATAACTCAGAAACCGTTGAAGATATATCGATGAAATTTGGTAGGCGTGATGTACTTACCTAGGCAAATGTTTGGACGAAAAATTGCCAAAATCGGTTGACGACCACGCCCACTTTTATATATGGGTATTATAAAGTGACCTAATAAAAGCATTTTAAGCGATATCTCTGTCAAATATAAAGATATATCATTGAAATTTTATGGCAGGTGTCCAACTATGGACATAAAACAAAAAATACAAAAATGTTGGAAAATGGGCGTGGCACCGCCTCCTTTTAGAAGCAGGAATATACGAGATTTCTGAGCCCATAACTCGACAAATAATCGATATATTATGACGAAACTTGGTCTATACACTTTCACTACTTGTAGTAATACATGTTCAAAATTTTACCAAAATCGGTTAACGACCGCGCCCACTTTTATATATGTGTATCATAAAGTGGACTAATAAAAACATTTTAAGCGATATCTTTGTCAAATATAAAGATAATTCATTGAAATTTTGTGGCATGAGTTCTACAATAGATCGGAAAAAAAAAATAGAAAAATTTCGGAAAATGGGCGTGGCACCGCCTCTTTTCAGACAAAGGAATCAACGAGATTTCGGAGCCCATAACTCGACAAATAATTGAGATATTATGACGAAACTTGGTTTATACACTTTTATAACTTTTATTAATAGACACGCAAAAATTTATTGAAATCGGTTTATGACCACGCCTACTTTTTAACAAAGATATTTCTGGAACACCCTTTGGGAATTTGTAACAAGACTTCTTTGTAACTAGAAGTCATAAAGGAATGAAATTTTGCACAAAGAATAATATTCATATGCGTAGTTGGATGACTGATAAAAATGTTGAAAACGGGCGTGGCTACGCCCACTTTATGCGGCACTCGCTTTATATAAAATACACCCTATATCGAACAAACGCAAACAAACAATGAAAGTATACAGCTGAGTATCTAATGTTCGATTCCACTCGAACTTAGGCTTCCTTACTTGTTTTTACTAAAAAAGGTATCGCATTGTTTTAGGAATAATAGCATAAAAATAGAATTGTTCCGAAATGATTTGTTAGTTTAAATTTTGTTTGGTCCAACCTAATATATATACATGTATCGGAAAGAGAGAATCGTTTGCTATTTAAATAGCCACTTGTTTCCATGTCAGTTGAAACAAAATTGCATATTTATTTGTACGCGGCAACTTATGTGTTTACTCAATAGCCAATTTTCTTACACCCGCAACACATTTTGCTCTTTTTGTCCATGTCTGCTCATAAAACTTAATTTACTATCTCTCTATTTAAGATACACCTTTCACAGGCCTTAAGCTTATTATAATTTTTGGAGTGTGTTTATGCATTTTACTTAGACCTTATTAAATTTTAAAGCAGCGTCTGAACCAAATATTCAATGTCCATCTAGCGTTCTAGACGAGAGCCTTCAACTCTTGTCCCTTTCCCGCTTTTTGGCCATAAAATTGTTGTCACATGCCCTCCAAAGTTACTGCAGTGATTCAGGATTCCGATTGCCATTTTCAATTATGTGAGCATGGTTCATTATGTGACCATTACGCAAATGCATTAATGAAATTTCATCACTCCAATTATATTAATGACCGAACTATTACTTTTTGAGTACTTTAAGAAATTTGCTATAGAGGAAAAGTGGGCTTGGTTCTCAACCGATTTCGCCAATTTGCAATAGCATTGAATCGTTCTCATAAGAATCAAATTTCATCAAATTATTTATATTTTTGCCTAAGTTTGAGTGTTTAGATATGGCCGAACGGACGGACATGACTCAATCGTTTTCTTTTTCCACTCTAAGAATTTTGAAATATGAAAGCCTATAACTGTTTCAATTATAAAATGCTGTTACAACCAATTGCTATGTTTTCATACTCTATGTACTACGTACAAACGAGTAAGAGAATATGTATGTAAGATGTTTTATCAATTCAGATTCAACACTTCTCCTGCTTTTTACTACATCGATGCACAGTTATTAAACTGAAATGCCTACCACATCTACTACTTTGTTTGTTGCCCTTTGCTGCCATATTGTCGTCAAATTAAAACCACAATCAGTTGCATTATTGCCGTCAACAAAACTGAAAGGATGCCATCCAGTGCTGACTGCTGTCGATGCCACCAGCAACAGCTTAGATATCATTCGCAACGCCAACGGCATCTTCATCGCCATCACAATCGCCAGCAACATTGCCTTGCTGCTACTTATAAACTAGTCTGGCAAAGTTTTTTTTTTTGTGCATTTTATCTCTTTTTTTTTTTTTTGCTTTTTTTCAATAAAGTAGATAACTTACAACTGTTGCAATAACATTTCAAATATTGCCTTCGAGAGTTCGACCAACCGAACCGGCAAGCAATCCTTTCGCTGGCTACTACATATTAACTATTAACTGATTGTTGTGGATTTTGTGTTGTGCGTCGTTGTCGTTGTCGCTGTCGCTTCCACTTCCATTGTTTGCCACTTTTTCCACCGTTGCCACCACCGCTGCTGCAATTGCAGACACAATCGCAATGTTTTCCTATCGTTTTGTGCCCATTTGAGGCGCGTAATGATGAAAAATTATGGCTTTTTTTCTTGATTATTAAAAAACTTTTGTAATTAGACTGATATACGAGCGAGTATGTATGTATGTACGCTCGAGAGAACAAATTGTGCTTCGGCATTTACTATCTAGATAGTATCTACTATGTACATAACTACACTGTTATAAATATTGGAATATTTTTTAAACTTTGATTTGGTTTGAAAGAAATTTAAAACTTTTTTCGGGTTAAATTTTGAACCTTCGAAAGTTTAAAAGTTTCTTATTCCTTTTTGGTTTAAAATTCAAACTTACAAAAGTTCAAATATTTCAAAGTATTTTTTGGAATAAATTTCATACTTTTTTGGTTTAAATCTTAGACTTTTTCCCATTTAAACTTTTAAGGTTTAAATTTTAAACTTCCATGGGTCGTAAAATTTGGTTTCAGCAAAAAAATTTTAATTTTTGATTTGAAATTCCAACTTCCTTTTTCGAGAAATTAACAATATAAAAAGCTCATTTCGATGGCTGAGAATAAGATCGCCCTATTTCAAAAATTGTTTCAAAAACGCCCTATTCCAAAAATTGTTTGAATAACGTCCTATTTCAGATTTGGCCTCAAAAACGCCCAATTTCAGAATTTGTTTCAATAACGTCCTATTTCAAACAATTATTCAAAAACGCCCTATTTCAGAGAAATATATATGGAATTTTCTGTGAAATAGGGCGTTTTTGAAGCAAAATCTGAAATAGGACGTTATTCAAACAATTTTTGGAATAGGGCGTTTTTGAAAAAATTTTTGAAATAGGGCGAACTTATTCTCAGCCGTCGATTTAGAATTATTAAACAATTTGAATAAATGACTATGTGGCGTTGTTTGAATGGAGAAACAAACAAACACAAAATAATTATGGAAACAGATAAAATTAAGAAGGAAGAAAGGCAGAAAAAGAGGATAGGAAAAAGACATAATATGGAAAAGGATTAAGGGAATGTTGGGGGGTAGAACAATATGGAGGGAAAGGAGAAAAAAGGTTAGGAAAGAAGATACAATAGGGAAAAGCATTAAGAGGATTTGGGAGCAGAATTTTTTTTTAATTTAAACCAAAAAAAGGTTTAAATTTTAAACTTTTGAAAGTCTTAAAATAAATTTTAATTTGGAATAAAATCTAAACCTTAAAAGTTTAAAAATCTTTTAAACTTTTCAAAGTTTACCAACAAAGTTTAAAACTTATACCAAAATTTATTTGAGTGTAACTACGTACACATACGTACACAGCAACGTGCACGCCTTCACATTAGTCTGGATAGATATATACATATATATATATTTTTTTTTTTTGAAACTTTACAAGAATTAGTTTGATTAGACTGTGCGACAATTTCAGGGTCATTATATGGATGCTGAGTAATTTCAATTTGGAATGAAGCTTATAGTAAGGCCTAACAATTGTTTAGGATTCTCAGCTCAAATATTTTTTTGTTGCACTTTAAAATGTTCAGATAAGCGTTGAACCACCCTAATATGTATCAATAAATATTTGTCTTTTCATGTGAACGGTAGTTTTTCATATGTACTTACATATATGTATATACATATTTATGTAGGTTGCTTGTCACTTTTGCGTTGTTGTTGTTGTTTGGCGCGTATTGCCAGTTAAAGTCTTTTTTGTTGTTACTGTTACTTTTGTTCTTTTTATATCTCGCTGAGTTATACTTACTCCTACAATCCGGCCGCCTGTCTTGTTGACACCATGTTGTTACAATCGTTACAACATTTGATGAGCGATGAAGTTGATGACAGCTGATGTGTTGGTGTTGGTTTTGGTATTGGTAGTTACAGTTATGTATGCCGTGACAGTTAGCACCGGCAACGACGGCGCGCATCCCTCAGCTCGTCGATAGTCAGGGAATGAGTTTTGCGATTGCATGTGATTGGATTGGATTGGGCTACCAGCCGGGCCACTCAGTCAGTCAATAACCAAATAAGGGCCATTGGCCGAGATGAGTGACCAGCTGATGTTTTATGTAAATACATTCATACATACCGACATACGACTCGCATGTATAAATATAAATAGGAAGTCTTGGAAAAAAACTGCTCATTTTCAATATGATGATGCAAAGCAATCAGAAAATAGGTGAGTTGGTCTGTATAAGGAATTTAATATTAAATATTTATAGGTTGATTTAAGCGCTCTTCGTCTGTTACATCAAAATGTTTATTCAAACAATATCTATTTTTTGGTGTACTAATTATTTATCGTTGGTACAAATCCTGCGACTGAGACGTCCCAGAGGCTGCCGACTGGTACGACGTCAAGAGGTTCCAACTAAGATCAGGATACAGCGCCCCGTGCCCCAGGTCTATTATAGCTTTTCCGTGGAAGAAATCGTAGTCTGTATGTAACCCCTCCTAATCCAAATTGTTATGCGTCACGGTGTCTATTGGATCGTTTGAAGTCAGGAGGAATATTCGGCTGTATTTATACGGCGCCTCCTCGATACCGGCCCACCTCGGGTAGTAACTTTAACTTACAGCGATTGACCACGATTCTCGCCTTGTCGGGTAAACACAAATAAAGAAATCGATGTAAAGGAGGAGGAGATGTGGAAAGAGAGGGAATCACGACGCGGGGAACAGGATGTCACCATTGCCGATAACTCCTGCCTGGATAGCGTGGTTTCCTACACTGAAGCGGCATAAGTGTGCTCGGCGAAGTAGCAAGAACTGTTGGAGTGTTCATGGAAGCAGGGGCGCGGCAAGTTACGCAATCGAGGGGGAAGGAAGCTCTATCGCGTCGTCAAGCTGCGTTGAAAGTCGTGCAGCTCTCGGCAGCTGGGGTTGATCCAACCTACCTTCCTTATTTCTGTAATATGATCGAGGAGCAGAAGGTGAATGGTGGCAATGAGGGAAGTCCGAGCATAAGCGGAGGAGGAGAGCTGCGCATGATTACCAGTACCAATCCACCACTGCATCAGATGAGATGGCGCTTGGAGTGTTCGAGAGGAAAGTTCTTCGTAGGATTTATGGACCTTTGCGCGTTGGCGAGGGCGAGTATCGACGGAGATTTAACGATAAGCTGTACGAGCTGTACACAAACATCGACATTGTTAAGCGAATAAAGATCCAGCGGCTCTGCCGGGTAGGTCATGTCGTGAGAATGGCTGAAGGTGCTCCGGCCAAGAAAGTATTTCTATGGAAATCCGCTGAACGCAGAAGAAAATGGAGACCTCCACTGCGTTGGGAAGATCAGGTGGACAGTGATGCTGACTACCTAGGTATTGCCAAGTTGCGCCGCTTCTGCGGGGACGTATCTAAGCTTTCGAAGGAGGGTCAGCACTATATTCTCCAAATTAATAAGGAATCAGAGGGCATACTGTAACCCGTGTACGAAAAGATGTCCTGGGGCTTAGCCAAAATTTACCTGCATCACAGAAAAAGGCATCCGACGGATTAAAGCAAGAACGCGCTGGAAGCAGGCGAGGTTGAAAAAGACTTCGAGAACTTGACGCTTGTAGACAGTGTGGGTGACGATGACGAGAAGGCGCTAAAAGTAGGAACCGGAGCGGGAAGCAAGCAGCCAAATGCTGAAAGTCAGGCAGATGAATCTCCAGCGCGGTATGTTGGCGACGAACGAACTCCTCCGTACTCATAAGTAGGGTTCGCTTGATGTGGCGCTGATCCAGGAACCATGGAAAAAACAAAAAAAAAGTCCATAACAAAAGTGCCAAATAAAAAAATGCAATTGCTACAATAAAATACATATTTATGTGCCGTTAAAAATAACACTCAAACATATGTGTTTACATAAACATAAAGCAAGCATTGTTGTTGTAATGATTGTTTTGGTCCTTATGGCAAGCAACTCAATTTGACTGTAAGCATTATTACCTCTAATACGGTTGTAATTGTAGACGTCGTTGTTGTTGTTGTTGTTGTTGTTGATTTGATGTTGATGTTGTAGCTTTTGAACCACCGACTATGTTTATGTTAAAACATAGATGCACCACCTGCCAGTCAGTCAACACTCCAAAATTTTACAATTTTAACAACAACAACAACAAAGCGTATAACCATTGTTAACGTGCATAAACAGACAGACAGACACACAATCAAACGTAATACAATATTTATGTAGTAAGTAAGTGTTTGGTTGTAGTATCCAAGTGTTTAGGCCACATAGGTACACACAAACATACATAGGTATGCACGTTCAGGTGTAGCTCTTATACTCAACGGCAGCAACGCCACGTGGCAATTTGCCACGTACATACATACGTACACACATAAGCACCAGCATAAACAGCAATTCACATACATATATTTGCTAGCACACTACATTCGCAAAATTTACGCCTTATATGGGGCTTATTTCATATGCTCATAAGGTTGTATGAAGCAGTCCTTGTATTAAGCTTGCTTTTGTCATGTTGATGTCATCAGTTCATAAGGAATGTTCTCTTTCACTATCTGAGACGAACCCTTATTCCGTATTCGCTTATTCTTCATACGAAATAAGGCTTTTATGGAGTTTAGTTGCCTTATCATAAGGCTTTGTTAAAATATTTGTTTGGAACAATGAATTAAATGCAAATAGGTACACTCAGGGGAAAAACAGCATTTTAAAATCAAAAATAAAATTTTTTGTTTTCATAATGCACGTTTTTAACCAAACCATTTTTATTTTAACAATGAAAATCTTTAAATTAAAAACGAAATTTTTGAATTAAGAATGAAATTTTTGAAGTAAAAATGCATTTTGGATTTAAAAAGAAACATACTTAAATTAAAAATGAAAATGAATGTTGATTCAAAACTCGCTCTTTGTTCAAAATTTTTTTGTGAGAACTCCAACAAAAACAATAATGAGAATCGATTTTTTTTAATTTTGTTTTAACAATGATTCATATAATTCATGGATTCTTTTTTAGGAAAGGGGAAGTATAAATAGGTTACTACAATTCAATTTAATGTTTAATGTTCCACTATGTGATGGCGTTGGATTGAATTTCAGGTTGATGTCATGGTTCGAATCCGGAGGAGAATATAAAATAAAGAAGAAAAAGGAGAATAAGAAATAAAGATAGGAAACAGTTAAGGCGAAGTAGAAAAGAAGAGGAGAACAAGCGGAGGCTACATTTTTGTAGTTAGGATTCGGATTGAGAGAACATGAAGAGAATGCCGTTGGATACAATTTCGAATCCGGAAGAGAAAATGATATAGAGAAAATTGCAGCGTTTTTTTCTCATAGTGCTTAAAATAAAACTAAACACTTTTAAATTTAAAATGTTTTTTCTTGATTTAAACATTTTACAATGTACATTTTTAAAATAAAAATGTTGGTATTTACATCACTTTTAAATACGTTTTTGTCCATTTTAAGCAAGTTTTCATATGTTTTTATAATTTTTCTTCCCTGAGTGTAATAATAGAAATAAAAAATATGAAGAAAAAAACAAAGAAGAAAATAAACACGAAATAAACATTTTCGCTTCGCCTAGACACGAGCGAAAGCGAAAAATTCTAACATGTTTCCGTTTGTTTTAACAGAAAGCGCCGCTGCTGTAAATATTCCTTATTTCTTTCCAATCCTTTTTGGTGGGTATGTATGTACATAGATACATGCCCAAATGTCTAAAGGTGAGGTAGAGTATATGTAAGTGATGGCCGGCCGTTGCGCCGTTACCACTTATCTGCTTATTTGGTTGGTTGGTTGGTTGGTTGACTGCCAGTTGCACTTGCCGCCGGGCAACAATACTTAACCCAAAACGAAAGTTAATTATAACGCTTTGTTGCTGCTTTTCATTTGGCCATTATCAGTGTTTTGGGTGTCTCTTTATGTGTCTGCATACATACATATGTATGTGTGTGATAATATTTGCAACCTGTCGGCCGTGACTTGTTACAACATAAAAGAAAATATAAATGTCGCCTGCAGATAAATAAATATGCATGCAACAACATGAACGAACGAACTAACGAACGAAAAAAGTGAAAAGGTCAACATGGCAATAGCAGATGGCTGCTTGGTTGGTATTTAAAATATTTTCAGTGCGGTGTTTTGGTTATTTTAAACTGAATACTGTGCACATTCACGGAGCGTGTGCTTATATATACATATATATGCATGTATGTAAGCATACATATATTCATTTACATATATAATATACATGAATTTTTGTACCACATACGCTAATACAGTCACCATTTTATGTGTTTTGTGTTTGTCATTGCCCTTGACGGGGCAGTAATTGCTTTTGTCGGAAGATTTTTCAATTTAATTTGAGGTTGTATGCATGTTTTTGTGTTTTTGTATGTATTTGTCTATGTATGAGTGGTAAGAACTTTCGTTTATTTGCGGAATATTGCTAAGCTTTAGAACATATTTTTCGGTGAACATTTCTACCGTTAGAAAATTTTAATTATAATTTTTTACATTGTTAGCATCTATTAGGGTTAAGATTTATAGATATTTAGTTTAAGGTATCACCCTGTTATGTCAAATTAGTTATAAGTTATATGAAGTGCCCTGTGTTGGCGGCCATTTGGTGTTGGGCTGTCAAATAAATAGACACTTCCGGGATAGACTTGAGCACGAAAAGTGTGCAACCAAAAATAAATCGATAGAAAAATCGTCAATCTGTAATAAAATAAATCAGATAACAACTTTCAGGTGTGGGGTGCGTATTCTAGCATCCCCTTAATATAATATTGATGCGTGAAACAAGGAACATGAAAGCAAATATGGCCACAGCGAAAACGAGCACCGCAATATCAACTACAAGTGCTGCTGAGGTACCTAGGAAAGCCACTGCTGATACAGTTTTCACCACTGGTGCCATGCATATGACCACTTCCAGCTTGGGCCATACAACTTCAACCGCTGCTTCCACCGCTGCTCATATTGGCCCATCGGCTCATACCGCTGTTTCCACTGGTACTCCTACGACCGCCGCTCCCATATCTACTGCCGCACAACCTATTGTTTCCACCGCCGCTCGCGCTGTCACAACTCATACTGTTTCCACCGCTGAAAATACGATCATGGCTCAGGGTACTCCTACGACCGCTGCTCCCATATCTACTGCCGCACAACCTATTGTTTCCACCGCCGCTCGCGCTGTTACAACTCACACTGTTTCCATCGCTGAAAATACGATCATGGCTCAGGCCACCGAAGGATCACTTATGACTACCGCTGCTTATACTACCGCAGCAAACAATATATTCGCTGCTCCTATGCCCGTTGCCTATTCCACTATAAACCTTGACTCTGCTCCATTGTATGGAAATGCCAGTCCATCGGCTTTAAGTGAGGAAGCGAGCCGGCTAGAGGAACAGCTGAGAATCCTGAAGCTTCGTCGGGAAATAGCTGAGCTGGAAGGTTATATTAACATAGGAGCACCAAGAAAATACTTAAATTTTGAGGAACTCGAAGCCGCCGTACCTAAATTCAGTGGAGATGACCACCGAGATGTTAATAAGTGGTTCATACAATTCGAAGATTATGTGGAAGCAAACAATTTCAACGAAAGGTATAAATGCCTAGCCTTACGCCGCTGTATGACCGAAACGGCAAAGGAGTGCGTCCTTAACCATGGGTTAACCGATTATAACGGTTTAAAATCTTTACTTCAAAGCATGTTTCGGCGCAATAATACTAGGCAAGAAATTTACCGCCAGCTACGAGCGCGGAAGCTGAAGGCTTCGGAGTCGTGTGTCGCCTATGTAGTTGCGATGCAGTCCATTGCGTCCAAGGCGGACATAGAGGAAGAGGAGCTGGTTGATATTATAATTGACGGTATACCGGATAGCAGTAACAACATCAGTCTCTTATATGGGGCCAGCTCCATCCAAGAGCTAATCCGGCGCATGGAGAGGTATGAGCAGCGCCGTTCTATGCCCATAGCAACCAGGTCCTCTGCTCCTCCGGCTATACGCAACACTCAAACCAAGCCGACTGTCAAGCCCGCTGCCCCCAATGACCTGGCGCAGGTACGTTGTTTTAATTGCTCCCAGTTTGGGCATTACCAGAGCAGTTGCCCAAAGCCAATCCGACCACAAGGATCTTGCTTCACATGCCATGAGATGGGCCATATCCACAACAATTGCCCGAAAAAGCGAAGCCGCAGTACTGATGTAGCCGCAGTGTCCGAAGAAGCCGACCAAATTAATGTTAAGCAATGGGTAAGTGTGGCCTTTTGTATGTCGAACCGAATCAGAAACACAGGTTTTACAAATATTTATTCTCTTCTTGACTCCGGTAGCCCTATTAGTCTGGTTCGGAAATCAAGCGTCCCACTAGGTACTATTGTACCATCACATGCACATCCGACAAAATTTAGTGGCATCGGAAAATTTAGAATAAACTCGTTTGGCACAATTTTATGTGCAGTGAAATTTCGAAATAAAACTCGATATGTACAATTAATGGTAGTTCCTGATGATACAATTTCAACACCTATGATACTTGGTCGGGATTTTCTGAAAATATTTAACATATATTTGGTAGAAGTAAATAAAAATATTGACAATGAACTTGAAAAGCAAAATTGCCCAAAATTTGAATTGAATAATGAATTAAATAAAGTTTCGTTTAGTATAAAGCACAGTGTTTCTGATCCGGTAGTTAAATTGGCTGATGACGACTGGAGAGGGGGGATCTATACTGGTAAGATAACTCAAGATGAGGTCAGTGAAAGAGGTATCAGTACGTCAAAAACATGCAAGAATAGGTCAGAAAGTCCAAATAGCGAAGTTAGTGAGCGAACCGATGAATATACCGAGGCTATAAGAAGTTTAAGTGCAATCAACTTTGAACATGAATTAGATATTGACCTAGGACCTGGATTAGATAGCGAAAAGCGAGGAGCAATATCGAAAATTTTGATGGATTCATACATTAATCCGTTAGTCCCGGAAAGGAACCCCTTTGATTATAAGATGGTAATTCGGCTGACTGACGATACACCTTTCCACTGTTTGCCGAGGCGCTTGTCATTCCATGACAAGAGCTTGGTTCAGAGAATTACTGACGACTTATTGGATAGGCGGATAATACAACCTAGCAATTCTCCTTACGCTTCAGCTATAGTGTTAGTAAAGAAGAAGAATGGGGATGTACGAATGTGTGTCGATTATAGGGCGCTTAATAAAAAGACGGTCAGAGATAACTTTCCATTGCCTTTGATAGAAGATTGTATCGAGTACATGTCTGGAAAGAAATGGTTTACTCTTTTAGATCTGAAGGATGGATTTAACCAGCTGATGATGGACAAAGAATCCATTCCGTTGACAGCTTTTGTTACTCCCCATGGACAATTCGAATATCTCCGAATGCCTTTCGGACTAAAGAATGCCCCAGCAAATTTCCAACGATTTGTTTACAATATTTTTAGGGATTTGATAGACTCGAAAGAAATTGTAGTTTATATCGATGACATTCTTATTGCGTCCAAATCCTTGGAAGAACATCTCCTCACTGTAGAAAAAGTCCTGCGAAGGATTTACGAAAGAGGTTTAGAACTTAAAATGGAAAAGTGTAAATTTGGTTACAATAGGATAGAATACTTAGGGTACGTTGTTAGTTCGGCTGGAATACAACCATCCAATGCTCATGTTCGCGCAATAGCTGAGTACCCGGTGCCCAAGGATCACAAAGAACTTCGTTCATGCTTGGGGCTGTTCTCCTATTTTAGGAAATTTGTGCCATCATTTTCAGAAACTGCCAAGCCACTGTTAGATCTTTTACGCAAGGAAACACCATATAATTTTTCAGAAATCTGCCTAAAAGCTTTCAAGACCCTGAGAGACGCATTAGTTAAGTCTCCAGTGTTAGCAATATATGATCACCGACGTGAAACAGAACTCCATTGCGACGCCAGTTCTCATGGGTTTGGGTCCGTTTTACTACAAAGGCAGGACGATAAGAAACTGCATCCAATCGCCTATTTTTCGAAAACTACTTCTGCGGCTGAATCCAAATACCACAGCTTTGAGCTGGAAACGCTCTCCATAATATATGCCCTTCGAAGATTCCGAATTTATTTAGAGGGAATACCATTTATCATCGTTACAGATTGCAACTCGCTTGCAATGACCCTAAAAAAAAAACAGGTTAACCCTCGGATAGCACGATGGGCCTTAGAATTGGAAAACTTTAATTATTTTGTTCAGCACCGAAAGGGTGTAAATCTCGGTCATGTGGATGCTTTGAGCCGTCTCCCACGGCAAAATGGTGAAACCGGTACCGTAGACACTTCTGAGCACGATGGAGATTCGACAATAGGAATTTTAGAAGATTATTGCGATTGGGACGGACATCAGACAGACTCAAATACATGCGAAACTGTGGCTGCCATTGATAACAATGATGTTGACTTCCTAATACAAGTTGCACAGAATAGGGACCCGAAACTTAAACAACGCATGGCCGAACTGGAAGAGGGGGAAGTAGTAGGGTATGAACTTATAGACGGACTGGTTTTTCGCAGACTTGGTAGTGACTCTTTGTTATGTGTACCACTAGAAATGGAGGACAATGTTATCCGCATGATACATGAAAAGATTGGGCACCTGGGGGTTGACAAGTGTTATGATCAAATACGTAAACACTATTGGTTCGAACACATGAAAGACAAAGTTCATCGCTTTATTCAAAACTGCATTAAGTGTATTTTATATTCTGCCCCAGCTCGATCGAATCAACACCATCTTTATAGTATCCCAAAGACTCCTATACCATTCGACACCCTTCACGTAGATCACTTCGGCCCTTTACCAGCTATTAAGTCAAAACGCAAGCACATATTGGTAGTGATAGATGGCTTTACTAAATTTGTTAAATTATACCCAGTTAATTCTACGAGCACAAAAGAGGTTTGTTGTGCATTAGATAAATACTTTGGTTACTATAGCCGACCGCGACGCATTGTTACAGATAGAGGGACATGCTTTACATCGTTAGATTTTAAAAGCTTTCTCTCGAAAAGGAACATCGACCATGTGAAGGTGGCGGTGGCATCACCCCAAGCGAATGGGCAGGTTGAAAGGGTTAATCGTGTTATAAAAGCAATGCTCAGTAAGTTAACTGAATCTTTGGAACATTCAGATTGGGTTACGAAACTCGGTCAGGCAGAATACGCAATGAATAACACGGCACATAGCACTACTAAACATACTCCTAGTGAGCTACTGTTTGGAATTAATCAGAGGGGTTGTATAGTAGATGGGTTCACTGAATTCTTGGAGGACAAGCTATTGAATTATACTGCCAGGGAACTGACTGTCATGCGGGAAAGCGCTTTAGAAAAAATAGAAAAGTCTCAGGAGTATAGCTTAAAACATTTCCTTAGGAATAGTGTGCCGGCAAAGAAATATTCAAACGGTGATTTTGTAGTGATTAGACATATTGATACCTCGTCTGGAACGAATAAGAAATTTATACAGAAGTACCGCGGCCCTTATGTTATACACAAAGTTCTTCCAAATGATCGTTACGTTATTAGAGACATAGATAATTGCCAACTTACGCATTTGCCTTACGATGGCATAGTGGAAGCTGTAAGAATACGAAAGTGGCTTTCCCCCGTCGACGAGAGCCGCAACCCTCCCAAGTCATCTACGCCAGCTGGTCACACTACCATTTGAGTTATTGTATAGTATTGATTGAGGTCAATCAAATTAGTCAGATTGGCCGAGATGTTAGCATCTATTAGGGTTAAGATTTATAGATATTTAGTTTAAGGTATCACCCTGTTATGTCAAATTAGTTATAAGTTATATGAAGTGCCCTGTGTTGGCGGCCATTTGGTGTTGGGCTGTCAAATAAATAGACACTTCCGGGATAGACTTGAGCACGAAAAGTGTGCAACCAAAAATAAATCGATAGAAAAATCGTCAATCTGTAATAAAATAAATCAGATAACAACATATAAGGTCATATCGTCCCCTCAATATAACAATAGCGTATAATTTTTTTTGGGTTTTGAGAAAATCGAGTTTAAAGTTTTTGTCAAATCAGATATCTATTAAATTTTTGAACAAGAAATTATACACCATTTTTTCCAATGACATTTTGACCCACTTTGTGGAAGTAGAATTTGACGAAATTTTGACCAGACATAGAATCAATTATGGAGATTCTAAATATGCAATAAAAAAATAATGGCGTATGAGCACATACGCTATTGTTATATTGAGGGGACGATATGTACATATGTATTAAGGTGGAGTGAAAACATATGGAGATTTTTTTTTGTTCTTTTTTTGAACGTACCAGCAATGAAAAGTTGCCTTTATACGAGTTAATGAACCCCACAAAATTTTATGGCGATAGGACGACGTTTTTAACTGCCCCCAGCCCCGCAAAGTTGAAAGCAATAAGCACGATCTGGTACAAATGTAAAATTTCTAAAATTATAAAATCAAAAAACGAAGTATGAAGATTGATAAAGATGGCCAAGCTGAGTATTAAGGTGAATTTATTTATTTTTTTGGAAATAGCAACAACAAAAGTTATTAAAGGTCCAAGTTTATATTATGCATTTTTTAAATTGCAATTACTTAAAAACTACTGTACCGATTTCGAATATTTTTATGCCGTTCAATAGGTATTTGGATTCCCTTCCCTTCATATTTCGTTTTTTGATTTTATAATTTTAGAAATTTTACATTTGTACCAGATCGTGCTATTTTTTTCAACTTTGTGGGGCTGGGGGCACCTCTAAACATGCGAGTAGGTCAATAAAATTTTACAGGCTTATTTCTGGGCTACAAAGGTGCCGTTCTGGCTTTGGAACAAATTGAATTTCCAAAAAAAAATTTTCACTCCACCTTAATATGTATGTATGTATTTCATCAAGTATTTGAAGATTTTAACAAAGCTCGTTGTGCCGCTCACAATAATACTTCATACTCAAATTTGAATATTAATTTTATAAATGTCGGTGCAAAATTTCTTTAAGATATCCATAATATTAAAAATCTAACATAAATTTTATCCACGATATTTCGGCGATTATTTTGGACCGATTTTAAGAAAGAACAAGCAAGCAGAATCCGGAAGTCAGACATTCAACTTCCGGGACACGTAGCTTCAGGCTATTAACATATCCGTGCGTCGTGTGGATTGGCGCCCCTCGCGTCGGACGGGCGGGATATGGAGGGTAAACCGTTGGGTATTATTATTCCTGTCGAAAATGAGACCCCTATCAAATAATTATCTCAACGCTCTTTCGAAAATAAGAATAAAAACTGTATCATTAAATATATAGTCAGTCAGTTCCGTGATGGGACTACTTCTACATTTTGAAGGTGGATAAAATAGTCTAGAAAATTATTCACAATAAAATTTCACTAGGGAGCGCCTCAGAAAAAATCTTTGTAAAAAGAATCTAACAAGATCATAGAAAGCAAAAAACGCATATTGCTCGGAAATATCAAACAACATGCCTCGATATACATACACCCTGCAGTAAAAATCCGCAATGATTCCTTAATGAATCACTGATGCAATTCACCTATGACGAGGAGGCATCAGTGAATACTTTCATATAAAGACTGCTGATTTTTTCATATAAATGGTTTGCTTTCCTCAGAAAAAAAAAACAAAAACAAATAAAAATATACTGAGTTATGACGACAGTGATGAATATTCAACAAGGAATCATCACTGATCCTTCAGCAGTGAAACAAATTTACTGCAGGGCATACATACCTACGCAATACACCTGTATGAAAAATTTAAAAGTATTAGATTTTTTTTTATTATAAAGCTATGCATGTCTTAAGTTGTTACTTTTCTCTTTAAGTTTAGTTTTCTTTCTTCTTCTTCGTTATAATACGTTTTCTTCTTGTGAAACTTATGTCTTTTCTTTATTCCAGATTATTATTCCTCACTTCCTTCTAATTGTTTTCCTTTCTATTAATTTTTTCGGCCTCGCCATGTTTCCTCTTAATTTTCTCATCGCATTTTTCTTCCTTACCATCCTCATACTACCCACATTATTGCATTTTTATTCAAATATTTAGTTTTCGTTGGCTTTGTATATACATAAGTAAGTCTGTATGTATTTTTAATTTGTATAAATGCACACATCAAAATTAAATTATGTACATGTGTAGTAATTTGCGCTTTAAAACTTTCAAACAATACAAAATAAATTATGAAAGTGCTAATTAAAATAATTTTTTATGTACATACATATATGTACGTATGTATACAAATGTATTTATGTACCTACATACATATGTATGTTATTTATAGCATTCATTCATCGTTGAATGGCGTGTAAATTTAAATAAATATTTCATTTGTGCAATACTCGCGTCCAAATATTATTCAGACAAGAGAAAACACGTACGTAACATACTCAAGTACATATGCTTCAAAAAATGTACGCCTTATATGCGGCTTATTTCACATGATCATAAGGTTTTGTATTTTTATGCCTGAAATCTCTAGGGAATGTCAGTTATATTAAGCATTCCTCATATTAAACCATGATTTTGCTGTGTTGATATCAGTTCATAAGAAATTCACTCCCCCTCTTTATATGAGAGCTTTAGGAAGGCTTACTCGCCATGGTAAATATCATTCCTTATATAAGGGCTTATTATTAATTTAAAATATTGGTTCGGAACAATTGAAAAAATCTACCAAATAAAAAACCCCAAATATTATTAAACAGTATGAAGAAAAAGAAAGAATAAAAGAATAAACATATTTACTTCGAGCTAGACACGACTGAAAACACAGAATTACATATGTTGATACTTATGTGCGTACCAAATAAGCGAAAGAATATGTATTTATCGTAACAGAAACTCTAATATTTTGTTAAAACATTTTTTGCCTTTAACAGAGAGCACAGCTGATATATTCCTTACTTCGTAAAACTCCTTATAACACATTTATACAAATGAAATGCAAAAATGCCCTCTAGCATTTGATATGCAATTTCATGCTTATAAACATATACATATGTATGTACATACATAAATTTCCGCTTATGCACTTATTATAGCTTTAGAGAATATTTTTCAGCAAAAACTTTCTCCATAACACATTTTGTTCAAAAAAATAAAGCATTTCATGAAACATAATTGAGAGAATATATTACGTACGTAGGTATGAGCTTAAAATGCATGCCTGTGCATATTCATATGCTCACATATTTATGCAAGTATATACATATAAACATATGCACATACATACCTATGTATTTATGCACTCTTCTATGTTTGCAAGTGACCGGTGACCACAGCAATTCTAAATTTTTTAGTTCGTGAATAAATTTTTGAATATTTTCACTCAAAGTTAATGATTATCCTATGATAATCGAGCAAGCGGGTAGATGGTGGGTTGTTGTAGTTGTTGCTGTTAGCAAAGCATAACATTGGATTACAAAGCATTTCGCCAATTTTATGCACATACATATGCATACGTTCGAATAAGACTTATGTGACTTGCACAGTAAAAACTCGATATAATTTGGCTGCAAGTAAAGGTTTAAAGTCCTGAAACAGGCTATTGATTTACATGGAGCTCTGCTCATATAAGCACACACAAAAGACGTCGAACGTATATCATTTGAGCAAATTGACCATTTTGAAAAGACTTTAGTTAATTTCACTGTCCAACAACATTTTTCAACAGAGTAACTATGGTATTTTCCTGAAAGGTACATAGTTGTGGTCACTTTTGGCAAACAAACTAAAGCTCTAGCAAGTCTGAGTAGCTATTTATTTGTACTCTGGAAAATATATCAGAAAAAAGCCAAATTTGAATAGTAGGCTAGCTGAAAGATGGAATATTCCAAATAATTGTCTTTTCTTATTCAAATATCAATATCAAAAGAATAAAAAATCATTTTATTTGATTTTTTCAAGAAACGTTTTTATAATAAAATTTGATTAACAAAACAAAAAACAACTAATACAACAAATTAGTAAAAAAAAAATTTTTTTGTTAATGTACATATATCTATATTTTTTTTCTTAAGTAAGAAACAAAATTAGTACCTGAAAGAGTTTTTTTTTAGTGCTTAGCACGAAATTTTTATTTTTAATTCAATTTTTAGTACACCTTCGCTGTAAATAGTTGAATTTTTTTCCACTTACCCCAACAATTAGTACCTTAATATTTTTCCTAATTGGTCAAAAAACCAACTGAAGACATCTTTATTACTTTGGAAGTTATTAGATACATTTTTTTTAATAAAATTTGATTAATAAAACAACAAAAAATCATAATAAAAGAATTAATACAAAAAATTAGCAAAAAAAATATTAAAAAAATTTATAAATTTTTTCTTTAAGTAAAACACATTTTTTAGTTCCTTGGTATTTTTGCTAAACTAAACAAAAAAAAAAAAACAATTGATGATATTTTCTTTTACTTTGCAAGTTATTTGATATGTATATGCTGCTACTATCGAAATTGAATCGCCCACTGTGCAGCGACTTGCAACTATTCAAAAAGTTTTTTAGACTTTTTTAAAAAACATTTTTATAATTAAACCATAGATGCCCAAGCCCTATACTCGCATACACATTTTGTTTTTGTAATGCTCGTAAGTATAGGATTTTACTCGCCTATACACTTCCATAAGAAATTTGTGTATATGGCGAGCATAGGCGAGCATAGGAAAATAAAATTTTTATACTCTCGAAACGTTTCTATGGAAATACAAAAACAATTTTTTATTTTGATTCGAATATATCCAACCCAGCAATGAAAAGAATGAAATGTGGGACATATATGTATGTATGTACATATATATACATATGTATACTAATTTGATTCGTTCATATTTTCGATAATGTTATCCATGTCTATTTCAACATTTGTGGTTGATAGTTGCAAAACTGACTCGAGGTGTTTGTCTGAGATCCGGTTTCTGTGTTTTGATTTTACAATTTTTAATTTTGAAAATACACTTTCACATTTACGTATGTATATGTACTAAAAACATTGACGAAAATTTTAAAATAAACGCTCGGAGGCAAAGATATTTAATTTTGTCACACTAATAATTAATTAATTATTTATTTATATATTTTGAAAAATTTAGAGAGCATTGAAAATTAATTAATAAATTCAGTAATTCTAGCCAAAGTCCATAAATCTCGTATTAAAAATGTTTTTAAGCTTGGATTTTTAGTTAATTTCGACCATCAGTCTGGTTTGTGTCCTAATTTTTTTAATGGGTTATCGAGATGTCAATCAAGTTTTAAAAAACTACAAAAACAAACATATAGAAAAACAATTTTTTTTTCTTTAAATTATGACATTGCTCGCCCGTAAGAAATGTTTGGGCATCATTGAATTAAACATTATTAATAAAACAAAAAAATTAATAAAAACAAGTAAGGAAACCTAAGTTCGAGTGGAATCGAACATTAGATACTCAGCTGTATGCTTTCATTGTTTGTTTGCGTTTGATGGAAACACGGTGTAGGTACTTTATATAAAGCGAGTGCTGCATAAAGTGGGCGTAGCCACGCCCATTTTCAAAATTTTTATCAGTCATCCAACTAAGCATATAAATATTATTCTTTGTGCAAAATTTCATTCCTTTTTGACTTCTAGTTACAAAGATGTCACGTTAAAAATTCCCAAAGGGAGTTCCAGAAATATCTTTGTTAAAAAGTAGACGTCATAAACCGATTTCAATAAATTTTTGCGTGTCTATTAACACATGTCATAAAAGTGTATAAACCAAGTTTCGTCATAATATCTCAATTATTTGTGGAGTTATAGGCTAAGAAATCTCGTATATTAACATAATATAATACAATGGCGCTATTATAACTCTGACGAGTTTTATGGCCGAGCTTCTCTCCCAATTCGAGGTGTGCTCCTTTTTGTTTTTCCTACTAATTGGGTGGACCTACAGTTTTATGCCGGCTCCGAACGGCGAATGCATTTTTTGTGAGAAGCTTTTTCATGGCAGAAATACTCTCGGAGGGTATGCCGCCCACTGCCGAGAGATGACCGCTGCTCTTAAAAAACCCAATAATTGGATTTTTACTAATTAGAAAAATTTGTTTGGCTCGGACCGTGGTTTGAACCCGAGACCTCTGGCATAGCAGGCGAGCACTCTACCCACTGCACCACAGCGGCTCTCGTATATTCCTTTGTCTAAAAAGAGGCGGTGCCACGCCCATTTTCCAAAATTTTTCTATTTTTTGTTTCCGGTCTATTGTGGAACTCATGCCACAAAATTTCAATGATATATCTTTATATTTGACAGAGATATCGCTTAAAATGTTTTTATTAGGTCACTTTATAAGACCCATATATAAAAGTGGGCGTGGTCGTCAACCGATTTTAGTAATCTTTCGTCCACACATTTGGCTAAGTAATTTTATCACGCGTACCAAATTTCATCGATATATCTTTAACGGTTTCTGAGTTATGGCTTATAAAACTTTCAATGTTTGCCCCTTAATAAGTGGGCGTGGCACCGCCCATTTTCCAAAATTTTTGTACTTTTTGTTTTATGTCCGTAGTTGGACTCCTGCCACAAAATTTCAGTGATAGATCTTTATATTTGACAGAGATATCGCTTAAAATGTTTTTATTAGGCCCCTTTATAGTTCCCATATATAAAAGTGGGCGTGGCCGTAAACCGATTTTGATAATTTTTCGCCAAACCATTTGCCTAAGTAAGCAAATTACGCACACCAAATTTCATCGATATATCTTCAACGGTTTCTGAGTTATGACATATAAAACTTTCAATGTTTGCCCCTTAATAAGTGGGCGTGGCACCGTCCATTTTCCAAAATTTTTGTACTTTTTGGTTTATGTCCGTAGTTGGACTCCTGCCACAAAATTTCAGTGATAGATCTTTATATTTGACAGAGATATCGCTTAAAATGTTTTTATTAGGCCCCTTTATAGTTCCCATATATAAAAGTGGGCGTGGCCGTCAACCGATTTTGATAATTTTTCGCCAAAACATTTGTCTAAGTAAGCAAATTACGCATACCAAATTTCATCGATATATCTTCAACGGTTTCTGAGTTATGACATATAAAACTTTCAATGTTTGCCCCTTAATAAGTGGGCGTGGCACCGCCCATTTTCCAAAACTTCATCAAATTTCTTCATAAGGGCCTGAGCTCAATACGTGGGTAAAATTTTATCACTCTAGCTATATTAGTGGCTGAGATTCCAAATTTCCGATTTTTTCTATATAGGAAAAGTGGGCGTGGTCATGGTCCGATTTCGCCCATTTTCAATACCAACCGTCCCAGTCTCGATACCAACTTGCATTTCAAATTTCATCAAAATATCTCAATTTTTACGCGAGTTATCCTGCGTACGGGCGGACGGACGGACATGGCTCAATCGATTTCTCTTTTCACCCTGATAATTTTGATATATATAAGTCCATATCTATCTCGATTATTTCATTATGTTACAATCCACCGTTATGAAATCAAAATTATAATACTCTGTGTACTAGTACAGCTGAGTATAAAAATTATAAAAAACATTGATTTCGGTAAGTGGAAAATTGATAAAAAAAAAAAATAAAAATTTCGTGTTAGATACTAAAAAAAACTATTCTAGCTAACAGATTAATGTACTAATGATTTATTACAATAAATGAAAATGAAATGAAATTTCAATTACAATTTGCAAAGAACAATTTAAGGACAGTTTTAAGCTAATTTGAGACCGTTTCAACCCGTTCGGAAAGAATTTAAAAGGCCTGTTTAGCAATCTCTTTTCAACACATTTCGGAATTATTTCCTTAACACAAACACAAATCGAAAATATTCGAAAACATTCTTGCAGTCTATTCAAGTTGAAATAACCTACCATATTACAACTTTAACCATCCTTTCAATTTTATCATTCTCTTGTTGTTCAATTTATCCAAATTTCACTGTACAAATGCAGATACAAAGGTCATATTTAAGCGCAGGTATGTGCTTACATATAAACAATTTTTGGATGAGTAAAATAGAGTAATGCGAAAACTATTGAATATTTAATAACAAAGTAACATTCAAGTATGTATATATGTACCTATATATATAAACGTAAAAGAGACACCGTAAAAGAGTGAGTAAGCGTCTGAGTTGAAAGTGAAAACCACAACTCTCCTCCCCCTTATGCAGTGGAGTTTTTCATGTAGAAAAGCAAAATGCTGAAACACGCTTAACTATTACCTACATACATACATAGTTTTCATGTTGCACATACATACCCTGTAGGGAAAATCTCTAGTTTCGAACTAGGTCGCTTCTAGTGCATTTTTCGACACTACTAGTGCGAGTTAAATCTCTTATACATGTTATCAACTGGCGAATTTAACACGGCGATGTCCTAGGCGGTGTCAATTGTCCCTCTCTGCACTACATTTTCGATAGTTTATGCTAGTTCGTTTATTGGCACAATTTCGATAGTTCTGAACTAGCTACAATTACCTAAAAATTCTACAGTTTTACATCTGCAGCTTAAGTGCAGCATTTGACACACTTCATGCAAGTGGCGCGATGGCCGACTGGCTAACGCGTGTGCCTTTCAATCTGAGGGGCGCGGGTTCGAATCCTGTCGGTATCAACACTCAAAAAAAAAAATTTCTCTCGATCAAAGACATAATTTTCCTTATTTTGAACACGCGTCCCAATACAAAATTTTCTTTGTTTTGTGTAAATTTTCTCAAAAATGTGGAAAAAACATAAAAAAACATTCAAACAAATTCGTTGCCATGGGGATTTGTATGGGAATTTAATTTCTCAAAATTAAAGAAATCAACAAAGGAAAGTTGGGAATGGAATGGCACTTAAAGAATTTTTCATTATTTTAATGTATGAATTTTTTCAAAACAAGTATATGAAACCATGGTAACAACAATATTTTATAAACCTTTTAACATGTTTTAAGGAAAATTTACTCAAAACAAAGAAAGTAGTGTTCAAAATAGGTAAATAATTTCTTTGACCCCTCCATATATTTTTTTTTCTCTCAGTGAAGGTGGATGATAATTTTTTTTTTTTTTATTTTTTTTAACTAAAACTTTTTTATTTATTTATTTAATAAAAATTTACAATAATATTTAAAAAGTAATAAAATCAAAAAAAATTAAAAAGAAGCCTGAGAGATCGGAAAAGCATAATTTGGGGAACATTTCATTTCATACAAGAGGCAAATTGAAAACTCTTTATATAAAATGATTCACTAAACATCTGAGAATTGCAGAAATATACGAAGCCGACGGCAATTGAACGAACGAAAAATTTTCATAGAATTTTTGTCACTTCGAAATTACATACAAATCAAAGTGTGTCTTACAATGGTCACTCAATTCACTCCTTCTGAACTGGTGAGGGTCTAACTACAATTGATCTAGTTCCCCTTTGACACCTTTTCGCTAGTTCGGAACTAGAAATTTTGCTCACTAGTTATTGAGTTCCCTGCAGGGTAACCACAAAACAGCCATTAACATATGTATGAGCTATACAAATACACACATACATACATATTTATGCATGCAACGGTATTAGTCTGAAGCTTATAAAGTATTTGTTTACGATCATGTTGAAAATCTGCATTTAACAATTTATCCGACTAAGCAGCACAGCCAACAAATGAACGTAAGCTGTGTGAATATGCAAAAAGGAAGAAGAAGAAGAAGAAATGTGAAATCAACAGCTTTTGCTTTGCCAATGAAAGAGCTAAATTGCATATATTTATGTTAAAAGTTATTTAAGTTGGCACATAATTTTGGCATGAAAATGCAAAATAGAAAAAAATTGCAAATCAGTTTGTGGTGTCATTGCTAATATTTTGCTATCAAAATTGATATGAATACATTTATGTAAGTATGTGAATACAAATAACTGGACTTATAGATTAATTTCTAATATAAACAGTTGGGCGGATAGAGAGCAAGGCTTCCACTGACTTGACTGTACTGATATGTTAGTCTTCTCTTATGTGAGAAGCAGGATTAGCCCAACTGACTAGCAGATCGCGCTAGCTCCAGGCTATTGCAGAACTAATTCAAAAAGAGACAGGGCTGGATCTCGTTCTCTGCCAATGCAATGCTTTTAGCTGTCTTTTTTAACACGGCTATGTCCTACGAAATGCAATTTATTAATAATATAGCGTATGGTACGAAAGAAACAATTTTTAGAGTTTATTATGATCGGAAAAAGGAATAAATAAATGATGTATTGTGGTACGATTTTCCGTCATCCCTTGTCAAGTTTGGTTTGGAGACAAACCGGTTTCGGCTAATATGCGCCATCTTCAGTGTCTTCTTTCGTTCTGAGTTATTTTGTGTAAGTTCGATAGTATTTATAGTAACTAACTTCCGTCGTTTTGTTCAGGTACTTCGTGTTCATGTGATGTGTTCGTGCATTCGTGCGTTCGGGTGATGTGTTTGTGAGTCTGAGTTGTGTGTTTAGGTATGCAAATCTATTTTTTGTCATATTTTCATTATTGTACCCTCATTAACCAGGTAGGTAAAAGTCCGTTATTGTCCGTTTGTGTGTTGTTTTGTTTATCTCGGTTTTAGGTCTTTTGTCCTCTTTCGGGTATATTAGCTTAAGCGGTTCAAATAATGTATCCGATGCGGTGTTTATTTGTTCATTTATTATTTTACCTACGAATGTTTTCTGTTTGTATATCTCCATAATTTCTAATATGTTGAGCCGTTTTCCTTTATGCTGTATGTGGAGAATTTTAGCTGTTTTTCCTATTCTCATGGGTGTACACTTGTTTTCTGCCATGTGGTTGGCGAAATTTGATTCCACTGTCGTTGATGATTTTCTTATTTTCTTATTGTAATCCCTTATGTGTTCTCGATATCTCGTCTTGATTTGGCGTCCTGTTTGTCCTATATAACTATTTTGGCATTCGCAAGTCAATTTGTATACGCCTTGTTTGTCAAATAGGTCTTGCTTGTTAATGCTGTTTCGTAGAAGTTTTCCCATATTGTTCCTCGTTTTAAATGCTGCATTAATGTTATATTTTTGGAAAACTTTAGCCAACTTGTAAGATGTTGCTCCGGTATATGATAAGACTGCCCATTTCTTCTCTACTTTTTCTTTGTTTTCTGATTTTCTTGAATTTATGTTTTTTTGTATTTCCTTCACTAAACTTTTTTGATATCCGTTGTTCTCTGCGATTGTGTATATTGTGCTGAGTTCCTTGTTGTAAGCTTCTTTTTCTAACGTGGTTCGTTCAAGTCGTGTTAATAAATGTCTGAAAGCGGCGTTCTTGTGTTGTTGAGGATGGCTAGATTTATTGCGTATTACTGTATCCGTTGCTGTGGGTTTTCTGTATATTTCGTAAGTAAATTTGTTAGTCTCTTCGTTTATTTTAATTGTTAGGTCCAGGTAGTTGATTTTTCCATTTTTCTCTCTGTCCATAGTGAATTTTATATTTTTGTGTTGGCTGTTGAGGTGTTCCAAAATTTGTTCTTCTTTATTTCCCGATATTAGGCAGATGATGTCATCTACATAGCTGGCATACAAATTGACTCCCAAATTTGCCGTCAGTTCTTCCATGTAAATTTCCTCCAAATGTTGCATAAATACTTCCATAAGGATAGCTGATGTGGGGCTACCCATGCCTAGTCCGTGAGTTTGTCTGTATATTTTATTGTCAAATTTAAAATAATTCTGATCCAGGGTTATGCTCAGCGTATTTACTATCTCTGTTGCAATGTCTTTGTTCGTTTTCTCTGTCAGTATTTTAGTTAGAATTTTAAGTGTGTCTGTCGTTGGTATCGAAGGGTATAGATCCTTCACGTCAAATGATACCAGTTTTGAGTCCAATAAGCAAATAAGAAAATCATCAACGACAGTGGAATCAAATTTCGCCAACCACATGGCAGAAAACAAGTGTACACCCATGAGAATAGGAAAAACAGCTAAACTTCTCCACATACAGCATAAAGGAAAACGACTTAACATATTAGAAAACATGGAGATATACAAACAAAAAACATTCGTAGGTAAAATAATAAATGAACAAATAAACACCGCATCGGATACATTATTTGAACCGCTTAAGCTACTATACCCGAAAGAGGACAAAAGACCTAAAACCGACATAAACAAAACAACACACAAACGGACAATAACGGACTTTTACCTACCTGGTTAATGAGGGTACAATAATGAAAATATGACAAAAAATAGATTTTCATACCTAAACACACAACACAGACTCACACACACGTCACCCGAACGCACGAATGCACGAACACATCACATGAACACGAAGTACCTGAACAAAACGACGGAAGTTAGTTACTATAAATACTATCGAACTTACACAAAATAACTCAGAACGAAAGAAGACACTGAAGATGGCGCATATTAGCCGAAACCGGTTTGTCTCCGAACCAAACTTGACAAGGGATGACGGAAAGTCGTTCCACAATACATCATATTCCTACCCTGTCGGAAAAATAAGTAACCAAAAAGTTATGAATAAATAAATATTTATTAAAGTTGATCGGAAAAATTTAAATCCAATTATAACAATTATTTTTGATCGAAAAAATAAAAATCATAAAATATCGATCGTTTCATCGGAAAAATTTAATTTCATCGAAAATATAAAAATCATAAAATATCAATCAAATTTCATCGAAAAAATTAAAATCAAATTATAACGATTAAAAATGATTTTTTTTATAAAAATGATAATCGTTACGGTCCCTGAATAAAACGGAAAGATATACATAATTGTAGGCCTTTCATACCCAGAAAATCTATCCACGCTGTGTTCTTCATACATAAATACTACTTAAAAAAATTAAATTTCTCGCTAACATCAATATTAATTTTTGCATTAAACCAAAATTATTTACATACATTTAATTGATTATTATAATTAACTAAAGCGCAAAAAGTCTTCACTTATTATGATCCACTTACTACTAATGCCCCACAACAAACCAAAGTCTATATATCTATATATGGGTACACATAAATTAAGTAGTGGCAGTAGAACATGCAAATCCAGAACCCATTACAAGGCTTTAAAACATTCCCCCAAGCGCACGCACACACACACTCAAACGCCCTTTCATCTTCTGCCGTACTTCTTCAAGTGTGCTGCACCCCCTCTTTCGTGTTTCCACGAGCAGCACTCTTTCCCATTTGCTACGTTAATGGTTTCAATTAATTCCTCAAACTGTTAACTCGCCATTGAGTGGAATGGAATGGTTTATCATACGCAAACATTATGCTCTCTAAGCATCACTAAATGAAGACAAACCGACAAGCAGGCAACTAAGTACTAGAGCAGCAGAAGCAGGAGCAGCAGAAACAGGACCAGAAGCAGCATCAGAAGTAGCAGCAAGAGCAAAAACAACACCGACTGGCGAGCGACGTTTTGTTTGCTAGTTCTAATTATTTTTAACTCTTGGCCCCTCATTCTCTTCTTCTCCTCGCTTTCGCAAATAAATTTTTACTATTTCTCCTGATGCTGTCGTTGTTTTTGCTTTTGTCGTACGAGAGGGTAGATATAGGTATGCATGTAAGGCGTATACAATGAACATGCCATCTAAGCCATTAATGCGATGTGCCAACAACAGAAAATTTGTACAAATTAAATTTCATGAATATGCAAAAAGGCATAAGAAGAATCAGTTTCTCGCATTTCGTATTTAATATGCAGATTAAGGGATTTTCAACGGCAACACGCGTACGTAACTACGTACAACTGCTTTTCTACCTACATCGAACAAACCAACAACAAACTAAGGGCAACGCGGCAACAGCTAGAGCGAGCAACCACCAACTAAACACGCAGTGACAACTAAAATGAAAATAAAATAAAAATTAAATTTATAAAAATTAACTCATTTAAAAATTGGAATAAATAGAGTTTTATATACCAAGTAATCAGCGTACCCCTTAGACTGGGTTAGTCCCCATACGAAATAAAAAGTTGTGAAAGTCCACCCCTAAATTTGAAGCTTATATTTAGAGGATTAAGGGACAAAAAAATTTTTTTCTGATCCCGCGAAATTCCGCTAAAATGGTTTTTTTCTTGTAACTTCGTTATTTAACATCCGATTTTTAAAATTGATACGTCATTATTTTCGTATTTCGAAGCTCTATATTTTCTTCTAATGTCCTTTTGAACTCTGAAGACAAATAACAAAGTTATAATAAAAAAAAAATTTTCGGCGGTATTTCGCGGGATCAGAAAAAAAATAAAAATTTTGTCTTTAATCCTCTCAATATAAGCTTCAAATTTAGGGTCGGACTTTTACAACTTTACATATGCTGAATTGCTTAAAAAAAATAGTTAAATAATTGCTACGTTAAATAACTTCTTTGTGACGTAACTTCTTTGTTTATTGATTTAGTAAAAGAGTTTCAAGGCAACATTGTCATGAATTTTGAAGCACTTTCATTTGGCGATACAAAGAGGATAATTCATGGACATACAAATAAGTTGGCTGACCCAACTATGTGAAAACGACTTCAGAGCTCAAAAGGACATTAGAAGGAATGTAGAGCTTCAAAATACGAAACTAATGACGTATCAATTTTAAAAATCGGATGATAAATAAAAAAGTTACAAGAAAAAAATCATTTTGGCGGAATTTCGCGGGATCAGAAAAAAATTTACAAGAAAAAAGTAATTTCGGCGGCATTTCGAGGGATCAAAAAAAAATTTTTTTTGTGTCCCTTAACCCTCTCAACATAAGCTTCAAAATTAGGGCCGGACTTTTACAACCTTTTTTTTCGACCCTATCTAGTACCCATGTATGAGGTTTTTTTTTTTGATTACTCCGAGGAATGTACCTAAGTTTTTTGCTTTCAGTGATCTTTTTCGTTCCTTGTACGAAGATTTTGTCTGACGAGACGCTTAGCGAATAGTTTTCTGGAACATTTTAACCAACTAGCGACGTTTGAAATACTATTTTTTTGCACTCTCTATAAAAGGGACCAAGTTGACCGCTTTTTGTGGGTCTTAGAGGGTTAAAGTATTCTGCGAAATTAATATTCGCGGAATTCTAATATATGTTTCCAAACAACACATTTCTAAACGAGTTGCAATTTAACTCTTCTTTCCATTTATTTGAAATAAAAACTCAGACCAAATTTTGCAAATTTAAAATCGAATTGAGCATTAAATTTTGATTGAAGGGGACTGGTAATTTTTTTTTTTTGTCGATTTTTTATATATTTTAGACAAATGTGTTATTTAGTGATTGCAAATTTTAACGATTGTTAATTACCTAAAGCATGTTTTGTTGTTCTAACTTTTTATTGATTAAATACGATTACTTTCAACTTTTTAATGATTAAAAGTTGATTTAATTAAAAAAGTGCATTAATTAATCGATTACTTAATTTTGATTGCATAATTTTTTGGATTATTTGATTATTTTCGAATAATTGAAGTGCATGATTAAACCAATTATTTCATTAGTTTCAATTATTTTTCGGTTAATTTTAATTCCATGATCAGCGAATTCATTAATTAACTGATTAATTACTTTTATTTTTGGCTGAAAAATATTACTCACACGCCATGGCGTACAGTTGTTTCGTACGGAAAATTTATTAAAATTAATCAAATAAAAACAAATAATCGCATAACTGAAAATAATCAAGCTAAAAACAATCAAGCAATCAAAAATAATTACAAATAATCAAAACAATATAAACAAGCAATCAAAGCAATTATAAAATTAAATATAATAAAATAATTAAAGAATTAAAAACAATCATACAACTAAAACATATTTTTTATTATATGATTATATGATTATTTGATTATACGATTTTTTAATGGCTATTAATCTTTTTAATTCAATTGATTTTTAATTGCATGTAAAACAATTAAAATAATCATTAAAATTGAAAGATCCGAGAGAATTAATCATAATTAATTTTAATAAGAATTTTAGACGTCTGCTTTTAGATTCTCAAAAATTCCTTTTGGCGCATAAAAATTATATTTCATAAAATCCAAATTCAGTATAGACCGATGCCGTACAAGAATTTTTAATTCAGGAAAATGAGAGGAATCATAATACAAATCGTTCCGGTCTAATGTACATACACTGCTACTTCAGAACTTTGCTCGTCATTTGACCGGTCATATGATTGGCAGGCATGACCAAAAGTTTTGGGATTGTTCCTATCACATTCTTAAGGGCATCGGAGACTTTTGTGACCGTTTCATTCATCACGTTCCCGTATGTGTATTTTCAATCCTATTCTATCTCATTGGTTTTGAACTTGACTAAAACACATACGAGTGCAAATGTATTGGTAATGCTATATTTTTATAATGGTGGTAGTAGTTTCGGGCTCACAATTCTTGCAGGGTGTGTGTAATAAACTGCTTGATTAAGCTTGATTATGCTTAACATAACCATTAAAGTATTCAAAATGCCTGGATTTGATGCCAAGCAACATTTTTTCCATTTTCATATCATTTTCACTTCCCTTTAACATTTGTGTAAAACAAAAAGGAAAAAAAGCAAAAAAAAAACCAAAAATATTTTTATTGTTCCGCAAAGTAGACAGTAGTGTCTGTTGCTGCCATTGACTATACAGCTTACAAGTAATTGAGCGAAAAATATTAATTGCGCAACTCGCGCGTGCTAACCGATCAGGCGTGGAACGAACGCCAATATTATCCTTTTCATGTGTTTTATATACTCGTGTGTATGTATGTATGTATATATGTATGTATGTATGTACATATGTAAGATGAGTTTATCAACCTTATTGGCAATATTAATTTTCGCTTTTATTGTTCAAACACTGCTGTTGTTGTTGCTCCTGTTGTTGCTGCTGTTGCTGTTGCATGTGCCAATTTATTGCGAAAATATTTACGCAATTAACTAACCGCATAAATACAAATAAATTTTCCATTATATACAATGCATGCATGTTTGTAAATATGTATGTACATATGTATGTGCATCAGACTATGTACATATCTCTTTATGTAAATCTCTTCGCCCATATAAAAGCCATAAAATTTACTCGTAAGTAATTTAGCTTCGCCATCAATGGATTGCGGCAAACAACCGACGACGAGCGCGAGCGCCTCAAACGGCTCAAAATGGCTATGCAAAATTTATTTATTTTAGGTGCGTGCGTTGCGCATCAACAGCAAGCAATATAACGGCGGTCGCATGCAAATATGCTTACATACACACAACAACACAAGTGTAGTGTGTACGCCTACAAACGGGCCAACTTTTGGGCAATATCACTTGGAAGCCTACACGCTGCTCTGCTACTGTCCTTTTTATCATGTGCATATGTAGTACATACACAGTGTTGCCAGAATATTTTGAAGCTTATAGCTAAATTAAATAAAAAAATTGCTAAAAATAGCTAAATAATTTTTTTCATAGCTAAAATAAATAGCCAAATTTTTTTTTTTCAAAAATAGCCAAATAATGATTTATTTAAAAAGACGTGACATAAAACAACTTCACATATATGAATATTTATATATACATATATTATATATTGTAGCCATACATATATTTGTTTGTATGTACTTATATATGTACGTCGCATAATAAGATTATTACAATGAAAAAAATCAATTCATTACATATGTATGTATGTATGTATGTACATTCAATTGCAGTATTAAAATAAATTATAATAGCGACTAGTTAATATTTAAACTTTAGTTAAAAATTTGATTCAATAACATTTCAAAAATCATATCTCCTTCATTTAATTCACAGGTTGAATTATTATTAATTGAAGTCATTGCTTTAATAATATCGTTAGGAATTTTAAAGTTATTACAACATTTTTCAAGCCTTTTTAGACCATACCTAACAGTCAATAGAGAGTTTAACATAAATAATTGCATTCTATTTCTTTGCTTTGTTTTTATTACGTTCATAACAGAAAATCTACGTTCTATTTCTGTATTACTAAGCGGTAGGATTAGAAAATTAAACACAAAAGATTGTAGTTCTTCAAACGGATTTTCGTTAAGAGCATTTCTAAGCTTTCTTACGTCTACCCAAAACTTTATTGTAGAGGTAGTTCCCTTCCATGGGTATGCGTGTAGTTTTTCCATTGCATTTCTAAAATAGTGATTTCCTCCGTGTTAAAGTGATCCTTTTCATCCTTGAAAGTGTCAAATATTTTTGGCTTATTTACAGAAAAAAATTCAATATTTTTTAAAGATTGAATATTCTGCGGTAAGCGTTGGCGGAGTTGCTCAATTAACTTGATAATAAAGTTCTGAAAGATTTTACGAATACACCGTGAAAAGGACGGTTCAAATATCGCGTATGCCAATGGTCATTTGCGAATTCAAATAGCAAAATGGGCAACAACAAAATGTATGGCAGGGTTGCTTTTGCGCACTGCGAAAACCTTATTGCATCCAAGGCAGATCTAGGAAGGTAGGCTCGGTGGCGAATTCAGAAACTACTTTTTTTATTTACAAAGGTAGAGTGTAATGTCAAAATCAAAGCGAATTCACATCATGACCAATAGGAATGGGCGAGTCTCAAGCGAATTCAGATTTTAACTAAGGCGAATTATCATTTTGACATTACACTCTACCAATTACAATAACAAAATACATGGGAAATTTCTGAATTCGCCACCGAGCCTACCTTCCTAGATCTGCCTTGATTGCATCAACCATGTATATGAATGCACCAATAATCGATAAAATAAGGAAGGCATGCCAGACTATCAACTTTTGTATAGTTTGATAATCATAAGGATAAGTATACACTTTCAAGTTTTCATAAACTCGCAGATGACTCATTAGCTTAAAATGATAAACTGATGTCCAAAATAAAGAAATTAAGAAAAATAGCTAAAAATAGCTAAGCTATTAAAAAAAAGCTAACAAAAATAGCTAATAGCTAAACGCAAATATCTGTAGCTAAACGCCAAAAGTTATAGCTAAATCTAGCTACAAAATAGCTAAAGTGGCAACACTGTACATACATGACGTATACAAGTGTGTGCTTTGCATGTTACAATATGTGGTTTGGCTTGAGTGTTACTCATACGCCATGGTTGCCAACAACATACTCGTAGGTACACATTTGACTTGGTGTGGCTTGAATGCCACTTTTATTAGCTTGCCCGTAATTTATATGCAATTTTGATGGTGTTATACACGAATAAATTACCGCTAATATGCACAGATAGCAAATACATTCATATATACATATGTACATACATGCACACTCACACACCTATTCATGTTCCCAAATGCTTGCTTTGTTTGCTTCATTTCCACTACTATGTTGTTATTGCTGGTTGTGTGCTGTTGATTGGTTTCCCTTGTTTGTTGGTTGTTTTGTAGAAAATATTTCATTTTCGCTGATTCCGTATCGCGTTGCGTGGCGTTACCCACAAAAAAATTTTTAGCGCTTCATTTATCCTTGCATAAATATTAATTTTCTTTTATAAATAAGTATTTGTGTTTAATAGATGCGTTTCATTAGGCATGCAAACATATCAAACACCAATTAAATATGTGTGTATATGTGTGTATATGTGTATTTATTTCAATAGTAATATTAATGATGCATGCGATCTAGTGTTAATAGGTTTTGTCTTATTTTATTGACGGCAAACAGTTGGTGTTGAAATATGTGGTTAACCACGTAAGTGTGTATATATGTATGTTATTTTTTGTATTTAGATGTAAGTATATTAATTCGCGCTCAGTACACAGAAATAAGTACATACATATCCTTGATGTCTATTAGAGGGTAATGGTCGTAAAGGCCATGCAACCTGAAGCACTGAGAATATGAAAATACAAATATGTGAAAATACGAAAATACGAGAATGTAAAAATATGAAAATATGAAAATACGAAAATGAGAAAATATGCAAATATGCAAATATGAAAATATAAGAATATATAAATATAAAAATTTTTAAATTTAAAAATATGAAAATACGAAAATATGCAAATACGAAAATATAAAAATATACAAATATGAAAATATAAAATTACGAAAATATGAAAATACGAAAATATAAAAATATAAAAATATGAAAACACGAACATATGAAAATACGAAAATATGAAAATATAAAAATAGATAAATATGAATATATGAAAATATAAAGATATGAAAATATGAAAATATAAAAATATATAAATATGAACATAGGAAAATATAAAGATATGAAAATACGAAAATATAGAAATATATAAATATGAATATATAAAAAAAAAAAAGATATGAAAATACGAAAATATGCAAATATGAAAATATAAAAATATATAAATATGAAAATATAAAATTACGAAAATATGAAAATACGAAAATATGAAAATATATAAATATTAATATATGAAAATATAAAGATATGAAAATACGAAAAGATGAAAATATGAAAATATAAAAATATATAAATATGAATATATGAAAATATAAAGATATGAAAATATGAAAATATATAAATATTAATATATGCAAATATAATAATAATATAATACAATGGCGCTATTATAACTCTGACGAGTTTTATGGCCGAGCTTCTCTCCCAATTCGAGGTGTGCTCCTTTTTGTTTTTCCTACTAATTGGGTGGACCTACAGTTTTATGCCGGCTCCGAACGGCGAATGCATTTTTTGTGAGAGGCTTTTTCATGGCAGAAATACTCTCGGAGGGTATGCCGCCCACTGCCGAGAGGTGACCGCTGCTCTTAAAAATCCAATAATTGGATTTTTACTAATTAGAAAAATTTTTTGGTGTTTTGCTCGGACCGTGGTTTGAACCCGAGACCTCTGGCATAGCAGGCGAGCACTCTACCCACTGCACCACAGCGGCCACATATGCAAATATAAAGATATGAAAATATGAAAATATAAAATTATGAAAATATGAAAATACGAAAATATAAAAATATAAAAATATGAAAACACGAAAATATGAAAATATGAAAATACGAAAATATGAAAATATAAAGATATGAAACTATTAAAATATAAAAATGCGAAAATTAGAAAACATGAAAATATAAAAAATATACAAATATAAAAATATAAAAATAAGAGAATATGAAAATATGAAAATACCAAAAGAAAAAAAAGAAATTTGAAAACGTGAAAATATAAACATGCGAAAACGAGAAAATATATATACATATATAAATTAACAGGAAAATACAAAAATATAAAAATATAAAAAAATTTAAAAATATAAAGATATAAAAATATGACTATACGAAATTACGAAAACATGAAAATATGTAAATACGAAATTATGGAAATACGAAAATAAAAAATATTAATACAATAAAATATGAATTTTTGAAAGTATGAAATTACGAAAACACGCATACGTAAGAAAGTGTAGAAACATAAAAATATGAAAATATATAAATTTTAAAACATGAAATCAAGAAAATCTAAAATTATGTAAAATGAGTTAACCCCAATTGAAACCATTTCTCCAAATTTAAAGCTTTCACATTTCTCTTTTCTGCACTAATTCACACTTTTTCGCCCAAAAGTTTCCTCCGTCACACACAAGAATAAGCAAATCTGCCAGCAACAGTTAACACTTGAAAAAATAATATTTATCGCATCAACCCCCCACAATTCCTTCTTACCACCACCACAAATTATTCTCTTATATACAAAGATAACATTGTTTAGCAGCACCAGTCAACTTGTTTGTTACTTGAAAAGGTCAAGTGCCACTTTAAGTGCGAAACAGTAAGCAATAATGATTGAGATGTCATACACAGAGCAGTAAAAATAGCACATTAACGTTTAGAAAACTAAACCTTTTTACATATTCGATAACAGCTAAAAACAACAAAAATAACAAAAATACACATAGGTATGTATGTAAGTAAAAAATGTGTTAAGTTTGTTGCATTCAATAACTGATATAGAATTGAAAGCGATTCATGGCGTCACATTTTATATATGTACCCATATGTACATACTTGTGTATGAATATGTGTACATACTAGACATATACGCCGCCGATTGACGCCGCCGCCGCCGCGCCGATTCGCCGATTTCACCGATTATGGCTGGCGCGCCATTCCCGTATGGAGCGAGATGTGTACATATTTTCCTAGTTTTGCTAACTGCTAAATTTCTTCAAAATTAAAAAAAGGAACCAATCGACGTGTTTTGACCTCAGAAACACGAAGCTGAATGCGGAAATGTTTTGTTTTTTGCCGGCTAAGAGTTATTAACAAAAACTTTGGCTGTTCCCTACTTTACTAGCCTCAGTCCTAAAGAATTTAAGCTACTGGAAAATTTCAGTTCGTTGGCTTACATAATTTTTTCTCAGATACGGAACTTTTCTGGGATCTCTTCCATTTAGTCCTACTTCTCGAGGTCTGTTGCTAATTGTTCTACTCGAAACTGCACCATTTCAACCCTCCTTGATATCATTAGATGCCGAAAATGATCCCAAACATGCCTCCAGAAGCGAAAACTCATAGTTTGAACGTAAGAAAGTTGCTGTTTTTGAGTGGCCCTCACAGTTGTCGAACCTCAGCCCTATAGGGAATATTAAAGAAGACGATGGGGGATTACAAATGGAAAAATAAGCAAGAGTTATGGAAAAAAAATTAAAGAAGCTTGGTACTTAATACCAGTTGCAAATTGCGCTGATTTGGTCAACCCTATGCCACGAAGAAGTAAGGAAGTTATAAAAAATAAAGGAGCTTCAACTAAACATTAGTTTAAATCTAGCTGCAGCAGTAATATTGTAGTTTATTTGAAAAAACAATCGAATTTAAAGTTTGTCCCCATTATTATTTCCAACTTAAATTATACATTTCATTATTTTTATTCATAAAAATTAAATTATTATACAAAAACTACCCCAGAGTCATTGAAGCATGTCCTATCCGTGCAAGCATCAATATATGGTAATTATTATTTGGTCTTAAAATGAAATAAATGGAGAATTGCAAAATTTTGTCCCTATTATTTTTTCCAACACTGTATATACATATATTTATTTTAAAGTGCCTTATATATATATAAATATGTACCAGAGTTGTAATTATTAAGAAAAAATAAAAATCAAAAAATAATTATTATTGAAAGAAATTTTAAAAGTCTTTCCATAATAGTTATTTCTGAGATATTTTTTTTAAGTCTTTTTGTAATTATTATAAATGAGAAATTTTGTTTTATATCTTCAAAGACTTTTATATTGAGACAAATTTGAAAAAAGTCTTTGAGTAATTATTATCCGTAATAAATTGTTTTTTAAGTCTTCAAAGACTTTTTCATTGAGACGAATTTCAAAAATATCTTTAATGCCCGAATCGCAATTTGGCGTTCGGTCGGTCACGCTTCTGACAAGTGAGTAGAAATGTATTGAAATATATGGAGCAAATCGCATTGTGACCTCAAGCGTTTGATCGTAAAATTTTTGTAATATCGTATGTTCATTGCAACCCTGTATAACGCCTGAGTTGAACATTTCTCTACTAAGTCGGGTGTTTGACATTAAGTAAATTCAAAATTTTTTTTTCGATGAAAAATTGTGAAATTTATGAAAAAATTCAACAAAATACATATATTAGTGGCAGGGAACATGTTTACAATCCACATCTAATATCGAATGTCAGTGTGAAGCGGCTTTGAGGTACGATCAACGCGCGACCGACCTAACGCCAAATTGCGATTCCGGCATAAGTAATTATTTTGAGTAACAAATTTATTTTTTATATCTTCGATAAAAATCTTTCATACAATTTCAAATTGGAAATTTGCTTGAATTTTGAAGTACTTAGTATATGAAAGTTATTGAAAATTTTCTGAGACTTTTTTGAACTTTGTCTCAATGAAAAAGTCTTATTTATTTATTTATTTATTTATTTTAATAATAATAGTTCAACGCAACAACCATAGGTTATATTTCAGCGTTGTTGTGTGAATATACAATTACATAATTCACTTAATTTAGTTTAATTACAAATTAAATGACAGAAAGCTATATAACTTAAACTAAGATAGTATGAAATAGGAATAAAGAAGGGAAGGGTAGAAAAGTAAAGGATAGGTAAAAAGAGCTAGTTGTGTATATATGTGTATATATATAGAAATATATTTATATTTAGTTATACCAATGTTAAATTATTCATAAAATCCATAAAGCTCGAATTTAAAACGCCTGGTGCTTACAATTAGCCGCAGAGTCAATGGGAGACTGTTCCAAAGCCGAATGGCATAAATAAAAAATTGGCGCTCAGATATTAGGGAATTGAATCTGGAATATAAAAGCTGAGGAGATCTATTTGACCGGATAAAGTGTAGTCTGCGCTTCAAATATTGGGGCTCATTTGTATAAAGAATTTTATGCAGCATCACAAGACACCTTGCTTTTAAAAGATTGTTGAACGATATAGAGAAAATTTGTGCAGCATAGTGCGATATATGGTCACGTCGTCCAATACCGTATATGTACCTTGCAATATTATTGTATAGCACATTGAGTTTTTTGTTGAATGCATTGTCACAGTTAGCGAACAGTTCTGAGCCGTATAACAGTGTTGGTATCAGATAAGTTTTGGCAAGGAGCAGACGAATTTTTAGAGGAGTAAAATATTGGGTTACCCATAATGACCGAAGCATACCATAGACCTTACCAATAGCACAATGGATATGATTGTTCCAGGTTAAACTCCTGTTGAAAATAACACCAAGGTTTTTTGCAGAATCAACGTAGCGTATCAGAGAGTTGTTTATAATAACATTGTCATATAATTCGATTTGGAATCGCCTCTTCGATATTACTAAGCAATGAGATTTGCAGGGGTTAATAACTAGACCATTGTTACTAGCCCATTCATTAACACGTTCTAAATCGCTGTTAAGATAGTCAACGCACACCTTGATTGAATCGCTTGGACAGCTGAGATACAGCTGCACATCATCGGCATATATGTGAATGCTGCAGTGCTCAAGTCTTTTAGGCAAGTCGTTGATATAGAGAACAAAGAACAAGGGACCAAGAACTGAACCTTGGGGCACTCCTTTGACTACAGGAAGCAGTCGAGATAGAGAGTCACCCACGCATACTGCTTGACACCTCTGTGAGAGGTAAGATTGCACTAAATTTACAGCAGAGGCTGAGAAATTGAACAAATTTTCAAGCTTTAGACACAACAGGCGACGGTCAACAGTATCAAAGGCTTTGGAGTGATCCAGGAGTGTCAGAAATGTTACGTGGTTTTCATCCAGATTTTGCCTAATATCTTCCGTAACATTCAGCAGCTGCGATTTGCCCTAAACCCTGACTGGCATTCACTTATGAGGGAGTTATCATTAAGAAATTTGTATAATTGCCTATACATTAATTGCTCAGCTACCTTGGATAAGTATGGCAGAATTGATATCGGTCTAAGCTCGCCATTCGATTTTTTTATTGGTATGATTTTAGCCTGTCTCCAGCTGTCAGGAAACTCAGACTTGGTTAAAATTGTATTCATTATGTGTGTTATATATGGCAAAATTTTCGGCAACAACTACTTGATGAATTTAGGATGAATACCATCTAGACCTAAAGCATTAGACTTAATGGCGAGTATTGCCTCCACTACATCACAGTCATCGACACAACTAAATTCAAATTTATGTGATAGATTTACAGAGCGATTGTTATAATTTGCATAGTTAATATTGTCCGTGGACAGTTCTGTGAATTTGGCATTCAGCTCGTTTACATCAACGGTACCTGAAACGGGGGTACTTTTGTTGTTGTTTATACCTATCTTACGGATAGCTTTCCACGTTTTCTTACAACCCACTGCTAAATTGAATTTACGTTCGTAATAGTTCGTTTTTTGTACTCTAATGAATTGTTTAACTTCATTTTTCAGTTTACGATATTGAAAAAAAGATGTTACCAGCCTAGTTTGTTTCCATTCGTTATACGCCTTGTTACGTTTGTTTATGAGGGACTTAAGTTCACGATTGAACCAGGGACGATGAGTATGTGTTTTTGATGTTTTCCTAAGTGGGACATAGATATTAAATAAAGTTTTTATATGCCCTTGTATAAAATTAACTTGATCATCCGTTGATGTCATAGTATATATTGGATCCCAATCAATGGTCTCAATCGCCCTACCTAGCTGTTCATAGCACAGGCGTCCAAAATCACGATATGAGTGTGAGTTGTGGCTGCATTTGCATACGTCAAAGTCATATATAAGAAAAATTAGATCATGTTTTGAAAAGCCTGGTGTAGACAATTGGTCATACAAAAGTACGCTTGACATATCGTTAACAAGAAAGATATCAAGGAGCGAACTATTAGTTTGAGTAAAGTGAGTGGGCATCGTTGAATTAGCAGTGAAAAGCCCAAGGCTTCGCATCGCCAATGAAAAACTATTCATATTGTCACATAATAAGTCCGAATTAAAATCACCACATATTATTATATTGCGATACGGTAGAGTTAAGTTTTCTAAAAATTCGACAAATGGAGAATAATCAATAGTTTTGTGGGGACGGTAGACACAGCCTATTAGAATTTTTGAAGATATAAAAAACAATTTGTTACTGATAATAATTACGCAGACTTTTTTCAAATTTGTCTCAATATAAAAGTCTTTGAAGACTTAAAAAAATATATTTGAAATAACTATTATGGAAAGATTTTTAAAATATAAGTTTCTGAATAATAATTATAGAAGATTTTTATCATTCTGAAGAAAATTTGTAAGACTTTTTTATAATTTCAAAATGAAATAATAATTATTCTACATCTATTGAGTCTTCATATGTTATCTACTCTGAAATTTGAACCTTGTGCGACACCCTTTATCAATCTCCGATCGGGACAAAAAATTATATGTGGTATGCTCCGACCGTACTTTAACCGATTTAGGAGGCGAGACTGAAAAAAATGTTCATTGGATTGTAAGGACCTCTCTAATATATATACATATGTATGTGCGAATGCACAGTTGTTGTACATATACCACATCGAAAACGAGATAGTTAGAGAGACTGTGGCAGCCAAATGAAAGCAACTCGCTTTCGTGCGGTACGGACGTGTTTTGCTGCGCTCTTCGTTTTCTGCTTTTGCGTTGCGTTTATACATTCTAACATACTTGCACACACAATTTAACTAAGTGCATTTTTTACGGCTGTGATTAGTATGTGATTATTTAAATCTGAGATAGTGACTCTTTTTAATACTAATTAATTTCTAAAATGCCGTGTTTATGTGGCCAACCCGTCAACCGTTTGCAACCAAAAGCTAATAAAATTCAGTGCTCTACTTGTGGTGAATTATTTCATCTGGAATGCGTTAATCTTAAACCCGAGGATCTTGAATATCTTCAGAATTCTAATAGTGCTTTTAATTGCAAATCCTGCACTGCCGACCGGCGTAAGTCAATTCATACGCCTTCGCCTATCATAAACTTGATCTCAAGTGATAGTATAATTGAAATTTCAGAGACTGCTAACAATAATAAGTGTGACAATAAAAAATCAAAATCAATATCTTTACAATCAATTTTCGACGAGCTTATGTCTATGAAAGCTGAGTTCTCTAAATCATCTCTGCAATGGTCTAATGAAAACAAACTGCTACAAAGAAAGGTTGATAAAATGCATACTCAACTTCTGGATCTCAAACATGAAAATTTAAAGCTTCTAAGTGAGACTAAAATTCTTAATTGTGCGATTAATCATCTCATTAAACATGGGGACTCGCAGTCTTCTAAATCTGCAGATGCGAATCATATTAATCAAGATCATCAATCTCAATCTCATAATATTGTTGGTAATAGCCCATCGGCTGCAACTACTTAAAGAAAGCAATAGAAATCAGCAATGCGTTCATCGACCTGATAACAATGCCAATAACACATTGCCTTCGCCTAATTCAACTTCGCCTTGTATTCATCATGCTAGTGGCGGTGTAAACAATAAGACAAACTTTAAAAACAACAACAATGATGTTCTTAACGTTCAAAGACCTTTTAATAACAAAGGTGTTTCTTTTTCGCAAGCTGTTCGCTCTACATTGGAGACTTCTGAAAGCTGTTCTACTGTAGTGGAGAATGCGCGCGTCTCTCCCTCTCCGAATGGTGCAGTTGCTGCTATTAATACCAATGTTAATGCCTCTGCTAACGCTGACACTGCTGATCGTGTTCACCTTGTTACTGCAAACTCTCCCTCTGCTGGTGTGAAGAGCGCTGATAACGCCTCTGCCGACGTCGCTACACATAATCCAAATAATGTCTCTATCTCTCTGGCTGCTGCTGCCGTGGTGGATAATGTTGCTGATGGTCGTGAGTGGGTAACTTTACGAAATAAGAGAACTAAACCTAAGAATTTAGTTGTTGGGCGCAATGTATCAGATGAACTTGATGTTGTTGTTGACATTATTGACAGTAAGAAGTGGCTTCACCTATCATCGTTTAAGCCTACAGTCACTGCCGATAAAATTGAATCTTATGTTGTTAAACACTTTGGTATTGCTAGTAAACATATCTCTTGCTTTGTATTAGTTAAGAAAAAGAATAAGTCTATGATTAATGATTTAAATTTTGTTAATTTTAAATTAGGAGTTTCTTCAGAATTCTATGATAAGATCTTGGATGCGAAGTTATGGCCGATGGGGATAAATGTTCGGCCCTTTCGTGAGTTTCAAATCAACTGACTTTTTATCGGATAGAGTGCTAAATCTATATATTAATAGGCTAACATTTTTTCCATACAAACAATTGCCAGGCTGTTTTGCACATTTAACATACTCATATCCACATAAAATTGATATGGATGTGTTCGTATGAGTCAGGAGCAGTGCATAGGCATATAATTTTTTCTATAAATTATTTAATTTCTTTATAATTAATAAATAAAATTTTTAGTTAAGATAAATAGATATCGTAAACGTGTTTACAAATATCGTAAACACAGTTGAAGAGTCGCTTTAATTTAAAGGCGCTCACCACCGGGCCTACCTTCCTAGATCTGCCTTGATTTTGACCATGATTTCGCGTCGGACCGTGATCAAAAGGGCAAATCAGTGTTGCGGTACAACTGGAATTTGGAAAGTGTTGCTTATCTCCGCGAAAAGGAATAATTTTTGTACCAATACAAAGTTGAAAAAATAAATTGCATGGTCGAATTTCGACCACCGGCGATACTAGTTCTTATAATTCTGCTCCAATCAATGACCGTAGTAAGCATCTCAGTATCTATTTTCAAAATGTTTCTGGTCTGCGGACTAAATCAACCTCGCTTTTTAATATGAGTTCACATGCTGATTATGATGTATTTGTCCTCATTGAAACCTGGCTCAATGCTGAGTTTAATGATGGTGAATATTTTGATACCAATTTGTATACGATTTATCGCAAAGATCGTGATTTTGATAAATTAGGTGTTTATCAAGAGGCGGGGGTGTTCTTATTGCAGTTCACCGACGTTTCCGCTCTTCTTTCGTTAACTTGTGTAATATGGACACTTCATCGGACCAACTTTGTGTGTCGGTGCAAGGAATTTCCAAAACATATATCTGTGCTTCATATATTCCTCCGTCTAGTCCGGACTCGCTATATAAAATGCATGTGGACAATATTGTTGATCTAGTCCGCAGATTTGAAAATCATAATTTTTGTGTACTTGGGGATTATAATTTACCCGGTCTGGTCTGGACTTACTTATACAATAGTACATCACTGTTCCCTAATTACGTGAGAGGTTTCCCTGAATCTTATCTTATTGATAACATCTTTAGTATTAATTTGTCTCAGATAAATAGTTTCACTAATAAGCTTTCCAGGATTCTGGATCTCATTTTTATTAGTGATAACATGAATTTCACTTTGACGGAGTGTCTTGACCCGCTTTCGCGTGCAAGTCTTCACCATATACCGCTTATCTTGGATCTCGAGTTCTATAGTTTTGTCAATGTTAACGATGATACCTCAGTTGCTAACTTCTGTTTCAGACGTGGCAATTTCGACCGTATCAGTTTTGAAATCTCTTCGATAGATTGGGAATCAATATTCTCTGGTGTTGACGTTAATTTTTGCTTTCATACTTTTATTAAAAAAGTAAATGCTATTTGCTTAAACAACATCCCGTTAAGGAAAAGGAACTGCTATAAAATTCCATGGTACACTAAGCGCTTAAAAAAGTTAAAGAACTTGAAGAAAAAATTCCATAAAAAGTTTAAGCGCACTAAATTATCTGTTTTTAAAGAAAAATATCTTTGCTATGCTAGAAAGCTTAAATCTTTAGCCAATAGGCTTCGTAGGAATTATGTCCGTAATATTGAGTCGGATATTAAAGAAAACCCGAAATCGTTCTGGAACTATGTCAAATCTAAAAAATCGTGCTCTTCTATACCCGCAGATGTTTTCTATAATGGGACTAATGCCTATTCAACAGCCGAAGCTGCAAATCTTTTTGCCGACTTTTTCAACTCCAGTTTTTTATCTTACTCTGAATCCCATAGTCAATACTTTCCACGTATGGATTCCCCAATTAATTTTGGAGCTCTTTCGCTATCACTTCAAGATGTAATCGATGGAATTTCGAACATAAAAATGTCTATGCTAACGGATATTGATGGCTTATCATCTTATCTTCTTAAATGTTGTTTAGCTTTAGCAGTCCCTCTTCTTTTGATTTTTAATAAATCGCTAGAATGTGGAACATTTATAGATGCATGGAAAGAAACTTTCATAAATCCCATTTTCAAAAACGGCAATAAAAACGACGTAGCCAATTACAGGCCCATTGCCAAGCTTTCAACGGTTTCAAAGTTATTTGAATACATCGTGAAAAAGAAAATGTACTTTGCTGTTAAGCATTTAATCATCGGAAATCAGCACGGTTTCATGGCCGGTAGATTCACTACCACAAACTTAGCAATATTTTCCGATTTTTGTCTGTCTGCTTTTAACAATCGCTTCCAGGTAGATACGGTATACACTGACTTTTCAAAGGCTTTTGATAAAGTTAGTCATTCATTGCTGATATCTAAATTACATAGCATAGGTTTTCATTCGATATTTCTTTCGTGGCTTGAGTCTTATCTATATCACCGGAAATGTGTGGTAGTGGTGAACAATACACACTCAAAACCTTTTATCGCGTCGTCCGGTGTACCGCAAGGGAGCATTCTGGGCCCTCTTTTATTTGTCATCTTTATCAATGATATTTCGACCTGCTTTAAGCACTCAAATTATCTATTATATGCAGATGATTTGAAAATCTTCACTACTATTTCAAATTCTAATGATTGCTCAAAGCTTCAAACTGATTTAGATAATCTTTCAGTTTGGTGTCGTGCAAATAGTCTACAGTTAAACCTGAAAAAATGTTATCATTTTTCTTTTTCTAAATCTCTATCATCCCTCCTTACATCGTACTTCATAGATGGCACACATCCCTCCATGGTAAATGAGATAACTGACCTTGGCGTGGTATTTGATTCTAAATTTTCTTTTAATAACCACCTTAATTATATCATTTCTAAGTCGTACTCTATGTTAGCTTTTATTCGTCGGTTTAGTACTGCCTTTACTGATCCCTACACTCTAAAACTGCTGTATACGTCACTTGTACGGTCAAAATTGGAATACGCCTCCTTTGTGTGGAGACCGTTTCATGAATGCAATATCAATAGGCTCGAGAGAGTACAAAAAACTTTTTTACGTTATGCCCTTCGTTCGCTAAATTTCACTGAGCCAACTCCCTCTTATAGTGCTCGGTGTTTGCTAATTAATCTTAAATCTCTTCAAACAAGAAGAACTATTCTTTCCCTGACATTTGTCTCCGACATTATCAGCGGGGTGATAGACTCATCTTATCTCCTTGAGCGCATTCCTTTCCATACTCCTAATAGGACACTCCGTAGTAGTGATATTTTTTATACTGAGCGAGTTAGAACGCTCTATGCGTATAATGCTCCGATTCTTAGAGCTCTGAAGGAACTCAATAACATTGCACATTCCCTAGATTTAGATTTCTCGTTATCTAAGTCCGCAATTAAGTTAATTTTAAATGAATTTATACAATAAAAAAATTGTTTTTTTTTTCTCTTCTTTTTCCTCATCTTCCTTTTTTTTTAATTCTTAGGTTAGTCTGTAAGTATCTTTATATACATAGACTGTTTGTTAAATAAATAAATAAATAAAGAAATTATATTTGACAGAGATATCGCTTAAAATGTTTTTATTGGGACACTTTATAATACCCATATATAAAAGTGGGCGTGGTCGTCAACTGATTTTGTCAATTTTTAGTCCAAACATTTGCCTAAGCAAGTATATCACGCATACCAAATTTTATCGATATATCTTCAACGGTTTCTGAGTTATGACTCATAAAACGCAAATGTTTGCCCCTTAATAAGTAGGCGTGGCACCGCCCATTTTCCAAAATTTTGTGCGACAAAATTTCAGTGATATATCTTTATGTTTGACAGAGATATCGCTTAAAATGTTTTTATTAGGTCACTTTATAATACACATATATAAAAGTGGGCGTGGCCGTCAACCGATTTTAACTATTTTCCGTCCAAATGTTTGCCTAAGTAAGTAAATCACGCATACCAAATTTCATCGATATATCTTCAATGGTTTCTGAGTTATGACATATAAAACTTTCCATGTTTGACCCTTAATAAGTGGGCGTGGCACCGCCCATTTTCCAAAGTTTCATCAAATTTCTTCATAGGGGCCTGAGCTCAACACGTGGGTAAAATTTCATCGCTCCAGCTATATTAGTGACTGAGATACCAAATTTCCGATTTTTTCTATATAGGAAAAGTGGGCGTGGTCATGGTCCGATTTCGCCCATTTTCAATACCAACCGTCCCAGTCTCGATACCAACTTGCATTTCAAATTTCATCAAAATATCTCAATTTTTACGCGAGTTAGAGTGTTTAAAGACGGACGGACGGACGGACGGACGGACGGACATGGCTCAATCGATTTCTCTTTTCACCCTGATCATTTTGATATATATAAGTCTATATCTATCTCGATTATTTCATTCTGTTACAATCCACCGTTATGTGATTATAACTATAATACTCTGTGTACTAGTACAGCTGAGTATAAAAATCGAAAGAAAATTTCAAACAGAAAGCTTAGAAATATTTTAACGTTTAAATTAAACAGTATAATACTAATTAGTAAACTAGTTTAATGACCAATTTAGTTATTCTCAAACAACTTAACTATTACAAAATTATATTTATACTCAGCTGTACTAGTACACAGAGTATTATAGTTTTAATCACATAACGGTGGATTGTAACAGAATGAAATAATCGAGATAGATATAGACTTATATATATCAAAATGATCAGGGTGAAAAGAGAAATCGATTGAGCCATGTCCGTCCGTCCGTCCGTCCGTCCGTCCGTCCGTCCGTCCGTCCGTCTGTCCGTCCGTCCGTCCGTCCGTCCGTCTGTAAACACTCTAACTCGCGCAAAAATTGAGATATTTTGATGAAATTTGGAACGCAAGTTGGTATCGAGACTGGGACGGTTGGTATTGAAAATGGGCGAAATCGGACCATGACCACGCCCACTTTTCCTATATAGAAAAAATCGGAAATTTGGTATCTCAGCCACTAATATAGCTAGAGTTTTAAAATTTTACCCACGTATTGAGCTCGGGCCCTTATGAAGAAATTTGATGAAGTTTTGGAAAATGGGCGGTGCCACGCCCACTTATTAAGGGTCAAACATTGAAAGTTTTATATGTCATAACTCAGAAACCGTTGAAGATATATCGATGAAATTTGGTACGCGTAATTTGCTTACATAGACAAATGTTTTGACGAAAAATTATCAAAATCGGTTTACGGCCACGCCCACTTTTATATATGTGTATTATAAAGTGACCTAATAAAACCATTTTAAGCGATATCTCTGTCAAATATAAAGATCTATCATTGAAATTTTGTCGCATGAGTCCAACTATGGACATAAAACAAAAAACACAAAAATTTTGGAATATGGGCGGTGCCACGCCCACTTATTAAGGGGCAGACATTGAAAGTTTTATGAGTCATAACTCAGAAACCGTTGAAGATATATCGATGAAATTCGGTACGCGTAATATAATTACTTAGTCAAATGTTTTGGCGAAAAATTATCAAAATCGGTTGACGGCCACGCCCACTTTTATATATAGGAAATATAAGGGGGCCTAATAAAAACATTTTAAGCGATATCTCTGTCAAATATAAAGATCAATCACTGAGATTTTGTGGCAGGAGTCCAACTATGGACATAAAACAAAAACTACAAAAATTTTGGAAAATGGGCGGTGCCACGCCCACTTATTAAGGAGCGAATATTGAAAGTTTAATAAGCCATAACTCAGAAACCGTTAAAGATATATCGATGAAATCTGGTACGCGTGATATATTTACTTAGCCAAATGTGTGGACGAAAAATTACCAAAATCGGTTGACGACCGCGCCCACTTTTATATATGTGTATTATAAAGTGACCTAATAAAACCATTTTAAGCGATATCTATGTGAAATATAAAGATAATTCATTGAAATTTTGTGACATGAGTTTTACAATAGACCGGAAACAAAAAATAAAAAAGTTTGGAAAATGGGCGTGGCACCGCCTCTTTTTAGACAAAGGGATATATGAGATTTCTTAGCCTTTAACTCGACAAATAATTGAGATATTATGACGAAACTTGGTTTATACACTTTTATAACATGTGTTAATAGACACGCAAAAATGTATTGAAATCGGTTTATGACCACGCCTACTTTTTAACAAAGATATTTCTGGAACACCCTTTTGGAATTTGTAACGTGAAGTCTTTGTAACTAAAAGTCATAGAGGGATGAAATTTTGCACTAACAATAATATTTGTATGCTTATTTGGATGATTGATATAAATTTTGAAAATGGGCGTGGCTGCGCCCTGTTTATGCAGCACTCGTTTCATATAAAATACACCCTATATCGAACAAACGCAAACAAACAATGAAAGCATACAGCTGAGTATCTAATGTTCGATTGCACTCGAACTTAGGCTTCCTTACTTGTTTTAAGGTAATTCTTAAGCACGTATAGGAAAACTATTTTAACAAAAGTAAAAAAAAAGTTTTTTACATACATACTTCTTCTTCATATTATTATTATTTTTTTTTCGTCTTTTCTTCTTCATTCATCTTTTTCTTCTTCTTCCCTTCTTCTTCTTGTTCTTCGTTCTTCTTTTTCTTCTTCATTATTTTTTTTCTTCTTCTTCGAACTAATTTTCTATTTGATATTTCCAAGGCAGTAGAGGTTCATCGGTTGCCGCTATACCGGCAAAATGCGACCCGAAGTGGCAGTCCTTGTTCAGATATTAATTCGGACCTTTTCTGACGCTTCGACCAGATGTTCATGAACAAGTGGACGTCTAACCAAACAATTTCTTATACAATATTTTTTTTTTTTTTTTTTTAATTTTTACATTAATCATCACAAATTTTATTTTTTCCTATGTTTGATACATCCGCTTCAATGGAATAATATTAATATCAAATTTAAAAGAAATGAAGAACAAAAAGCAATACAAATCAAGGATCGATAAAGCAAAACTAAATTGCATTAAGCTTGATTTAATTCCTATAAGTTAAAAGGAAATTTCCCCCTTTTTTCAATTTTCTTTGTTTCCTGACCCCTCTACCATTGACTCTACTTCCTCAACTTTAATATCAAAATTTATTGCTCCTCGCCGACTACTGGTGCTGCTACATTGAAATAAATTGAATTTAAATCGCAATCACTGTTCACTTGTTTGTTTTTATAGGGAAAATCTCTAGCGTAAAATCTCAGAATTTAATGCTTGAAAATGTTGTGTAGATAAAAGACAACACAAAAGTAGTTAATCAAATTTTCTTTGAACAATACGCAACCATAATGAAATCAAGGCATTTTAGAAATTGTATTATCCATCAACGCTCTTACCCACACTCAACACACTTGCCTACAGACATAAATACATATGTACGTACGCAAGCAAGCATGGCGGCAATGGCGGCGCTGATGCTAGGACAATACAAAATCTATCTATCAAATAAGCACACAAATTGTCGCTTCACAAAACATTTCACGAACATGTTGCCGGTGTTCGAAAGTAGCTTTCGTGCTTTTTTGGCGTCATTCGTTTGCCGCCATTTAAATCGGCGTTACTCAAAAGACGCTAAAGCACGAAGTATGTGCCGTTATAATGGATAGAGCGACAATTTGTTCCTCTCTTTCTCTCGCTCTAGCTCTATTCTCTTTTCTGTTTCTCCGTTCATTTTCTGTGTATCAACAGCTCTCTCTATCTCGTTTGTTCTCTTTTCGAATATTCGAATTTTGTTTATGGAGAGCGAAAGCAATGTGCTCTGTATACAGAGAATTCAGTCAATACGCTCTGGCACCAAAGAGTGTTCAGTGAATAATTCGAAATTCGAATATTTGAACTGTTATATTTTATTAATTTTCTCCGAATTCGTTAACTGTTTTTAGTTTGATATTTACGATATCGAATTTCGAAATTAATTTTCTTGCTATAAACTAACTAAAAGCTCTGTTTAGGAGGTGCATAGAGATGTTCATGCTGAGATTCTGAATATTTCAGCAACGAGTGCGACAAAGGAACTTTAACCCCAGCGGGTTAGGGGGCCTAGAATATACCCGTGGTAAGGAAAGCCTGTCGTAAGAGGCGACTAAAATCCACCGGCCTAGAAGGCTGATTATGGCCAGAAAAATCGTTCGCACGACAGTCGGGCGTACCGGATTTATCCGGCAAAGGACTGTCACATCTTCTACACTCCCCAAAACCTTCGGGGAGTGTATTGGTGGCTACACCAACAACAACAACAAAGGTACATTGTTTGGGAAGAATTTCGATATATGCTTATATTCAGGACAAATATACTGGTCTAATGGAATACCGGATCCGGAAGGTTTTCTTCATATCTGATGGATTTAAGCTGAATTGGAAATGGGAATCTCAGACAAAGAAGACCTACACATCTCATGGACCTCCGTAACCGGTAGGTTCTCTACACATCACTTGGCTCTAAGCTGAATTGGAAAATTTTTGGTGGCAGTTTCGTGGCTCAGATGGGGATCAAACTTTCCGTTAGCCAAACGAAGCATCTTCCGGGCAATGGTTGGAGCTATTCAAGAGGATGTGGATTACCTTCATAGGAGACTCCTCGATTACAACCGTAGTGTTACTCATTTTGACAGTCAGGCTGCGTTGTTTTGGAAATCCAGGAGAGAAGAGAGAGCTATCGCAATTATTTGACCAGTTAGCAGGGCTAGCTTTTCTTGCACTTGTATCAGTGCCTGGACATTGCAACATACAAGAAAATGAGATGACAGACGCAGGTGCACATCCGCTCTGCTTTTGTGATATTATAAAACTTTTGGTATGCTGCTAGCCACACACAAGCTTAATCTGAGGGCCTTTTCCTCGAAGAAACGGGTACGTGTGACCGAACTGGAACACGAGGCGTATTTAGGGGCAGCTTCTTTTAGGTAAGTAACACGTCTCGATTGTACTTGGTCCTACACTGAAAAAACAACTTACTCAGATTATGAAAATGGGAAATGGGAATGATTCAGCGCTAAAAAACATTTTCATCGTTTTGAATACATATTCTTTAAAACATGGTTTTTATTCTTTGATTTAAAGAAAATTATACATCAAAACGATGAAGATATGTCTTTAGCGCCGAATCATTCCCATTTTTCCATAGTCTGAGTAATTTTTTTCTTTTTGAGTGTTTTGGTTGAAATTTTCTTGGGACCATTTGGACCTAAGTACAACTGCCATTCTCTGGAACATTTCGGAATTCTTAATGTCTTGAAAGGTTTATTTTATATGAAAGTACATATATATGTATGTGTGCCCCCAAATTAAAGTAGCCTAACTCGATATAGTGCGAAATTGAGTTATTGTTATAGTGTTAATCTTTGTAGGAAAATCCATCGATCTGTCTTATCCCCATTTAAATCTGAGTAATATTTAAAAAGTTATTAAGATATACAAATTATCCTAATTCAAATAGAAACATTTTGCATCAGTTAAAGTAACTTATCTTCACTTAAGTTTAGTATTGTATGAAAATCATTTTATTAAAACATCCTAACTAGAGTTATGTGGGCACATTTATTTGTGTTTTCCGTTTATTAAAAACACTTAACTCGAGTTAAATGGAGAAGAAAACCATGTTAGAAAGAATTCAGTTCAATAAAAAAAAACTTGACTAGAGTTAATTCTGCTTTTTGTAAAAATTGTATTCAATAAAAGCACTTAAGTTATAAAAGTTAATTTTTTCGCCATAAACTTAGCTTTAAGATTTCTCTTTCACAACTATTCCTTCTCTAACACTAAAAATCCATTGTTTTAACTTTTAAAAATCCGAATTGGTCCAATAGTTTAAGTTTTGACAAAAAATCGATTTTCTCCGTTCACCATATTGTCGCGGTCTGATCGCGACAAAATATTTTTCTCTTTGCTACTCCCACTATGTATATATGCACTGGCAGAGCAAATTTTCATTTGTTTTGTTTATTTACCTTTTTACCTTTTATCCTTTGTTCCCAACGGAGAGCGCACCCTAGCGGCGACAGATGAAGTCAATTGATATTGCCATGATGGGCAGTACTGGCGGAGTGTGTTGCGAGCTTTTGCCTTTTAGCGGAGTTCCCCACCAAATTGTTATACATATATATGTAAATATATAGGATGTAAATAAAGAAAAACAATGAGCGCGGAAGGCGCAGAAAGGGGTGTCATCGCTTTCGTCCCTTTTGCGGTGCATTAAGGCATCCGCTAGATGAAGGCAGTTTATGTGTGTGTGGTTGCATATCATTGGTCGGGGCATCGGTGATGACCGCACAGGTTAGCGGTTCGGTGCGACCGGGTGGTTACCCACACATACAGCCTGATGGTATATACAAAAAAGTATATGCTGGCGCGCAGCCTTCGGCCTGGCTCGCGGGTGCGCGTCAGAATACTCTTGTATGCGAGTGCGGTAACAACTCTTTTTGTGCGATCGGCTTTTGAGAAAAATTTTAGTTAAAAAAAAAAGGAAAGTTTAGTGAAAGGAAGAGTGGTGGAAAAGTGGAAATTATAGTATTGAAATTAAATAAAGTTTTGAGGGAAAAAAAGGTGAAAAGTTTTTAGGAGGAAAGAAATTATTCGAGGAGTAGGAGTGTACAAAGAAAGGAAGGTGGATCTTGGCAAGTGGCTGGTGGACACTGTAGAGGATCTGAAGCCGGAACACACTCCGGCTTGGTTAAGTATTTTGTTTGTTGTTGTAGTTGTGCCATTTGTCGCTTCTTTGTTTCGTTCCCCGATTTCCGTAACCCATCCTTCTAGCGTCCCGCACCCAGAGCCCAGTCATTTGTCGGCGGGTTAAAGTTGTTCCTGGCAGCTCAGGAACTGTGCGAGTGGGTTCGTAACCTTACGGTTGGACCTCACCTCGGGTGCACCCATAAAACATTTGTTTGTCTTAGTTTTGGGTATTTTCGTGAAAAGTTTTTGGTATTTCAATTTTGGCTGATTTTAGTTTTGTGGTTGATTTATTATATGTACCCACCCCGTCTCCACTGAGAGAGTCGGTGCATTCAGTTTAGTTATTGTCACCTAGTGTTGTTGTTTTGCCCTTTTTGTATTAAGCCGTGGCTTTGTTATTTGTGTAAAAGGGTAGGTGACAAATTGGCGCCCAACGTGGGGCTCGAAAAATTAAGAGTTGGTAAATTGTTTTTTTTTGTGAGAAAAGAAAAATTCTACGAAGTGTTGTTTTTGGTAGCAGTGCATATACATAGGTACTGTGTTGTTGGTATATTTTTCTGTGCTTGTCGGTTTTTGTGATCTTTTTGCCTACTTTACAAGAATAATTCTGCCGATCAATTTTTTTTTGTTTTATTTATTTTCTTACTTAGGAGAATCGGAGAGCCGAGAATTTTTGTTGGTATTCACAAGTGTAAGTTGGTCAAGTCGGAGTTTGTCGCAAACGAGGAGTTTTTTTTTCTCTAGAAAATATACATACATACACACCTACATACTTGCAAGGTAAAAAGGGTAACAGAAGGAAAACAGCAGGTAGTAATATATACATACGTATAAATATATATAAATACATATTTACGTATATAAATTGCGTTAGGTCGCGGTAATAGCCAAAGAAAAAAATTTCCATTGCGTACAACAACACGCAAAAAGTCGTTTCGGTCAAGTTCTCATTAGGGTGAGCCATATTTTTCATTAAAAATTTCCCGAGTTAAAATTTTTTTATGTACGTTAATTAAATAAACATACAGGAAACATATACCCATATAATATTAGCGGTCGATCAGTAAATATTTGGAAGAGATACATATATCGGAGTGGAAGAAGAAGGTTTCAAGGGAGCCCATACTGAAGTACATACACATACACACATAAAGGAGTCAAGGGCAAAGATCCATACTTTCATTTCATACCTACATATATACATCTTTTTTGAATTATAAATCAATAAAATATTTTGCTTTGGTGTTTTACTCTAGTTTTACATTTTTTATTAAATAGTTTTTTTTTACTGGCCACCCTACTGTTAAGTTTGTAATTTGCATTTTACACGTATATTCGTATATACATATTTACGTACATTTACCTGCGGTCAAGTTAGACAGCGAGAGCGGCTGGTGTATACATACATACACATTATAAAAGGTACGTAAGCTATTGTTGGTGTTGTCCCAGTAGGTAGTGTTGTTGGTGTTGTTACATTTGTAATAGGCTCTATTGTTTTTTGTTATAGCTCCCAAATTTGCTGCGCCAGTGCTAGGGTGGGTAAAAAATTTTAGAGTATTGGAAAATACTAGGGTGGCAAGTTTAGTTTTGGGATTGGAGCTTTTATTCGTTAAATCTTAAACTTGGTGTACTATTTCTCGATATCAATTTTAAATTGGGTGGATATAAAAAAAAAATAAAAGGAAAAAAAAAATTTTTTTTTATATTTGCAGATTTTTTTTTCTGGTATTGGAATCGCTTAAAATTGTGAGAAATTTTTTTTTACGTGGCAACTTTTGCGGTGATTTTTAATTTCGAAATTTTTAGGTGATTTGTTTTTTGGTTTTGAGAAAAAAAAAATTTTTTTGTTGGCTTCGAATTGTGTTTAGAGTTCTAATTTAACTTTTAGCATTGCAAATTTTTTTTGTAATTTTTATGATTCGGTTTGGCGGCTATTAATTCTTTTTTTTCTGGAAATTTTATATTGAATTTTTTTGCGTTGGAAATTGTGTTTATCATCTGGAAAACAAAATGGAAATAAATCGGTTATCACAAGAAGAATTGGCTTACGAGATGGAGGCACGCGGATTAGCAGTAGCATCGGTGGAATCAATGCGGAAATCGTTAAGGGCATCGCGGGCAGTTGAACGACGTGGGTCTGTAGACTTATTTAAGGATTATCCTTTTACGTTTGAGGAAGATAAAGTTGCGGTAGAGGCAAAAATAGTAGAGATAGGGAAGTTAGTTTCGGGTCTTAATGACGGGGGTAAATCATCAGATGGTATTAAGGCGACCACAAAACTGGAGTGGTGTTTGAATAGGATCGGTAGGGCTAAACCCGAAAATGATGACGATATGGCGTCACAGGCGGATATAAGGAACAGGATAATTTTGATGCTGGGTTATTTGGAGGAGATAAACGACGACAAACAGGAGTCAGAACAGGGTGAGCAACCCAGTGGCACATCACCAGGGCAAGTGGTCTCACCGGCACCAGATGTGAGACCAGTGCCAGTAGTGCATTCTGAGGGAGTAGAACTAGTTAGTAGGATTTCGCAAGAGCCACCGAATCTGGCTAAATGGAACCTGAAATTCGATGGAGAAAGGTCGGGATTGTCGTTATATGCATTTTTGGAACGTGTTGATGAGCTTAGCGAGGCACGCGGCGTTGCTAAGTCTCAGTTACTTAGAGGTGCGGTTGATTTATTTTCGGGTAAAGTTTTGTTGTGGTTTAGGTCGATTAGGCGTTCGATAGCTACATGGGAAGAATTAGTGCGTGAATTAAAATTGGAATTTCTTCCCCCTAATTATGATGACCTTTTAATGTCGGAAATTCGAAGAAGGACTCAGGGAGCAAATGAGTCAATTGGAGTATATGTGGCTGCGATGAGGATTATGTTTGGAAGGTTACAAGAACCAATTTCAGAGAGTAGGGTGTTGGGAATAATTAGGGCGAACCTTTTACCATTCTACCAGACCCAATTGGGACTAGTTACACCTGGTTCGATTTCAGAGTTAGTTGCTTTGGGAAGGAAATTGGAAGCGGTTAGGTCGTCGGTTGATGCATTTGTACCCCCTCCAAACCATAGGGCTAGAGGTTTATTGGAGCCAGACTTGGCATACATGTCTGTAGGTGGTGAGGCTGCGTCAGTGAACCAGTCGGCAACCAGTCCGAGGAATAGGTATGGGCCAAATACTAGGTGTTTTAATTGCAAGCGATTTGGTCATGTTTCGGCGGATTGTAGGAAATTAATCAAGTGCTTTGGATGCGGTAGGATTGGTGCCATGAAGCGGGACTGTCCAGTATGTACAGCAAAGCCGAGTGGTAACCAAAGTGGTGGTAGGTCTGGTCTAGAGGGAAGGCGGTCTTCAAACCCCTTCAGGTCTGATTCTAACAGGAACAATAATTCCAATGTCGCAACAAACAGTTCGGGAAACGCGAATTAGACACCTGGGACGGCAGGTCAGGTGGTCTAACAGGAGTTAGTAATCCTGCTAACTCCCAGCTGGCTATAATAGGGGATCGTCGAGTTGTTTCTTATATGGGTTATTCATTGGTGGCGAGCGGCCATGATCAGCGTCCACATATCGATGTGTCGGTTTTTGGTTTTTCGTTTCGAGCATTGTTGGATTCTGGGGCTTCACGTACAGTTATTGGTCGGATTGGTTGGAGTATGCTACAGGCGTACGGCATCAGAGTTTCGTCATCGGTAAATATTCCTCAAGTTACTTTGGCGGATGGTGGTCGAGTATCAGCGTTAGGTTCTATTTCGTTACCAATTGTGGTGGAGGGCAAGTCGGTCCTCATAGATTGTCTTATTGTTCCTGGTATACCTCATGCTCTTATTCTTGGTGTAGATTTCTGGACCAAGGCGGGTATAATCCCGGATCTGAGGGGCAGGGTATGGTCGTTTTCTCGACCGGAACAGGAGACGTCGGTAGCGATCATGGACCACAGCGAATTAGATGCTAGGCAATCTGAAGCTTTGGGTAGAATAGTTGGGAATGCTTTTGAGACTATGGCAGACGGGTTAGGTCGAACCCATCTTGTTGAGCATAGGATAAGGATAAAGGCAGGAGTTGAGCCTGTGAAGCAGCGTTACTACCCGGTATCGCCTACCATACAGTCGCGTATGGACGAGGAGTTGAAGGATATGCTCAGCAAGGGTGTCATTGAGACGTCACATAGTCCATGGGCTTCCCCAGTGGTCATGATAAGGAAGAAAGACGGTACATATAGGTTTTGTGTAGACTATAGAGTTCTTAATAAGTGTACCGAGAAGGATAGTTACCCCCTTCCTTATGTGTCGGCGACCTTGGATAAGCTGAGGGATGCGAAATTTTTATCAAGTTTAGACATCAAGTCTGCTTACTGGCAAATACCAGTAGAGAGGAGTTCTAGGCCCTATACAGCATTCACGGTGCCAGGTAGAGGTCTTTTCCAATTTAAGAGAATGCCATTCGGTTTACATAATGCGCCTGCAACGTGGCAGAGATTTATAGATTCGGTCATAGGACCAGAGTTAGAGCCCCATGTTTTTGTATATTTGGATGATATACTCATCGTAACAAAAACGTTTGAAAAACATTTGGAAATTCTGAAAGAGGTTTTGGATAGATTAGCTGAGGCAGGATTAAAACTCAATAGAGAGAAATGCAGTTTCTGTAGGCCTGAGTTAAAGTACTTAGGTTATGTCGTAGATAGAAACGGCCTACATGTTGATCCTGAAAAGGTAGAGGCAATGGTTAGGATAGAAGTCCCGAGAAATGTTAAGCAAGTGAGATCTTTTGTAGGTACAGTGTCCTGGTACCGTAGATTCATCAAAGATTTTTCAAAGTTAGTTAGGCCTCTCACCGAGTTAACTAAGAAGAATAAGAAGTTCATTTGGAGCGAAGAATGTGATAGGAGTTTTAGAGAAGCTAAGGAACGTTTAGTTACGGCGCCCGTTTTAAGTTGCCCAGATTTTGATAGGCCCTTTATTATACAAACGGATGCGTCAGACTTTGGTATAGGAGCTGTGTTGACCCAAGACTTTGAAGACGGTGAGAAGGTGATAGCATATCTGAGTAGGTCCCTGAATAAAGGTGAGAAAAATTATTCCACCACAGAAAAGGAATGTTTGGCGGTCCTGTGGGCGGTCGAGAAGTTGCGACCATACATCGAAGGGACAAAGTTTAAAGTTATCACTGATCATTATTCCCTGATTTGGTTGAATAGGTTGAAAGATCTTTGTGGTAGACTGGCTCGTTGGGCATTGAAGCTTCAGCAATATGATTTCGAGATTATCCATAGGAAAGGGAAAGAACATGTTGTTCCAGATTTGTTGTCGAGAAATGTTCCTGTTATTTTTGAAATTTCTACGTCGGACCCTTGGATAACGAAAATGATTGAATCGGTGTCAAAGAATCCTTTGTCGTACCCTGCGTGGAGAGTAGAAGATGGTGTCCTTTACAAATATGTTAAACCTCCATACCCATCCATTTACGGGGAGGGGCCCGAATGGAAAATGGTTATCGAAAATTCTCAGAGAGAAAATGTTTTGAAGAGTTGCCATGATAGTCCGTTAGCAGGACACATGGGTGTGAGGAAAACGTTCGCTAGAGTTGCTCAGAAGTTTTATTGGCCACGAATGAAATCCGATGTTGCTAAGTATGTTCGAACTTGTAAGACATGTCAGCAGGTAAAGCCTGATAATAAACAGCCAGCTGGGGGAATGATAGAGAGGTCTAAGGAAGTTGAACCGTGGGAGATGATCTGTGTTGATTTGGTTGGTCCTTTGGTAAAGTCGACTCAAGGTTACCAATATATTCTTACGGTTGTGGATTATTTTTCGAAGTTTCCATTGTTGTTTCCTTTGCGCACAGCGACTGCGAAGAGTGTCTGTAAATTTCTTGAAAATGATGTTTTTCTATTGTTTGGCGTTCCGAATTCCGTTGTGTGTGATAATGGACCCCAGTTCAAGAGTCGTGAGCTTCAGGGTCTCTGCGGTGTCTACGGCGTCCAGTTGCGATATACTGCGCATTACCACCCGCAGGCTAATCCAGCGGAACGGATTAATCAAATTATTAAGACTACGCTTAGGGCTTATGTTTCGGAGAACCAGAGGTCATGGGATCAGCAATTAGCGAAGGTAGCGTGTTGCATTAGGTCATCACAGCATGAGGTGTTAGGAGTTACACCATACTTTGTTAACTTTGGTCGGGACATGGTGCTTGAAGGTAGTCAGGGTTATATAAGGTCCTTAGGAGAGCAGGAACAATTGAACTGCGAGGAGAGAGCTAGGAAGTTAGTGGAAATTAGAGCAGACATAAGATTGAAGTTGGAGCAGGCAGGAGCTAAGTTAGCTAAACAGTATAATCTTAGGAGAAGAGATGTACAATATATGCCAGGAGAGTTAGTGTGGAGGAAGAATTTTGCGTTGTCCGATGCGGCTAATTATTTTGCAGCGAAGTTAGCGCCGAAGTATGTAGGTCCTTTTGTGATTAAGAAGAGGGTATCTCCTTGGACATATGTGTTAGTAGATGAGAATGATAGGGAGAAAGGAACCTGGAATGTGAGGGATTTAAGGCCGTATCGGGATAGGTAGCATTAGGGCCAAAGAAGGAAGCTTCCTTCTTTCACGAGGAAAGGGTGGAGTTGTCGCGGTCTGATCGCGACAAAATATTTTTCTCTTTGCTACTCCCACTATGTATATATGCACTGGCAGAGCAAATTTTCATTTGTTTTGTTTATTTACCTTTTTACCTTTTATCCTTTGTTCCCAACGGAGAGCGCACCCTAGCGGCGACAGATGAAGTCAATTGATATTGCCATGATGGGCAGTACTGGCGGAGTGTGTTGCGAGCTTTTGCCTTTTAGCGGAGTTCCCCACCAAATTGTTATACATATATATGTAAATATATAGGATGTAAATAAAGAAAAACAATGAGCGCGGAAGGCGCAGAAAGGGGTGTCATCGCTTTCGTCCCTTTTGCGGTGCATTAAGGCATCCGCTAGATGAAGGCAGTTTATGTGTGTGTGGTTGTATATCATTGGTCGGGGCATCGGTGATGACCGCACAGGTTAGCGGTTCGGTGCGACCGGGTGGTTACCCACACATACAGCCTGATGGTATATACAAAAAAGTATATGCTGGCGCGCAGCCTTCGGCCTGGCTCGCGGGTGCGCGTCAGAATACTCTTGTATGCGAGTGCGGTAACAACTCTTTTTGTGCGATCGGCTTTTGAGAAAAATTTTAGTTGAAAAAAAAAGGAAAGTTTAGTGAAAGGAAGAGTGGTGGAAAAGTGGAAATTATAGTATTGAAATTAAATAAAGTTTTGAGGGAAAAAAAAGGTGAAAAGTTTTTAGGAGGAAAGAAATTATTCGAGGAGTAGGAGTGTACAAAGAAAGGAAGGTGGATCTTGGCAAGTGGCTGGTGGACACTGTAGAGGATCTGAAGCCGGAACACACTCCGGCTTGGTTAAGTATTTTGTTTGTTGTTGTAGTTGTGCCATTTGTCGCTTCTTTGTTTCGTTCCCCGATTTCCGTAACCCATCCTTCTAGCGTCCCGCACCCAGAGCCCAGTCATTTGTCGGCGGGTTAAAGTTGTTCCTGGCAGCTCAGGAACTGTGCGAGTGGGTTCGTAACCTTACGGTTGGACCTCACCTCGGGTGCACCCATAAAACATTTGTTTGTCTTAGTTTTGGGTATTTTCGTGAAAAGTTTTTGGTATTTCAATTTTGGCTGATTTTAGTTTTGTGGTTGATTTATTATATGTACCCACCCCGTCTCCACTGAGAGAGTCGGTGCATTCAGTTTAGTTATTGTCACCTAGTGTTGTTGTTTTGCCCTTTTTGTATTAAGCCGTGGCTTTGTTATTTGTGTAAAAGGGTAGGTGACAATATTTTGAGTTAAGCTACTTTAATTTAACGGCACAGATATATACATATATAGGAGCTCAACATTGGCAGTCTGGCTCTCAATAGAGCCCAAAAGACCTTGTACGTTAGACAATCACTTGTGCACCGTGACACAGTATTCCGTTCAACGTTTACATATAAAACTTAAATGATTAATTGCCAAAACTAAAGCCATAGCATCATAAAACAGTTAAACTAGCTAAATCACAAAATAAGCAATAAAACAAAATTCAAGCAAAGACAAAAAGCGTTGTCATTCATTAACTAAAATGTGCGTCATTTAATGCAGGAAGAAGGGTGGAATATAATTTCAAAAGGTGCAAAAAATTCCTGCTCTTTCTGTACTGAAATATAAGTAGAAATTTATATTTATGTACATTGCACATACTTAGATGCAGATATGTACATATTTATCTTGTAGAATCTGGCAAAAATTGACGAAGTAGAACATATCTATCATCATCTATATCTACATTTAACATCCCATAAAAAACTCGATGACCGTGGAATTAAGAGGGTAATCCAGAAAAACTCTGGCAATCGCTTCCACATTCGTTGGCAGAATGCCTGACATTAGCATGGGCTTGTCATTGGAGGGAAGGACTTGCCCACTGCATTACCGCCGAACGAATAAATCACGCATTACCGCAAGGATTCTAGCGAACCAAATAAAGAATACCTTACAGGGAAGCAGATAAAGAAGGTCTTCATCTTTCGATTGAAAGGAAACGAACAGGTAATGCCTTACAATGTAGCGGATGGAATGCTTATCAGTACTCAACTTATGAAGCAGAAAACAAAGTCCTTAGGAAAGTGGAAACCTTTATTTTTTAATGAGCCTTTTTAATTTTTAACATTTTAACTTAATTTTTTTAATTCATAACAATTTTTTTTTTTTTAATTGATAAGTAAAATAAAATGTTTGCTTCAATGCAGTCTTATATGTCTGCGTGTTCATCATTTTTTTTTTTATTTTAATTTAATTCTCCATCAGGGCGATTTCTTCTTAGGCAAGAAGATTTTTGGTGTTGACCCTGTCGCTCTGTCATTCCAAGTTTTTTAGTAGCTTCCGTGAATAAATAAATTAACAGAAACATTTTGAGTTTTTGGGAACTTCTTTCGCAGAATTATCACCAACTTTGCCCACGAAAATATTTTTTGGAAGGGTTTTGACACACTTAATCGCGATTTTTCCTAGCTTTTTCTGGTTTTCCCGTCAACGTAAAAATCGCAAAATAGTTATTAGTTCTATGCACATGGTTTCTTAAGCAAAGTTGGTCTTAATTTTCTGAACAAAAAAAAATTTTCAACGATTTTTCGCTTTCCTACAAATCGATACCCCTCTAATACTTACCGTAAAATACCTTAATAAAGTTTTTGTAACGCGTAAGACGTAATTAACTAATACCAATGCCACTTACAACTTCACTACTACACAGCACATAAATAACTGACCGAATTTCAATTAAAACGAAAGATGTAAGGCGTGATACAAATTTCCACTGAAATAACGGTATTTATTCCAGTTCATTTTTCGCGCTCCAATCTACTTTACATTACGTGGAATGTGTAATGGGGAAGCTCACTCCACTCTGCATTACTGACAATGCGCGAAAGAAGTGATGAACCCGTCAGATGTTCCATGGCAAGGCCTTCTGTCATGCCTGACAGGTAATAGCGATGACCAGATTTTTGCTTGGATTTGATATCACTTGATTCAAAGAGAGTTGGACCACGTTTGAAAATTTACCATCTCTATATATGACAAACACGAGCCATACTAATCACTGGAATAAAAAGGGGAGGTAATTTCTGCTGAAAAATCTACCACACCGAAACGTATGTATGTTCATATTCATATATACATACATTTTCCTGCAATATGTGCTAATGTATCAAAGCAATAACTTACCAAGTTGCCCGCAGGCAACGTTGGGGTCGAAAGGGTTAAGAACACTGGAAATGGCCACTTAAAAGCATTACAGCAATTTCAAACAATTGTAAGAATACAGCCACTGATTAGGGAACCCACCATTGATTGAGCATTAAGCGCAGTTGAAAAGCACAGCCAAGATAAAATTTTTGTGAAAAATGAACGAAACTCCTCTTGGAAAATTGGCTGTTACCCGGAAATATACATACATACATATAAATATACAATTTACGCTGGTTGATCAAGAACAAGAAACAAAACAAAGCATTTATTAGCAGAGTATCTAAGATTAAATCTACTACAAAACCAACAACAACTTGGATGCACGTGTCGGAAGTTGATGAGAAGACATGAAGGACATCGTAACTGTAACATTTGCTAATATTTCAATAAATGGATTAACACAATGACATAGAAACAGACAGACAAATCTATATATATAAAAATGATTTGGTTTTTAATTGTAACGCTAAAACTTGAAAACGGCTGAACCAAAACAAATACTTCCTTAGGGGGCTTGTTTGTTGTAACCCCGCGAAGGTTTAGTCGAAGAGAAAATTAAAAAACATTAGGGAGGCGTGGCACCTCCCATACAATCTTAATTTTTAAAGCTACACTCAGAGAAAAGTTGCAGTCTAAAAACAAGCTGTGTCGTACTTGAATTAAGAATTACGGAAATTGAGGGAAAATAAATCAAATTTAAGTTTCCCCAATCTTGAATCAAGAACGGTATTCTTGAAACAGGATAAAAATAAGAAAAAATCTTGGTTTAAGAATGGAATTCTTATTTAAGAATACTAATGGCATTTTCTTTTCTACGAAAAAATGTTGCCCTCCTATATCCCAATTATCGAATTACGTATCCTGACTTTCTATAAAATGGCTGAATTTATAGACAAGGGTGCCCTCTTACTTAGTTAGAGGTCAATATTTGATGAAAGTACCAGAAAAACTTACAAAATGGCTAAGAAAATCAAACAGGGCAACATTATTTCGAGAAAAGAAAACGCCATAAGCAATGTTTTTTAAAAAATACATATACATATACATGTATGTACATATGTAATTTTGAATGTTGTTATTTTTTTGTGAAAATGGAAAATTATTTATTAAAAAAAATTTACATAGCAAGATGGGAGCAATTAAAATATCAAAAATATGTATGCATAATGCATATGTTCCATTTTACGAGTGCCAGGCGTATGCACATATTGACGAATCAGGATGGAACGCGTCGATGATATACTTATATACATAGTATGTATGTAAAAACGCTGCGCTTAGATTTAGACCAAATAGTTCACAAAGCGGATGATGACGAAAGCCTGAGAAAAATTTGGGGGCTGTTATCTCATAATTAAAGGGTGAGTTATCCGGTCAAGATATGTGCCCGATCGATTTGAGTCGTTAGACCCATTTTTTTATATAAATTTAGGTGGTTTATCCACTAGGTTGACTAAGCGCAATTACCCGCGAGTAATTTTAATAAATTTTAAAAATGCATTTTTGTGGGATTTTTTTCGCTTATTTGTTTATAAGTGAAAAAGTTCGATAAAAAATTTCATTCAAAATTAATACAGCACCATATCCTTCATAGACAGTTTCGCTGTACTATCTTCAATCCTTAATACAATTTTATGCAACTAAATTCAACAAATTTGTCCATATTTTTACCTAAAAAAGTTACTCATACGGCTCGTCATACGAATGTTTTGTATGTAGTTTTTACAGAAATATAACAAAATTTATTTGTAAAAACAATATACATATGTATGTAATTGCGCTTAGGAATCCTAGTAGATAAGTAATCCCCTTATGATGGATATAAAAATAGAGGCAATCACTCAACTCGTAGGTGTTTCTACAGTTGGATCTGGGACTAGTATAACTACATACATATGCGTGTATGCGTGCTATACATTTATAAAGATAACATACAATCGGCAATCGATTATAATTTAAATTTTTATAATAATTTTTAATTTTTATCTTTTATTTCAGATCCTCAAGTTTATTTATAAATCGCAATGTTCAACGCAGTGCTTCCCTCCCCATCTCGTTCTAAATAACTCTGGGAAGCTGAATTGTTGATTTAAAAATTTTTATTACAATTAAATATCTGTAATAGTTATAGTTGTATTTATAGTTATAACAATATCTTAATATATAAAAATTTTTTGTTTATAATATATAATTTTGTATGTAATGACTGAATTATATATTGTATATATTACTATATATGTTTGTATGTAAATACCTGAAAAATCAGAAAATAAAACACCATGCACAAAAATACCCACTTTTATGTTTTATTTTTGTTATGTGGGTTAAAAATTTCGAATTTAGAATTTCGAAAAAGTGGAAAATCAAGAATAAGTATTCTTAAAATGAATTTGAACATTCTACGCATAATAATGAACATTCTTAAATCAATCATGGGCAATGCTGAAAACAAGTTTATATAAGCTTATTTCAAAACAGAAAATTGTTAATATAAGCGTTCTAAAAATGAGAATATATTCTTGATTTTAGCATTTTCAAGCTTAACAGACTTTCATAACGTTTTCGGCTTGATTCAAGCCCGCTATACTTAAATTTAGGTTGCTTTTTCTCTGAGTGTAATTATCTCTAAATGAGTTCAAGGTAGGGAGCTGAAATTTGGTATAGAGGTAGGTGATATCAAAACCCTTCTCACCCAGAAAAGTGGGGGTTATCAGAAAAGGGGGCGTGGCACCTCCCATACAACCTTAATTTTTAAAGCAGATTATCTCTAAAAGAGTTCAAGGTAGGGAGCTGAAATTTGGTATAGAGGTAGGTGATATCAAAACCCTTCTCACCCAGAAAAGTGGGGGTTATCAGAAAAGGGGGCGTGGCACCTCCCATACAACCTTAATTTTTAAAGCAGATTATCTCTAAAAGAGTTCAAGGTAGGGAGCTGAAATTTGGTATAGAGGTAGGTGATATCAAAACCCTTCTCACTCAGAAAAGTGGTGGTTATCAGAAAAGGGGGCGTGGTACCTCCCATACAACCTTAATTTTTAAAGCTGATTATCTCTGAAACAGTTTAAGGTAGGGAGCTGAAAATTGGTATAGAGGTAGGTGATACCAAAACCCTTCTCACTCAGAAAAGTGGGGGTTATCAGAAAAGGGGGCGTAGCACCTCCCATACAACCTTAATTTTTAAAGCTGATTATCTCTAAAACAGTTTAAGGTAGGGAGCTGAAAATTGGTATAGAGGTAGGTGATATCAAAACCCTTCTCACTCAGAAAAGTGGTGGTTATCAGAAAAGGGGGCGTGGCACCTCCCATACAACCTTAATTTTTAAAGCTGATTATCTCTAAAACAGTTTAAGGTAGGGAGCTGAAAATTGGTATAGAGGTAGGTGATACCAAAACCCTTCTCACTCAGAAAAGTGGGGGTTATCAGAAAAGGGGGCGTGGCACCTCCCATACAACCTTAATTTTTAAAGCTGATTATCTCTAAAAGAGTTCAAGGTAGGGAGCTGAAAATTGGTATAGAGCTAAATGATATCAAAACCATTCCCACGCATAAAAGTGGGGGTTATCGGAAAAAGGGGCGTGGCACCTCCAATACAAACTTAATTTTTCATGCTGAATATCTCTAAAATTGTTTACGCTAGGGGCTTGGAAATTGGTGCGGAGATAAACAATAACAATTCCATATTAACGCAAAATAATAGGAGTTATACGAAAAGGGGGCGTGGAACTTCCCAACAACACTTAATTTTTTAAGCTGAATATATTTAAAAGGATTTAAGTCAGGGACCTGGAAATTGGTACAGAGCTATATGATATCAAAATAATGTTTGCGCATAAAAGTGTAGGTTATCGGAAAAGGGGGCGTGGCAACTCCCATACAAACTTAATTTTTCAAGCTGAATATCTATAAAAGCGTTTAAGGTTGGGACCTGAAAATTGATCAGGAGATTAAAGATATCAATAGCGTGCTTATGAAAAAAATAGTAGTTTTGGGAAAAGGGGGCGTGGCACCTCCCATGCGTTCTTAATTTTTAAGGCTAAATATCCTTAAAAGCGTTCATGGCATGTACATAGAAATCACTATGCGGATATACGATATCAATACCATGTTCACCCAAAAAAAAAAAAAGATTTATCGAAAAATGGGGCATTGCACCTCCCATACGTACTAAACTTTTGAGGCTGAATATATCTCAAAGGGTTGGAGGAGGGGCCTGAAAACCATTATGGAGGTATACTATATCAATCCTCTTACTTACTTAGTGAAAATAGCCAATACTCAGTGAAATAAATATCCGGAACAGAAAACTAAAAATGTTGTGTATCGTGCAGCCTTAAACTGAATACTAAAATTATATATTTTTGAAGTTGTATACACAATGAAGTAGTGAAAAATCGTTAATTTTCTATTAAAAATAATACCGGTGTAATAACAATTTTTGAAATTAAATTTATAAAAAAATCTAATTTGGGCAGAACGAAGTTTGCCGGGTCAGCTAGTTAAATATAAATGTATGTTAGTGTGGGTTCGGCTATGAGAAATTATAGAAAAACGTGAGTAATCAATACTTGGAAAACAGCACAGCTAACTAAACGAAAGACACACAGGCTAGCGAATGAAATAAGATAAATAGAAAAATATGTTGACAGATAGACAGCTAGACGGAAGGAAGGACAGTTATAGACAATCAAGATGCACGGACGAGTCTCGTTCAATGGGCTAAATGAAAATGGATACAACGGATTTTGAACCGCGCTTGTAGGAAGAAGGGAAGACAAAGAAAGTTTGGCAGCACAATCAAGAGCTAAAGTAAATACTTACATACATATAAAAACAAATGATTCAATTAGTAAAACATATGTTAATGCAAGCTGATTATTTAACTTGGACGATGTGACGTGCGGTGATGTGATGAGGGTGATATGATGTGGATGATGTAAGGTGATGTGATGTAGGTGATGTAATGGCAAAGCGTTTAAATTGGCTCACGTGCCACATACATAGCTAGATATCATAGGTACATATATGAACATTAAACATGCAATCAAACGATTAAAACAACAATTAGTATGCATTTGACGAGAGCAAAAGAAAAGTTAAATTGCAGAAGGAGTGAAGAGGGTGTAATAAAGTAATACCGAAGTAAGAAATACAGCTAGAAGGAGAGTGAAACTGGAGCGCGAACTAAAATTAAAGCAAATATATCCAAGTGAACAGCAAGTAGAAAATGAACAGAATTATACACGTATAATCAGGATCTATATGACAACAACAACTCATAGAAAAGCAACAAATGTAAAAAAACTACACTTGGAGAGCACATGGAAAGATGGATGATGAGAATGGATGATTTGACTGCGAAGAGATGAACGTAGAATTTTAAATAGTATATACCCACAAAACAATTTGTTTCGATTTTGTCGGTAGTCAGACTTTTCTGAACAAACTCGAAAGTCTTCCGCTACAGCTTATCGAATTCGTCCCGATTTCGTAAACAGAAATCTGAATTTTTCGGAAATAAAATTTTTTTGATCGAAGTCGACAGTCTATCGCTCTATCTTAAAGATTTCTAAACGATTTCGTATAGTGTAATTCTTAATTTTGAACTTCAAAAAAAGAAAATTAAAAATAAAAAAAATTAAAAGAAAATGAATTTGTGAATTGTACAACAAACCCCACACTATTTTTGCGTCTCTGTGATCGTTTTGAGAGAACTGAAACCAGTATGGTTACGTAGTTATATTGGTGTTAATCAGGTAAATTGAATCGTCGATTTGTATGTAGCAAATTCAGTCTAATATTAACCCACAAAACAATTTGTTTCTATTTTGTCGGTATTCCGACTTTTCTGAACAAGGTCGAAAGTCTTCCGCTACATCTTAGCGATTTCGTTCCCATTTCGTAAATAGAAATCTGAATTTTTCGGAAGAAAATTTTTTTGATCGAAGTCGACTCTCTATCGCTCTAGCTTAAAGATTTCGAAACGATATCGGAAAGAGTAATTCGTAATTTTAAACTTCAAAAAAAAAAGGGAAAAATAAAAAATTAAAAGAAAACGAATTTGTGAACAATAGGATCACTGCTGCAAAATAAACAATTGGATAAATACAACAACCACCACACTATTGTTGCACCTCTACAACCCTACACGGTCGTGTGCTATGGGATGATCATGTTTTGAGAGAGCAGAATCCAGTTTTATTGGTGCTGTTAATCAGGTAAATTGAATCTCGGATTTGTAACAGTCAGTCTAATAATTAATTAATTATAATTAATACTAGTATCGCCGGTGCTCGAAATTCGACCATGCAATTTATTTTTTCAACTTTGTATTGGTGCAAAAATTAATCCTTTTCGCGGAGATAAGCAACAATTTCCAAATTCCAGTTGTCCGACGCGAAATCATGGTCAAAATCAAGGCAGATCTAGGAAGATAGGCCCGGTGGCGAATTCAGAAATTTCCCGTGTATTTTGTTATTGTAATTGGTAGAGTGTAATGTCAAAATGATATTTCGCCGTGGTTAAAATCTGAATTCGCTTGGGGCTCGTTGCTCCTTTTTTATTTAGTATGGAATATTGCACGGCCTACTTCTTGGAGCTTTTTAGTTTTCTTGCGCTCTATCGTTCTGGCGTTTATAAAAATCATAATAGAAAAGCTACAAATCACTCTCATAGACACACAGAGATTTCAGTATAATGGAATTTTTGAGTACAATCCATCTACAAATCACTCATAGAGCAGATGTAATGAATTAAATTATATAACATACATTAAACACATTAAATTATATACATACAGATGTAATGAATTAAATTATATAAATTTATGAAAAATGGTTCTTTAATAAAAGAAATGTATATATTAAAAAAATAGCAAAGAAAATTTCTAAACGATTTCGCAAAGATTAAATCGAAGAGATTTCGTAACGACAAATTCGTTTCGATTTAGTTAAGAACATTCTTTATGAAATCGTCAAGATTATTTCTTTACGAAGTCGTGTCAACGCTCTCATACAAAAATCGTTACGATTTCGAAACTAAATCGGTTCCGATTTCGGAAAAATTTTTCGATGCGGCGTAACGATTTCGAAAAGAAATCGGAACAAATTGTTTTGTGGGAATGTATGTTCTCTAAAGAAACCCATGTTGTTGTCCAGCTTAATACGCGATAGTATATGGACTAAACCCCGCTACACAATAAGCGATGCAGCCTTTGAAAACACGTTGATGAAATCATCGCTAGCCGTAGGACTGAATATGCTGGTGATACAACGAGGCATGATGCTTAGCGGTGGACAAAGACAAGGTGTAGCATATCGACGGCTGAGTATAAGAGCGCCCTATTTCAAAAATTGTTTCAAAACCGCCCTATTTGAAAAATTGTTTGAATAACGTCCTACAAGTATTTCAGATTTTGCTTCAAAAACGCCCTATTTCAGACAAAATTCCATATATATTACTTTGAAATGGGGCGTTTTTGAAGAAAAATCTGAAATAGGACGTTATTCAAACAATTTTTGGAATAGGGTGTTTTCGAAACAATTTTTGAAATAGGGCGATCTTATTCTCAGCCGTCGATATGCACTTATAAAGGTATATACAAACATGCACAATCACTCGTATTGCAAAAAAAGAAAAATTAATAAAAATATACTTGTTCTATTTCCACAGAATGCAGCAATCCGGATATTATATGAAGCGAACATCGCTTTGGCGGAATCGGTACCTGAAGAGCTGGTATATGTTATGTGAATGAATTTTATTTATTAGTTAATTCATATATATACATATCTGTACAAATGTAATGAATTTGAATATACAAATTAGTAAAAACAAAAAGATTAGTAAAGAAATATATATATTAAACAAGTAAGGAAGCCTAAGTTCGAGTGGAATCGAACATTAGATACTCAGCTGTATGTTTTCATTGTTTGCGTTTTATGGAGTTTATATAAAGCGAGTGCTGCATAAAGTGGGCGTAGCCACGCCCATTTTCAAAGTTTTTATCAGTCATCCAACTAAGCATATGAATATTATTCTTTGTGCAAAATTTCATTCCTTTATGACTTCTAGTTACAAAGATGTCACGTTACAAATTCCTAAAGGGTGTTCCAGAAATATCTTTGTTAAAAAGTAGGCGTGGTCGTCAACCGACTTCGCTAAAATTTTAAACATGTATTACCACAAGTTATAAAAGTATATAAACTAAGTTTCGTCATAATATCTCAATTATTTGTCGAGTTAAAGACTAAGAAATCTCGTATATTCCTTTGTCTATAAAGAGGCGGTGCCACGCCCATTTTCCAAAATTTTTGTGTTTTTTGTTTTATGTCCATAGTTGAACTCATGCCACAAAATTTCAATGATATATCTTTATATTTGACAGAGATATGGCTTAAAATGTTTTTATTAGGTCACTTTGTAATATACATATATAAAAGTGGGCGTGGCCGTCAACCGATTTTAACTATTTTCCGTGCAAACGTTTGCCTAGGTAAGTATATCATTTCCATGTTTGACCCTTAATAAGTGGGCGTGGCACCGCCCATTTTCCAAAATTTCATTAAATTTCTTCCTAGGGGCCTGAGCTCAACACGTGGGTAAAATTTCATCGCTAAAGCTTTATTAGTGACTGAGATACCAAATTACCGATTTTTTCTATATAGGAAAAGTGGGCGTGGTCATGGTCCGATTTCGCCCATTTTCAATACCAACCGTCCCAGTCTCGATACCAACTTGCATTTCAAATTTCATCAAAATATCTCAATTTTTGCACGAGTTAGAGTGTTTACAGACGGACGGACGGACGGACATGGCTCAATCGATTTCTCTTTTCACCCTGATCATTTTGATATATATAAGTCTATATCTATCTCGATTATTTCATTCTGTTACAATCCACCGTTAGGAAATCAAAACTATAATACTCTGTGTACTAGTACAGCTGAGTATAAAAATGGCATAGGAAATTTCTAAACAATTTCGCAAAGATTAAATCGAAAAGATTTCGTAACGATAAATTCGTTTCGATTTCGTTAAGAGCATTCTTTACAAAATCGTTAAAACTATTTCTTCACGAAGTCGTATCAACCCTCTCATACAAAAATCGTTACGATTTCGAAACTAAATCGGTTCCGATTTCGGAAAAATTTTTCGATGCGGAACAAATTGTTTTGTGGGTATGTAGGTCAGGGCTGCACATTAACGTTATTTTTTATCAATAATCGGAAAAATATTTTGTTTTCAATTCAACTTTGAATAATTTTAACGTTAAGTGCTGAACAAAAAAATACTGTTTTAATAATTATCAAAAAAATTATGAAAAAAAATTCCGTTTTGTTGATTATCAAAAAACAAATATTGAAAAAATTTTGTTTCGGTAGCCAACAAAAAAAATTATCAAAAAAAATAACGTTAATAAAAATTCAAAGTAAAATGAAGCCGTAAGCCCGAAACAAATTTTTATTATTATTTTGTTTTTGATAATCAACGAAACAAAATAATTTTGATAATTTTTTTTTGATAATCAACGAAACGAAATAATTTCAATAATTTTTATTTGATATTCAACAAAACAAAATTTTTTGTTAACTTTTATTTGATATTCAACAAAACAAAATATTTTTGTTGATATCGCTGTGCAGCCTTGATGTAGGTATGTATGAAAATGAAGTTTCTATGAAAAAAAAAAAACCTTTTGAAAAATTTTGCTTTTCAACTTTCTTGTCAAAAAGTTTCCTTAGAAAGTTCCTGCAACAATTTCCCTGTCTTAAAGGGCTTCTATCCACCTCAAGGCTCATTCTGAAGCAAATATCTTGCCTTCATTCGTGTCTTGTGTTACTGCAGTTGCTAAGAGGCTGCCATCTACATGGAACATGATTTTAGGGGGAAAAAAGCAAGACAAAATATGAAGAAAGAATAATTTGAAGATGTACATAAATAACTAAAATTAATTTGCCATTAAAGGCATTAGTTACAACCAGCTTCCAACATATCACCCCAATTCCCACCAACAACAGCCATTTCTACACCAACTGCAATCACTCGCTGTTTCCGCGAAGAAGCGCTGTAATTTTAATCAAAAAGCCCCCGTCGCTAGTTGGTTGGAGTCGCGAGTTCCATCGACTCCAATTAGCGCCGAAGCGCCTTTTTGATATCACGACTCGTGACTAAAGAAACAGAATCAAGAGAGTAGGTTAAAAGAGAATATCAATTCGCGAACCAGTGCAGATCCTATACGCCTTATATACATCCTGTTGAGTTTAGGTATCTAAGAAGCCGCTCATCCCTGACGTCCTCAAGTTAGCACTGAGCGGTTTTTTGCAGAAAGGCTTGCGAAAGAGGTGCTCCGCCGTCTTCTTCGCTACTGGAAGATTACAGTTGCGACACAGAGTGTTATAATCCAATCCCAATCGGGCAGCGTGGGTATCGATAGACCGCCCCTCCGCCGCATTCACTTTAAAAGAGAATTGTCCATACAAAAATGCATACATATATACATATATGGAAATTGCATGAACTTACCTGTTGATATTGCGCTACAAATGAAATGTGTTCGTACAATTCTCATATATTTTAACATATAAGTATTTTATCTGCGGCCGCTGTGGTGGGTAGAGTGCTCGCCTGCTATGCCAGAGGTCTCGGGTTCAAACCCCAGTCCGACTAAATACCAAAAAAAAATTTCTAATTAGCAAAAAACCAATTATTGGGTTTTTTAAAAGCAGCGGTCACCTCTCGGCAGTGCGGGGCCTACCCTCCGAGTGTATTTCTGCCATGAAAAAGCTTCTCACAAAAAATGCATTAGCCGTTCGGAGCCGGCATAAAACTGTAGGTCCACCCAATTGGTAGGAAAACAAAAGGAGCACACCTCGAATTGACAGAGAAGCTCGGCCATAAAACTCGTCAGAGTTATAATAGCGCAATTGTATTATATTATTATTATATTTTATCTAACCCAAAGATATCGCCACTCCGCATAATATTTTTAGCCGTCCGTGAAAACTTGATGAGCTATTTTACTTCCCCGTTGCTACAAAAACAACAGCAAATATATAAACCACACAAACTGTAACAATAAATCAACACCTTCTCTGAAATTTAAGTGATTTCATACCCCAAAACTTTGCCAGGTTTTAAAACTTAAATTTAGATTCTTCAAATTACAACTTCGACTTTCATTCTCTCTCTTTTTGCGCGAATAAAAATAAAAAACAATGGTGAACTTTCACTAAAAAGCTGCTGCCAAGTAACGAAAGCACAGAATTTTGCTTCACAAATCTGTATATATATATATACGTACCATGACTTTTACACCGTTATACCGATTTTTGAAAATGTGACGTCAAATGAAAGGTATTGACCTGTAGATGTACAGGAAGGTTTAACTTTTTTAAAAAAGGTTGCCACTTCTTCAAAAATTCGTTTTTATGCTATAGTTTGTTTGATTTTTAAATTTGAGGTGTCATATGAAAGGGCTTGGCATGAAGATTAGTACTTTATTATAATTTTTACAAAAAGGGTTGCCACCTTTTCCAAAGAAAAGAAAAGAAAAGAAAAGAAAAGAAAAGAAAAGAAAAGAAAAGAAAAGAAAAGAAAAGAAAAGAAAAGAAAAGAAAAGAAAAGAAAAGAAAAGAAAAGAAAAGAAAAGAAAAGAAAAGAAAAGAAAAGAAAAGAAAAGAAAAGGAAAGGAAATTAAAGGAAAGGAAGGGAAAGGAAAGGAAAGGAAAGATAAGGAAAGTAAATTTATGGAAAGGAAGGGAAAGGAAAATAAAAACGGGGAAAGTAAAAAGAACGGAAATGGCGAAGGAAGAGGAAAGGGGAAAGTGTACGGAAAGTAAGAAGGATAAAGGGGAAGGATACGCAAAAATGACAAAAGAAGGGAAAAGGAAGGAAATTGGAAAGAGAAAGAAGAGTCCGTGTACTTTCCGTACACTTTCCCCTTTGCTTTCCTCTTGATTCCGTTCTTTTTATTTTCCCCGTTTTTATTTTCCTTTCCGTTCCTTTCCATTCCTTTACTTTCCTTCAATTTCCTTTCTAGAGGTCGCTAGAGATTTAGAATATTCTAGAAAATTGAAAGAGTTTTTAGTGCTTAGCACGAAATTTTTATTTTAATTCAATTTTTAATTGTTGGGGTAAGTAGAAAAAAATTCAACAACTATTTACAGCGAAGGTTGAGTGTATAGCTATTTCACGAAAAACCATTTTCGATCGGTGACAGGTAACAAGATCAATGGAAATAAGGTCAATTGACATTATTGCGTTTTCGAGCATTTAGCTTCGCATCGGTCCGTGTCGGTTCGCGTCGCTGCTGTTATTAGAAAAGTAAAGCGCCGCAGGCGAAAATTTGGAATAAAAAATCGCGCGATTTTTAATTCCAAATTTTCATTTTTCTAAACTGCTTTTTATGAGAAAAGAAAAGCGCCGTAGGCGAAAATTTGGAATAAAAAATCGCGCGATTTTTAATTCCAAATTTTCATTTTCCTACTTTTTTGCCATGCCGCAGGATAAGGCAAGTAGACATAGTTTTTATATACATTTTTATTTAAATTTTTGTATAACTAGATATTTAACATACTTCACATTATTATGTAATTTATTGAAATATTTTTGCTGTGTTGGCAACAACTTGTCTGCAGTAGGGGCAGAGAACAGGGCACTTTACACGAGCGGCATTTTGCGCAATTTTTGAATAGCATTCGGCACAAAGCTTAAAATGGCTGCATGGAAATAATACCGTATCGCGAGGGGTTTCGGTACAGAGGATACAATTTAAAATGGCATTTGTCTGGCTGAAATGGATGACTTCATTATTGTCTTCCTCCACGCTTGCGTCTGACATACTTGCATCACAATCCGCAATAAGATTTTCGTCAGTCATAACGGGTTTGCAGAAGAACTCAGCAAATATTTTCATGAATGAACAAGTTTTAAGCATAGTTGACATTATTTCCATTTGGATTGGGAAATAAGGTCAATTATTTTATTCCCAAATTTTCGTTGACCTTATTGCGTTTTCCAAAAACCGGGTGGGAAATAAGGTCAATTGACATTATTTCCGTTGACCTTGTTACCTGTCACCTTTTCGATCATCAGCACTCTTTTCGGAAGTGGATGCACTGGGGATGGAATGGACTCGGGTGAAAAAGGCAAAAGTGGGGAAAATCCAACAGAGCTTGCACAGTCCCAATGGCCGAGTGTGTTTATGCGTTGGGTCATTGCGGCTGAAGATGGAATGGACTCGGGTTCAATCCCCAGTGCATCCACTTCCGAAAAGAGTGCTGATGATCGAAAACACAGCTGGGGAGTAATGATTAGTAATCCTAATGATTACTAATCGGATTAGAAACTTTTTTTTTAATCCTAATTGATTAATTAGGATTAGGCGGCTATTCTAATCGATTACTTTTTGATTAGATTAGAACCAATCAAAAATCTAATCACGATTAGTGACGATTGGCATATCTAATCAAAACTAATCAAAACTAATCAAAAATAAAATCGATTAGATTTCTCGACTAGTTTTGATTAGATTTGATTAGATAAACTATTTTGAAAAATTTTTGTAAAAAAAAAATTACTTATTTTTGTATGCTAAATCTATTTACATAATATAATTTTGAATATTTCATAATATTGCATTAGGTCGTTGTTCATAGCTACACCACTGTACAATACCTCTGCCTGTTCCACGTTCGTTTTCTTTTGCTGGCATAGTCAATAACCCAAGACGGAATTCATTGTCTGACTTTTCTTTTGAAAATTTGGTACTAATGAAGTCAAATATAAACTTTTTGTGATACTTATGTATGTAATATAAATCAGCATTTTTTCAGAATTCGCCTTTAATTTTTATACTTCAACTAGTATTTAGTGTTTATGTTTATGATGAAATTTTGAATAAAAGTAGTTTTAAGATTGTTACTCTATGCATTAAATGACAAAAAAAAATTTTTCAAAACAGTTGATCTAATAAAATTTAACCAAAACTAATCGAGAAATCCAATTGATTTTATTTTTGATTAGTTTTGATTAGTTTTGATTATATATGCCAATCGTCACTAATCGTGATTAGATTTTTGATTAGCTCTAATCTAATCAATTAGTAATCAAAATATAAATAATCAAAAAAAATCTAATGATTAGATTACTTAATTTTTCTAATCGTAATGATTTCTAATTCTAATCGAAGTTCCCCAGCTATGATGGAAAATGCTTTTTCGTGGAATAGCTATACACTCAACCTTCGCTGTAAATAGTTGTTGAATTTTTTTCCACTTACCCCAACATTCTAGAAAATTATTCGACATAAAATTCCACTATGTCACCTCGGGCAACCAGTACCAGTAACTATATGTTTTATTTTATACATATTTTATTATAGAAATATTAAATAAGAAATATGGTCTTTCCACTCTCAAATCTTTCCGCACTCAATTTAGTTAGTCAAATTTTCGACCACGGTGATATTAGTAAGCATTTATTTTTGTTATAAACATCACTATTGGTTAGCGCTTATAAAACAACATACATATAAGTTCATATATGTAACAGTTAAGCTAAGATCGCACGATTTGTACATTTGGCTAAAAATTTGCCAAATTCATAGGCAAACCGTGTGAACGGTAAATTTCATTTGAGACAAATCACAAAAGCCAAATATTTAGCCTCTTGTGGCAAATCAAAAACGGCCCTTGTAGCCAAATCGTGTGAACACAAATGCCATACAGAAGGTAAATGAAAATGATGAAAATGGACAAATTTTGATTTGCCACTTGGATACAAATGGTTGTGGCAAATATACAAATCTTTTTTGACAACTATAAAATAAATTATGTTTAAAATAAAAAATATATGGAAATACAAGTTTTAAATTGGCCTCTTTTAAGCTTCTGCTTTGGCCATAAGGGGAAAGAAGAAGTCCGGAAAAAACATTATACGGCGCACTGGCTTCTCTTTATAAAATAGAATAGACAGATATCATGCCATTTGAGATGCATAATTTTTTTATTTCAGTAATTTGAATTCTAATTTCGAAAAAAATTAATTTTTTAAATAAATATTATTTTCATTTAGTTTGAAGTTTAATGTCAATCAAATTGTTTTTGATGGAGTAGTTAGCTCTGTTCGTGGCCGCTGTGGTGCAACCCCAGTCCAAAACCAAAAAAATTGTTTCTAATTAATTAAAACTCAATTGTTGGGGTTTTAGAAACAGCGGTCACCTCTCGGCAGTGAGCGGCATACTCTCCGATTGTATTTCTGCCATGAAAAAGCTTCTCAAAAAAATGCATTCGCCGTTCGGAGCCGGCATAAAACAGTAGGTCCACCCAATTAGTAGGACAAACAAAAGGAGCACACCTCGAATTGGGAGAGAAGCCCGGCCATAAAACTCGTCAGAGTTATATTAGCGCCATTGTATTATTATTATATTATTATTTAGCTCTGTTCAATAACAAAAAAATGTTACGAATTTTTCGTAAAAAATGACAGCTCTCCATATGAAAATGACAGTTTTTATGAAAAATAAGTTAAACATTTTTAGTAATTGAACACAGGTTTTGTGTCTTTTCAAGAACTGTTTTTGTATTTTGACTTTCGGCGGGTTTTTCAAACCAAATATACCAGAGAAAAAACGTAGTGTGATACAGGCCGAAGAAGCATTTTTTAACGTTTAGCTAGAAAAAATTAGGAATAATTTTTTATTCCTTATTGAGATAATTTTGTATAATGAATACATTTTTGACGTTATTCAATTATTCTTGATAGTCACACAAGTATACTTTTTCAAAAAGTGATTTTTCGAATACTTTCCCAAATTAGGAGAGAATATTTGCCCGAATTTGAACCGAATGTTTTCCCGAAACCTAACCGAATAATTTTCCAAATACTTTCCGGATCCTAAACCGAACCCCAATACTTTCCCAAATCGGGAAAGAATATTTGCCCGAATCTGAACCGAATGTTCTCCCAAATGCTTTCCCGACTCTGAATCGAATATTTTTCCAAATACCAGATCCGAAACCGAACCCGAATACTTAACCTATTATTTTTCTAATAATTTCCCGAATCCGAACCGAATATAAATAAACATGAACCCCTGGTAATAACTCAGTCAGTTTCCGGGCGAATTTAACAAAACTTTGCACGTGACTATATCCTACTATTACCCTAACCATTTCTAAAAATAATCGAAATCGATATATGGCTTTGATCCTTTACTTTCATTCAAAATGAATACATAAACAATTTCTTCATATACGATTTCGACGTATCTGCAACATTTAATTCACTTTTGTGCAACCAAAGTAAACATTTCACAATGACCATTTTTTTGGAGCTCGTTAACACACGTATTCTATTGAATGAATTAAATTAGCTTTATATCATCTTACAGAGAATTAAAACAAGTACTATCCAGTGATTTAATACCTATTTGATTAATTTGTGTTTGTTAATTTTTCATAAAATTTTCTTCCAAATAATGCTTCTATATTTTTCATACGACTGTTTTATCATGATTGGTTAAATCGTGTGAACGAATGTGAACAAATTTGCCACTTTACTTCTATGTACAAATGTGTGGCAAATCAAAAGCTAATAAATCGGGAAAATCGTATGAACGCAAAGCAAATCATTTGCACATCGATATCCAAATGGGCAAATGTGGACAAATTTAAATTTGTCATTTTTTGTACAAATGCGTAAATCGTGTGATCTCGGCTTTAGAATTCAAAATTCAACAATACATATATACTTAGATATATGCTCATACATATGCCATTCTGTTAATCCGGAAGCACCTGCACAACCACCAAAATGAGTAAACTTAACGCTCATTTCGACATCATCAACATCGACATCGACACATAACGACATACCAACGCCGGCTGACAAGGGAGCTGTCCAACCAACACACATCATCATCCGACCAACTTTGGTGATAACACCATTTTACGTTTTGCTTAAAATCATTTTTAATTGTGATAAACTTTTAGTTTATGAGTTGGCAATTTAGAATTACGACTTTGGCTAAATACGAATGCGAGTACCATGCACGTACATTCGTGAATATGTTAACATACATATGTATATGTAAACACACATGCATGCATGTTCCTGATTTAATATGTGCAACGTATAAAATTACGTATTCATAACATTAATGATGCCGATGTTTGTGTGTATATTTGTTAGCGTACCTAAATACATGCCAACCAATGGCCAATAGTGGTTGCTAAGCAACGCATTTCCTGTCGAACAAAAGGAAAAAACATGAAAATTACGACAAAAGTTAACTAAAAATTAATATGAGAACGTATGTAATTAATGTTGACTTTTATATGAAAACATACTTATGTATGTATATGCATACTACTTGTTGTATGAATGTGATAAATGCGGACGCACCAACAAACACATAATATTTGGTATGGCATTCATCACTTGAAGCGTTAAACGCTGCTGTGTGAAATAACTGATGTTACAACTTCCCGTAATATAACACTTGCTATATAATTACTTACATACGAATATAAATGTATATATTTTTAGAAATGCACGTTTGTACATATATATGTATGTAGGTATGTTCATACATGTGTGTGTATTAGGATTCCATAAAACAAAGTAACCATATTTATAAGCGAAAAGTAGATAAAGCTACTGCAATGAGATCACTTCCTACACTTCCTGCCTTCAGGGTGACCATTGTGCTACCACGAGAACAAATTACTGCTCCTTTCGGAACCAATGACTGCAATTTTTACGATTCTGTGTAAGTCATTCAGGAAGGAAGCGCCGCATAAACCTTTCAGCTATATAGAAATATCGTTCAGCAGTTGGAAAATTCGCTGGTGAAGTAACTAATAATTTAAAAGAAAACTCTGATATTGCAGGCATTGAAGTGAAGTCAGCAGTGGACTCACATACATATTTGTATAAGATGTGTGTGGAATCTGATAATTGCAATGATTTTGATAGTTCTAAATCCATTCCCCGAAATATCAGCTCTTAAAACTGCTAAGAACACATTTATATCACAGTTTAAAAAGCACATAAAGATTTGTTGCATACTTCAAGGCGTTACGCATGTTTTTTACTGCCTATGGTCTTTTACTGGCGCATAATCATGGACGATATCAATATCGGAAGAAATTCGTAAGATTTATCAACCTTTGCGCGTACTTATATACGAGCGCTATACGAGCTTTACGCAGATATGGGCATATTTAGTTCAGCTTGGCCATATAATGCGCATGAAAAACGATGCTCCGGCAAGAAAGTATTCTTATCGATACCTTCCGGTGGTAGTAGAGGAGGAAGGAGGCCTCCCCTCCGTTGGCAAGACCAAGTGCAGAGGGACCTGGCCTCCCGTGGTACCAATTAGCGTCATGCTACACGAAACAGAAACGGCTGGGCGCTTTATTGGACTCGGCCAAAATCGTTTAGATGATTACGCGCCAATTAAGAAGAAGAAGAAGAAGAAGAAGAAGAAGAACAAGAGGAGGAAAAGAAGAAGAAGACGGAAAAGGAAAATAAGAAGAACAAATAGAAGAAGAGGAAGAAGAACAAGTAGAAGAAGAAGGAAAAGGAGGATAAAAAGAACAACAAGAAGAAGAACAGTAAGAAGAACAAGAAGAAGAAGAACAACAAGAAGAAGAAGAAGAAGAACAAGAAGAAGAATGTTTGTTTTATTTTAACTCTGAAAAAAATAGTCATAACGGCGCATTTATAAGTCCTATTTAAAATTCGACTTTTTTTTTTCAAAAAGAACTCAGTCACCTTTTAGTAATGCTCACTCTATATTAGTGATACACTCTAATGCATAAAATGTTAATAGTTATGTTACAAACATACACATCTCCATATACATATATCCACATGTGTAAACATGTATCCCCGTAGCTCAAGTGAAAGTTAATATTTTTTGAAATATTTCTGTATGTAATTAAAACTCTCTTTAACTCATATGACTTTATATTTATTTAATTAAAATTCATGTATGTGAGAGTAATTTGATATCAAATATCATATTTGGTTGAAATGCTTTTTCAGCATAAAACTTATTTTCACGTTGTATTTTTCGCTAGCCTGATGGCTAATTTGTTAAAGCGGGAGCAGTGCATTAAAATGTATGTGTTTTTTTTTTAATAATTACTTCATTTTGGGTTTTTCATGAGCAGTTTTTTTGTTTCTGTTGCTTTTGATTTGTTTTTGTTTTTTTTTTTTTTTGTTATTCGAGAGTCGTTGAAATCGGTTTTTGTTTTAATTAGCAAAGAAAACGGATTCGTCTTTTGTAAATCAATGATAGTATAGAGTTAACGACTATTCAGAACAAATCTCCATTGCGACCTCCCAGTATATTAAAGGCCGTCATAAATTATCACTTTCTCGCGAAAGAAGTATTTAAATTAATTCACTAGAACTCAAAATTAAACATTTTTAATTGGAAAACCAGAATTCAAAGTGGAGTTCAAAGCTTTAAACATGAAAAACGTTGCTTATACGCCACGTATTATAAAGTATATCTGTGGCAATTTGCAATAATCGCTTAAGTCGAAAAATATGATTTCGAGATAAATTGGTTTTTATATTCGGAGGTGTTTCTTAACAAATCATAAAAGTCGATTAAAAACTATGGACGCGAAATCAGTGAGTCATCCACAATGTTACGATAAAATTTTGTAAATAAAACAAAGTGTCATGAAGAAATTTTATTAAGTAAATACGTCTACTTTGGCTGTTATAGCAAGTTTAATATACCTCTATTGTAAGTTAAGCCTACGTGTTTTTATTTATATCTTTTTATTGAATTAAGTTATAAGAATGGGGGTTTTACAGAAATATAGAGTTATAAAAGGAGAATAATGTGGTATATGTAACTCAAAATCTTCCTAAGTCGACTTAAGCGGTTATTGCTTGTGGCCACAGATATCATCTGCAGATTTCTTATAACAAAAACGAAAAGAGTTTCGAATAAAAACTCTGATTATTTTTATTCCAACAGCATTTCCTTAAAAGAAGTTATTTACGAGAAGGTCCTTATGGCATCCGGAGTGCATTTCTGCTATAGATTCCATCGATGTAATAACCGCATTCGGATTGGAATCCCTTCTTTCTGACAAAATAACCGCTACTTCATACCCGATATGCCATATGTCATATCTTCATAGTAACAAAGCTTATACTCGTATTAGTTAGAAGCGAAATTACCAATGTCACAACAAAAACTGCTGTCCTTCTACTTATAGCAAGTATCACATCTCAATTAAAAGCCAATAAGCTCAATTCATTGTCTATTTAACTGATATGTATTTCCGTCAAGCTTACTACAAAAGACTCAATTAAAAATAACAAAGCGAAAGAAAATGGAAACCAAATAAAATTGAAATAAGAACAAAACAAATGGAAAAATGTATGTAAGTTTGTATGTATGTAGTTATAAAGGTGATAACTTGTGAAGTGCTCTATGTGACAATGTAACCAATAATCTAAAATTTTTTACTGTACACTGAATAAGGGAAAGGCTACATTCCCATGGTTAGGCACAACGATGAGCGAAAGCAGAATAAAATGATAAGAAATGAAAAATGAAGAAAGACGAATGTGCATGCAAATGAAAGATTTAAGTGGTAAAAATAAAGCAAATAAATGAAAGGGGAAACTCGGAATTAAATATTTGTCGTATTTTTATGAACATATCGTGACATCATAACCGCCTATTGAAACTTTCATAAGCGTCTATACGAAAATTGAAATTTGCCACACTTTAACTACTGGCGCCCTTCTTTATCGATCCATAACTTAAATTTGGTCTTTGGGAAGCTCAGCAAACTCTAGACTTTCTGCTAATGTCCTTTTCAGCTCTGAAGTCCTGGAGTTGGGCGTCATGACTTCAATTTTAATTTTTGTCAAAAATTTCGGTTAGGCGTTTAAGCGGCGATATGTATATTAAGATGTCTCACTTTAATAACAATACTATAATACACTAATGAATTTGGGTCCCTAATGAGAATAAGCTTCTCTACAAATTCTCGGCATGCTCCATGGTTTTTTTTTTCTAACAATTTGGTGGACCTAAAGAACCTTACGCCGGCTCCGAATGGCTAAAGCATTTTTTATTAAAACTACAAAAAAAATGGTTTAAATCAATGCGAAAATGCAAAGTCATTTGGGATTTTTAGTATACCCCTCTCGTTTTATCAACTGTAATCAATACCTACCATTTTTCCTTAATTTCCTCCTATGCTAAACTCCAGCACTCTCTGAGCCACCTTAATTCCGAAATATACTCGTATATATAGATCTTTAAAAATCGCCAGCGTACGTGCGCCAACTAGTCTTGGTATTTTCTTGCAGCCTCCCTCTACCTCTACACAAACGTACATTTTTCGCAAAAATTATGAAAAATTGTAAAAGCCACAGAAGTTGTAATGTAAAAAAAAAAAAATAGAATACAAACATGAAAATTAAACGCTGCCAAAGCAAAGGTGAAGAAAGGCAGGAAAAATGAAATGCAGCACGCAAAAGGTGGAAAGGAGCATAAAGGAAGAGCGAAAGCAACCGGAAATAATAATCAACTACAAACGCTCACTTAACAAACAAATGTTGGTTTCAATTTATATTTAGAGACATACATACATACATACATAGGTACATACATCCATACATACACATGTGTGTCTACACTTTTGCAGAAAACGCTGTTTCATATGTGCCTGCTGTGGAGCCATATTGGAGTAGCTGCGAAGTGCTGCCTTTGTAATGCAATATCGGACCAGTTCATGTGTCTCAAGCAGCTTATAGTGATTACTTGTCCGATTTTTAATTTCCCTAATCATTATAAGAAGTTTATTTGAAATTTATCATAGAAATTTTCCGTGGAAACTTACTTAAACTGTTAATTTCCCGTAGTCCCTTATAAGTAGGGAAGCCAAAAATATGCAAATGCATATTTAGACCTAAAATGCATATTTACGGTCAAAATGCATTTCGTGCTTATTTTGGCACTTAATCGAGCAATATCGAAAAATATTAAGCTGGCAACATCTTATCTGTGGTTAATTCAGATAGTTGCGTATACATACAAACAAGGCTATTTAACTATTGCTCTGGGCCCCAGAGCGGAGCATTTTCCCTTATAAAAATTCACCACGACAAACACTAAGTTCTTGTATGCTGATCTGAGCCTCGAAGCAAACCCAGAGTAAAAAAAAAACTTTGCTCCGATGCCCTGTTATTGATAGAAAACAACTATAGTGTGAAAATTTAAAGGGAGCAATAATATGCAATATGTATCGACATACATAGTAAGGTGGAGTGAAATCATATGGATATTTTTTTTTTGTTCTTTTTTTGAACGTACCAGCAATGAAAAGTTGCCTTTATACGAGTTAATGAACCCCACAAAATTTTATGGCGATAGGATGACGTTTTGAACTGCCCCCAGCGCCGCAAAGTTGAAAGCAATAAGCACTAACTGGTGCAAATATGAAATTTTGAAAATTATAAAATTAAAAAACGAAGTATGAGGATTGATAAACATGGCTAAGCTGAGTATTAAAGTGAATTATTTTTTTTTTTTAAACAACAACAACAAAAGTTATTAAAGGTCAAAGTTTATATTATGCATTTTTTAAATTGCAATTACTTAAAAACTACTGAACCGATTTCGAACATTTTTATACCATTCGATAGGTATTCTGATTCCCTTTGATTTGGTATACATTTTATATATTAAAAGTAAGGGGGGTAAAAGGGGGTAGACCCCCGCAATTGGGGGTATTATGGAACCCACATAAAATGTATATCAAATTAAACGGAATCAAAATACCTATCGAATGGTATAAAAATATTCGAAATCGGTTCAGTAGTATTTAAGTAATTGCAATTTAAAAAATGCACAATATAAACTTTGACCTTTAAAAACTTTTGTTGTTGTTGTTTCCAAATAAAAAAAAATCACTTTAATACTCAGCTTAGCCATCTTTATAAATCCTCATACTTCGTTTTTTGATTTTATAATTTCAGAAATTTCACAATTGTACCAGATCGTACTATTTTTTTCAACTTTGTGGGGCTGGGGGCACCTCTAAACATGCGAGTAGGTCAATAAAATTTTGCAGGCTTATTACTGGGCTAGAAAGGTGCCGTTCTGGCTTTGGAACAAATTGAATTTCCAAAAAAAATGTTTCACTCCACCTTAATACATAGGCATACGCTGCACTGTCAATATGAATCGCAATGGTCTGATGAATCGCAGACTAGTGCTACACGTTCAATATGAATATTGCGATATTTTTCTCGCTCTGAGGTTTAAAATATTTTACTTCCGTCCTTTTCACACTTTCACTTACAATTCGTTTATTGCCAATATTTCGTTCCAGATCACGGATTTCAAAATTTCTAAATATTTTGCGATCCAGCATCGCGATCCATCAATACTCGATGCTACACGGTCAATATTAATCGTTTTCTCATACAAGAGCTTTTTCTCGGAAACCGCCAAAAATTCACACTGGAAAATATAGTAAAACACACGGTAGTTCAATGCAACCCGGCGCAATATTAATGGAATGGTTTCGTTTGCTTTGTAAAAAGATCTCATGTATTTACATACATACATAAATACAAATCTAAAATTAATTTTGAGTATTTTATAGTATTTAAAAACAAATTTTTAAATGTTGAAAATGTGAATTGTACGTTTCAGTTCTTATATTACAGGGACGTAACGGTTATAAGAGAAATGGGGTAAAAGTCATATTTAACCATTATCATGAGAAAAAAACCGTTTTGGGCCTGAATAACCGTTATGGCAACCAAAAAACGTTTTGGGCCTGAATAACCGTTATGGCAACCAAAAAACTGTTTTGGGCCTGAATAACCGTTATTCAGATTTTTATTTTTTTTTAGTCAACTATAAAAATCAAGCCTATTTATTTGCCAATATTTCTGGACGATATTGGTATCAAATGAAAGGTGTTTAGCATTGATTGTAGCTCTTATTACCTCTTTTCATTTGATACCAATATTGCTTAAAAAATTCCAGGGCATCCGGGTCCACTTTTCACCCATAACTGGGAACCCGATCTACGAATCTTAACAAATACACCTCTATGTAAAAGCCCTGCTCAACACCTTTCATTTGATACCAATACCGCCCAGAAATATTGACAAATAAATAGGCTAGATTTTTATAGCTGACCAAAAAAAATAAAAATCTGAATAACGGTTATTCAGGCCCAAAACAGTTTTTTGGTTGCCATAACGGTTATTCAAGCCCAAAACACTTTTTTGGTTGCCATAACGGTTATTCAGGCCCGAAACGGGTTTTGGTTTTTATAATGGTTATTAAGGACCAAAAGAAGATAAAGGTTATTTTTGCGTAACCTTTTCACCACACTAGAAAAAAAACCGTTATTTTCGGTCCCTGTTATATTATTATTATTTTTCAAAATTCTTTAAATAAAAATGTAAGCTTGAAATGATATACATACACTTTTTGAGCATATTTCAGGTATTTTTTAGGCATATATGCATATAATGAGATTTTTTCGTGCATATTTACGAGCATATTTCAATTATTTTTCGGGCATGCTAGCATGCATATTTTGAAATTTTTCGTGCATATTTTTAGCTTCCCTGCTTATAAGTAAATTGATTAAAAATTTAAGTTAAATCTCTCTAATTGTTACTTGGAGTTATTCCCTGACGTAGTCCGCTCAATGTGCTCCTTAAAGTGATATAATAGATTGAAGTAAATACAAATACAATAAGTACAATAATATAATGTATAGCTCGATTACATTGCACTCCTTTTAGATATATATGGCAATGTGAAATCCATAACTTTCATTCAACAGAAACAAATATTCTGCTCTATATTATATTCAGTACATACAGTACTCAATGTAAATATGTGTACCACGGACTCTCGCATTTTCTACCGGGTTGCATTGCTATGGCAGCACAGCAAGTAGATGACTTCACACGGCAACAACTGATGAATGCGCCAATGAGCGAACTATTGTGCAATTTTTTTCTTAATATAAATTTGTGTGTGTATAAACATATATTTTGTTTTTTTTCAGCTTTGTTGTTGCAGCGAATATTTTGTGTCGCCGGCGTTGTACACGTACCAACTTTCATTATGTTGGCCCGGCACTATCTACTTCATTTGCTGTTGTGGGTTGGTAAATAAGTTCGTAGCTGCTTGTAATACTTACAATTTAGATAACTATGTGTGTGTATATGTTTGCGCGTGTGTGTGTGTGTACGTATGTAGCCTTGCGTATACGACAACTACTCTTTTCTTTGCTTAATGTAACAGCTGCTGCTGCCATTGCTTTAGCTGCTACTGTTACACTAGATTTGCAGTGATGTATTTTAATTTTATTAAACTTGCATGGCAGTAAGTTGTAAAAAGATGTTTAATTTGTATACCCATTTGCGCTAAATATAGATAATATTGATCTTTTAATAGTAACAAATAAATCAATTTGTTTCACAAAAATTGCTACCATTTTACCAAGTAACAAGTACCAAGTACCAAGGCCAAAGTACCGGGTACAAAGCACCGAGTGCCAAGTACCAATTACCAAATACAAAGTACCGAGTGCAAAGCACCGAGTACCAAGTACAAAGCAGCAAGTACCGAGTACAAAGCACCGAGTACCTAGTACCAAGTACAAAGTATCGGGTACAAAGCACCGAGTACCAAGTACCAAGTACCAAATACAAAGTACCGAGTGCAAAGCACCGAGTACCAAGTACGAAGTACAAAGCACCAAGTACAGAGTACAAAGCACCAAGTACCTAGTACCAAGTACAAAGTACCGGGTACAAAGTACCGAGTACCAAGTACAAAGTACCGAGTACAAAGCACCGAGTACCAAGTACAAAGTAGCAAGTACAAAGTACCGAGTACCAAGTATCTACTAATTACCAAGTACCAAGTACCCAGTACCAAGCATGGAGTAGCAATTACCAAGCACCAAGTACCAAGTATCAAGTTTCAAGTACCAAGTTCCATGTACCAAATACCATGTACCAAGTACCAAGTAGCAAGTAACTAGCGCCAAGTACAAATACCAAGTATCAAGTTTCAAGCACCAAGTCCCAAGTACCAAATTCCAAGTCCCAAGTACCATGAACTAAGTACCAAGTATAAAGGACCAAGTACAAAGTACCAAGTATCAAATACAAAATAGCAAGCACCAAGAACCAAATACCATACCAAGCACTATCTAACATATACCAAGCACAAGGGATGGGACTATTCGAATAAAAATTATTCGAATAAAAAATCCTTTTATTCGAAAGGCATTCGTAATTCGAATAATATTAATTCGAATAATTTATTCGTATATTCGAATATCACTATTCGAAATCCACTATTCGAGAATAGATATTGAATGTATGTATGTTTGCTTTGGCTTTTGTAAGTATATACATACGTACTCTGGCTTGCGCGAAGGCAAGTGGAATGCCCAAATTATGCATGTACATACATACTATGTACTATTCGAATAGTATTATTCGAATAGCGTTATTCCAATAGTATTATTGGAATAGTACTATTCGTATATTTATTCGAATATTATTCGAAAAAATTCCCACTACTACCAAGCACCTACCTTCTAATATTAGCATATGTTTTTCTATAATTTTGCATTTGCTCTTAAAACCAACAACTGAGTATATTTAGCTGAAATCCTTCTGCCATTTGCTGTTGATGAATTTCCAACATCACGTACCAAATGCGACCAACAAACGTGTTTCCATTGCCAAAGCATATCGATGCAAGAAATATGTACTATATAGCATGTATTTATTAATGCAAGCAAAAATTTAGAGCAAAGTAAAAGTAAGGGAAGGAAGTTGCATGGCTTGTAACAGCATATGAACACAAAAAAATGTGTGCAAATCAAATGAAATATCTCTTTCCGTGTGCAAGTACATACATATACATACATATAGCCTTGCTTTGCAGCATTAATATTAATATGTACATACATATGTACATCTAACTCATATAACATATCATATATGTATAGCCTGACATGTAACTAAGCAAGTGGTGCGCATGATAAAGTAACTTTGCTCGGTTAGGTTAAGTTGTTGCAAGCGGCAAACTAAAAAGCACAATATATATCTACATATACTATGTAAAACTATTATGAGTAAAAATGACTAAACGCACACGAAAATGAAGATAAAGAGGTAAAGAGAAATTAAGCAAACTAACTTTGCAGGGAGTTCTAACAAACTAACTAGCAAACATAAAAAAGGTGCGAATATTCATACACATGCAAGTGGGTGAATTTGTGCGCGCTGGCGTATACGTAACCCCAAATAAAAGGAAACGACAATCAAGCGGGCGCACGTGAAGGTGTGCGTAGAAGAAGAAAGCAAGCACAATACAAGCAGTTAAAGGATAGCGACAATTATATGGGCACGCATACACACACACGCATATGTAAGCACACAGAAAATGATTAAGGCTGGCAAGAAAGTCAGCCAGTTGAGCTAGAATATAAAGAAAGAAAGAAAATCAAGCATGACAACGGCAAAAGAAGCAGCAAAACCGCCTCTACAAGTCTCTGTGTATGTCACACTTGCATACATACAAAGGTGTTGAAAAAAAGAAGAAACTAATTTATCATTTTTAGTTAGAGCTCATGAGTGTTTTATGACAATTAATCAAAAGTTGCCGTACATGGCATAACACACACACATTGAACAAAAATAATAACAAATAAAAAATACAAATATTTATATATACAAGGTTTATTGCTTACACTTGTCATTAAACTGGATTTGTGTGTGTGTGTGTAGTGTGGAGTGTGTGTTGTATTGCGGACAAAAAAGGTTTAGGAATGTATTTTACTTTTTGTTACACATTTAGCTTTAATTTCTTACGTGATTGTCGAGGCTCGAATTGGTTGTGAGACAATAGTGATGCGCATGGGTTTTCCGCATACTGACATCTTTGCTCTCATCATTCAAGTAGAAGAACGAACACGCGACTCTAAACTAACGCACCAAAATCAGAAAAACTAACTTCACCACCACTGCTAACTATTTAATAATTTGAAATACATATTTTGAAAAAAAAAATCGTGTTGATTTTCCCATAAAAATCAATATGTGTTTTATTTTGTTTTCTACTGAATTCAACTAAATAATCATTCAAATCACTCTTCCAAAGAAAAAATATCTAAAAATTGCGCTTTAAGATTCGCAAATTTTAAATTGGCACACCATATTATTATCTACTTACTGAGCTTATTTGTCTTATTAAATTTACACGCCCATAAAACAAATCACTAAGGAAAATCAGCATATTTATGCAAAGCCTGTACATATGCACATATTCAAAAACATAAGTACGTAAACACTACATACTAACATTTTAATACATTCTGGCACGCTCACTTCAATATGCACATGCATATATTTATCATCAACATAAAAGCGTAAATATGTTTTGCAACTTTGCAACTTCCCAAAAGTATTGTCACGGCTTTCCTCCCTAAGTGTATTATTATTATATTTGCATTATGGTTTATGTGTTGTTTATTGTTTGCTGCGGCGTTTGTGTGATCAAATTGTTCAAATATTTGCCAAAGTTGTGACGCAAATGTTTATAGACAAAGGCATTTACAGAAATTATGTGAAGTTACTACGTAACTAGGCGGATATCTCATGAATATAATACATATTTAAATTATAAATAAGTTTTGTTATCTGTTTATTTACAAACAAACAAACGCACAAATAAAAGGCTAATTAAATAAATCTGTTTAAATCACTGAGCTATTTAAACGTAAGTAGGAGATGAAATAAAATAATATAAAATAAAAGAAAGTAACATTAAATAAAATAAAATAAAATAAAATAAAATAAAATGAAATGAAATAAAGTGAAATAAAGTGAAATAAAACAAAATAAAATAAAATAAAATAAAATAAAATAAAATGAAATAAAATAAAATAAAATACAATAAAATAAATAATATTAAATTAAATAAAATAAAATAAAATAAAATAAAGTGGGATAAAATAAAATAAAATAAAATAAAATAAAATAAAATAAAATAAAATAAAATAAAATAAAACAAAATAAAATAAAATAAAATAAATTAAAATAAAATAAAATAAAATAGAATGAAAAAAAAATAAAATAAATAAAATAAATTAAAAGAAATTAAAAGGAAAGAAAATAAAATAAAATAAAATAAAATAAAATACAATAAAATAAATAATATTAAATAAAATAAAATAAAATAAAATAAAATAAAATGGAATGAAAAAAAAAATAAAATAAATAAAATAAAATAAAATAAAATAAAATAAAGTGAGATAAAATAAAATAAAATAAAATAAAATAAAATAAAATAAAATAAAATAAAATAAAATAAAATAAAATAAAATAAAATAAAATAAAATAGAATAAAATAAAATAGAATGAAAAAAAAATAAAATAATTAAAATAAATTAAAACAAATTAAAAGGAAAGAAAATAAAATAAAATAAAATAAAATAAAATAAAATAAAATAAAATAAAATAAAATAAAATACAATAAAATAAATAATATTAAATAAAATGAAATAAAATAAAATAAAATAAAATAAAATAAAATAAAATAAAATAAAATAAAATAAAATAGAATAAAATAAATTGGAATGAAAAAAAAATAAAATAAATAAAATAAAATAAAATAAAATAAAATAAAATAAAATAAAATAAAATAAAATACAATAAAATAAATAATATTAAATTAAATTAAATAAAATAAAATAAAATAAAATAAAATAAAAGTAAAATAAATTAAACTAAAATAAATTACATTAAATTATAATAAAATAAATAAAACAAAATAAATAAAATAAATTAAAATAAAATATAATATAATAAAAGACACTCTTGATTTCCTAAATCAAAACATTTTGTCAGAAGATTTCACCCTTCCAGGATCCGAAGAGGAACAACTTGAGGTAAAGTTAGGCTGCTGTCCTTGTTTTAAAATTCTTCTTTAAATAGTTTACAGACGATCATGAAAAGCAAGAGCATTCCTGTATGCTACCTCAATTAAAGCAGCTCAAGTGCAAATTAATTTTTCCATAGTGTATGTAAAGAGCAGCGATCACCTTTCGGCAATGGGCGGCATACCCTCCGAATGTATTTCTGCCATGAAAAAGCTTCTGACAAAAAATGCAATCGCCGTTAGGAGCCGGCATAAAAGTGTAGGCCCACCCAATTAGTAGGAAAAACCAAAGGGGCACACCTCGAATTGGGAGATAAGCTCGGCCATAAAACTCATCAGAGTTATAATAGCGTCATTGTATTATTATATTATGTATTTTTATGAAAATCCTAATCAGACAATAAACTATAACAAATTACCATCAGAATCAATGGTAAGCAATGATTATGCTTGTACTCAATCTTTTCTAAGAAAATGTTTCATATTTTTTGAATTATGCTTTTGCAACCATTGGAATGAAGCACTTATCTCTACACATGTTTCCCAGCTCAGCACTCAATAGATACATAGCTCAAAAGCCACTTTTAGCTAATTAAATATTTAATTGAAATGTGATATGCTTACTTTAGATATTTGCATAGATTAGTAAATGTATCTACATATACAGACCTCCCCATGTTCATATAAATAACGCCATGCAATATTTATTTATTTATTTATAAACCAACTTTACCACAAAATTGTGCAAATAAGCTAAATTCACTATCATATTTGCAGAGATTGTAGGTAATTAAGGATTTTATATTTATAAGTACAATTTTATCTTGCATAATCTACGCAGATACGTACAAACATACATATATATATATATATATACGTACACGCATGTATGTCTTAACTTAATTTATAAATATTTAAAGCAAATTACTTGACTTTCGACTGCAAAGCAAAGATCTGCATTTATACATATCGCACGTTTTATGCAATAGGCATTTAACTAAAAAAAAATTTTTTTTGGGAAAACGCAAATAAAGTTTTATAATTTCAAATAGTTTCCTTCTACGGCCTTTTGCAAAATGCACTCAACATTGTAAAAACCTGGTCTCTGAAATGCGGGCTCAGTGTCAGCTCTGAGAAAACGGAAATGGTTCTGTTTACCCGCAAACATAAGATACCTGAATTCAAACCTCCGTCCATAAATGGGAAGGAGATTAAACTCTCTACCGAGGTTAAATACCTTGGTGTTATTCTAGACAGAAAACTAAACTGGAAACGGAACGTAGAAGTACGATCCGAAAAAGCCATGTTAGCACTTTACGCATGTAAATCAGCGATAGGCAAGAGATGGGGTCTTAACCCCCAAATCGTCCATTGGCTGTACACAGCGGTAGTGCGACCTATTCTCTTCTATGCAGTCACCATATGGTGGCCAGCACTGGAACTCGAAACTAATAAGAGCAAATTAACTAGAGTGCAGCGAATGGCTTCCATGCTTATTAGCGGAGCCCTTCCCTCCACCCCAACTAAAGCTCTCGAAACCATCCTATTTCTTCTCCCCACGGATATACAGGGGAAGCTCATTGCCAGCTGCAACGCGGCAAGGCTCAATGCAACCGAACCCTGGAGGGACACCAGATTCGGGCACGCTCAAATTCTTAGTAACGTCCCTGCCAATTTTCTAAAGCTGGACTATGCAATACCAGCCTTTTGTTGGGATAACAAATTCTCCACAAGAATCCCGGAGAGGAGCGAGTGGAAGAACTTAGGGGATCCCGACCCTAATACACTGCACATTTACACGGACGGCTCTAAATTGAACAATAGAGTTGGAAGTGGGTTTTTCTGCGAAAAGCTTCATCTGAAAGTAAGTTTGCGCCTACCTGATCACTGCAGCGTCTATCAGGCTGAGCTCATAGCGATATGGGAAGCAGCTCGTCGCCTGACAGATCTGCCAGACATAAATTCTATCAAAATCTTCTCTGACAGCCAAGCTGCCATAAAATCCTTACAGTGTAACAATGCTACATCTATAGTTGCAATGAAATGTAGGGAGTCTTTGAACAAACTAGCCGAAAGGTGCGACCTGAACGTCATTTGGGGCACGTTCGGGGCAACTGCATTGCAGATGAGTTGGCAAGGGAAGGCACAAGCTTGCAGGATATCACATCTGCGGCATGGGTTGGCCCCCCGCTTAACTCATGCAAGCATTGGTTGAGATCTCGCTCCATTGAACAGGCTAACGCTAGATGGGCCAAGGAGTCAACTTGTGTGATTTCTAGGCAAATCTGGCCTAGACTGGATGAGGCTAGGTCTGTATCGGTGCTGCATCTGAATCGGCTCTCTATAGGTCCGCTGGTGGGACTTCTAACAGGCCATTGTCTTATGGGCACTCACGCCTCTCGCATGGGCCTATATAAAAACGACTTCTGCCGCAGCTGTAGGGACGTGGAGGAAATAGAGAGTGTTGAGCACTATCTATGCCACTGCCCCGCACTGTCGCTATCCAGGTACCGCTTCCTCCATAAACACTTTTTCGAGTGCCTGGCGGAGATGGAAAATGCAAGGACACTAGATTTTCTGCGCTTCATGAAACAAACGCGCTGGTTTAGCTTTACGGGCATCTAATCTTATCATACTTTTGAATCTAATTTTTCCGGAAAGGTTTGTAAACAGGGATAAGGAAGCTAGGGCTCCCGTGTGGTATCACAATGGGCCACCTCGGCCTAAGTGTGTCCCCGCTTTCATGAATTGCGGAGACAGCCACCTCAACCTAACCTAACCTTCCTTCTACGGCTAACTACAAAATCACTTCTATTTCCGCCATTTTTATCTTTTTATAAGACTAGACTCAAAGGCACTAACCAGTTATTGAAATATATGGCAAAATCCCAAAAATCGAACATTTCGAGTTAAATCCCTATTGCATAAAACGGGCGATATGTATGTACTTAAGTGTAGATGCAATCTAAAAATATGTACACACATACATATTTATGTACATATATTGTTGCTTTTTACTGTTCATATCTTTGCTTTAAAATGCTTTGACTGACTTAAATCTGGTTCAAGTAATTAAGAAACCTTAATTATCTATGAATAACTTGCGTTGATTGAAGAAGAAAATAACTTTAATTACAGCATATAAAATTTCATTGTGCATACTTATTTAAACAGGCTAAACTTAAATTATTATAATTTCAACTTGCTTATCGACAATTAAGTAGTCAATAGTTTAGTTGTAGTATTTCAGCGATTACAGTACATACATATTTACATACGGAGATGTAGTCTTATTATTCGGAAGACTAGAATTAGAGATTGTATGGTTGAGTAAATATTTGTACGAAAATTCTTTTATTTAAGACATTGAATAACGAGTAGTAGGATCGAAAATGAAGTCAAAATTGGGTATGATAGCAATGATGTAATACTTATAAACATTCCCCAAGACATCATTCTCGAAAATACTTAGCTAAAAATATATGTACTCTTAAAAAATATCAATAAAACATATCACTTAGCTGAGCCATCAATAGTCGCAGTACTTAGCGTTTCGCTAATATTCGATTACCGATGGTTGGAGCGTAAGTTCGCAACTTGTGTGCTCTCCAAAATAAGTCTGATGATGACGAATTGGTTTTCTTCGAAATAGCTATCACTTCTCCCATCGCTGCTTGAATTGCTTGGATATTTCCGCTTATCCGAAATAACAAATCAAAGAAAGTCTGCTACATACTTCAAGGCTACACCTGGAAAAATTTTGGCAGACATTTCCAAATTTTTTCTATAGCATTTTAACCCTATAACGCCCTCCGTATTTATTCAGACTTTCCAAAATGAATTTGAAAATTATTCAGACTTTCCAAAAAGAATTTGAAAATTGTCCTTTTTTAGGGAGAAAATTTATTAAAATATTCCACAAAATAAATCTTTTTGAAATTTTATTGTTATCAACTGAACACTGTTGAGTTCCGATTGGTATTTTAAACATCTGTTACACTTTTTCTAAAACGCACTCAGTCAAGATTTACCAATTGTGGTAAAGAAATTTCTATACGACGTATTGTGCAACAAATTTCGGTTATCCCTTATCAAGTTTGATACGGTTCTGATACTGAAGAAGGCGCATAGCCGAAACCGGCTTAGAACCAAATCAAACTTGACAAAGGAAGGCGGAAATTCGTTCCAAAATACATCGCAATCCTACCCTGCTGGAAAAGCAAACAACAAAAAAGAAATTTCTATACCTTTATTCAGCTTCCACAAAATAGCTCTGTAACTGTGACATAATAAAATGTATTATAAGTAAAATATTTGAGTTTGCCTTATAGGGACGCAAAAATAAAGTTCGCCGTACGCCCCCGCATATGATGTCTTTTTGGAAAACAATTCCGGAAAAGTTTTTCATTTTTATTTTGGACGCCGCTAGATGTCGCTAAACTTTATTTTTCTCATATCTTCGGTATTTATAGTCCGATCTCTGAGTTTAATACATCAATGTCTTTGGCTTGAAAGAGCGGCTTATACTATGGAATATTATTAACCCTATGTGCGTCATTGGGGTCACTACCACCCAGTACTTATTTTACACCACCCTAATGCAATTTTTTATGCCTGCATGTTAAACCTAGTCTAAAATCATTAATCTTTTGCGAAAGAAGTATTTTGATCGCTTCAGTATAAACCGAAATAATACACGTTCAACATTCAGAGGAATATAAGTTTTTCGCTTCCTTTGGTCCTTTAGGTTCATTTTACAAAGATTTCTTCTGAGGAGACTACCACTGAAATTTTATGGTGAATAATTTTCTTGAACATTTTAACCCTCTATCACCGTCAATAAAGGGTTATTTTGACCCCCTTTTTTTAGAAAATCAGGAAAAATAATATTTTTAAGATCGCTAGAGGGTTAAAATGTTCTAGAAAATTACTTGGCAGAAAATTTTTCTGTAAAATTAACCTAAAAGATCAAAGGAACCGAAAAACCTATATTCCTCGGAATGTTGAACGAGTTTTATTTCGGGTTCCGCTCAAGCGATCGAAATACTTGTTTTGCAAAAGATTAATGATTTTTGACTACGTTTATAATACAGACATAAAAAGGTACATTAGGGTGGTATAAACTAAGTACTGGGTGGTAGTGACCCGAATGGCGTACATAGGGTTAATAGTATTCCATAGTATAAGCCGCCCTTTCAAGCCAAAAACATTTGTGTATTAAACATAGAGATCGGACTATAAATACCGAAGATATGAGAAAAATAAATTTTAGCGACATTTAGCGGCATCCAAAAAAAAAATTAAAAAATGTTCCGGAAATATTTTCCAAAAAGACATCATATGCGGGGGCGTACGGCGAACTTTATTTTTTGCGATACGTATGTAGATTGTACATACTTATGTATGTATGTGTATATTCTAGGAATCAATCTTAATCATCATTAAATCTTAATATGTATTTTATGCTATCACAGCAATAAAAAATTAATTTCAAACCAAAGATACCACAATCAATTAAATTACATAAATGTACATACAAACGTCATATGGCACGCCATGGCGTATGAGTGACATTTCATTGTATTACTTTTACACACATCTCAATTTCAAGCATTTGAAAGAAAGTACATAATTCCAAGGATGTACTTAATACTAAATTATAAAGAAAGGTAAAACAAACAGAAATACACACAAACGCACAATCATTTATGTAGGTGTATAATCGCACAGCTGTTTAGCTCATAGTAAAGATAACAAAAGTAAATAAAGCAAACTCATCAAATTCGTGTATTTTGTGTACACAAGGACTGGAAAACAAAAAAAAAAAAATAACAAAAAAAAACAAAACCAAAAAAAGACAAAAAAAAACAAAAACGAACAAACACAGAAGCAACATAAAACGCATAAAATCGAAGCACAAAAAAGCTAATAATAGCAAAAACGACACGACAAAATAATAACAATAATAAGCAGGAAACCGCAGAAACAGAAACAAACAGTAATGACAAAACATAAAATAACTATTTCATTTGAAAAGGAAACAAAAAAGAAAAAATACAAAAAGACAAACATACAAACCTACCCTGAAGGAACGATGGGGACAATTGTCCTAAAATTATAGACCTAGGTATAGTTACATTGTAAGTAGACCAAATAGAGTTCAAGAAATGAATGAAATGTATTACTAAGCAGGTCAATTGTCTCGAAAATAGCCCAAACGTAATGCGGGGTAGGTCAATTGTATTTAAATTGGCCCGAATGTAATGCACAATGTGCATTTTTTGTTATACGTAATTTGTATATATCAACTTTGCTTTTTGAAATATTTTGAACCATGTTAGCTTTTTTTGCTGAAAATTTTTGATTATTAAAAAATTAATTTTCCTAATTCGAAAAAGTTTGCGGAAGTTACAAGAAATTAATAATAATTAAATTAATTAATCTTAACCGTTGGAAAAAGGTATTGTGAAATCAATGTAGCTAGATTTCAAACATATTTGTTATTGAAATTAACGCATTCTTTATTCTTATAGAAGCGCTTGAACCAGATTAATCATTAAAGGATACGGACAATAAATAAAGCTAATGATTTCATTGCGTTACAAAAATAATAATATATGTAAGTATAATTTGTAATTTATTTCCTGCAGCATATTGTTATTGTGATTTTTGCAATATGAATTTCTTTAATTAATTACTTTTTGCTTGCTTGCTCTTCCGACAGGGTAGGAATATGATGTACTGTGGAACGATTTTCCGTCATTCCTGGTCATGTTTCTTTCGGACACAAACCGGTTTCGGCTAATATGCACCATCGAGAACGAAAAAAAAAACACTGACGATGGCACATATTAGCCGAAAACGGTTTGTCTCCAAACCAAACTTGACAAGGGATGACGGAAAATCGTTCCACAGTACATCATACTTTAATTAACTTTTAGATATAATGTACACTTATTTAATCAAATAACAAATATAATAAAAAATAAAATAAAAAAGTAAAAGACGAGAAATGGTTTCAATCTGTATAGTATAAGTATACTCCCATTGAAATGAGGAAAGGTCTAGATATGAAATTGTTTCATTGTATATAGAAAAAGTATACTCCGATTGTAATGCACAAATGGCTAATCGACCTAAAGCTGGTCCGAATGTAATGCAGGTAGGGACAATTGACCACAGCCTAGGACATGCAATGTTAAATGTAAATATAATTTTATATGGGATTGGACCAAATTTTGGACCAGTTACAATCCCCTACAGTCTAGTTTATGGACTATTCTAAGTCTACTCCGAAATCCTACAGGGTATAAACAAAACTGCGTATTAACGTTATGTTAGTTAGAAAAATAAGCAACAACAACAACAACGAAAAATTGCAACAACGACCAAAAGAAAATATGTACTACAAAACTAAATAACCAAAGGAAATGCTTTGAAGTGCAGTGCGGTTAAAAATGGAAAGCATTAAGAAGTTAAGTCGGGTGCAAGTGCAAGTACATCGTACAAGCGGTTAGAGTTGTTAGTTAAGTACGCTGGCGCAGGATATTGTGGCGGGGCAAGCGCAATAATGGCAAAAGTAACAAACATTGTTTTACTTTGGCATAACTCATTAAGCGGCATTTATACAACAACAACAACAACAACAACAACAACAACAACAACAACAAAAACTAGATATTATAGCGAAAAAGTCGAAAGTCTCCGTGCACCGCTCGCTGTGACGGTCACTCGCTGAGTCGACCGTTCGCTCGTTGCGGCTGTAGTTTCATTGGCAAAGTAGTTAGAAGTTAGAAAAATAAGCTAAAACAACAAATGGCATGTCAATATTGGCCATTATAGCGTGTAAAGTAAGAACAACAAACTACGCTTGCTGGAGGGTAGTTGTTGCATAGTCTCACAAGCTTCTACATGACTCACATGCAGCACAACTTGCTGACAGCTGAACTGCTGTAGCTACAAGGATACATACTCAGAGCACATATGCATTAGGGTGGTTCCCAAATGTACGGAGACAAATTTTATAGCATATTTCCTCAACCTCAACCCCTAGGTCGATGGTAATATGGTCAAAGATACCACATACATATAAATTTCTGTCCCGATCGGAAATAGTTAAGGGATGTCGCAGAGGGTCGAAATTGAAGTTTAATTTTTTGTACAACTAAAGCCCAAAATCGATTGCCCAAATGCAAATTTTGTTCCCGATCGGAGATGTTAAGGTGTGTCGAAGAGCGGCCAAATTTCAGATTACCATACAAAGACTAAAAAATTAAATTAAATTTTTGTACATCTAAGAGTCTAGTACCCAAAGATGCCAAATATAAATTTTGGCCCTGTTCGGAGGCGGTTAGGGGGTGTCACGCGGGGGTGCCGTGTGGTTATACCGAAAATAAAATTAAAATTTTTCAGTCACCATAAAGTGTTCCGAATTTTGACCCCTGTGTGACTCCCTTTATCAATCCAATCGGTACCAAATTTTTATGTGGTATCTTTGACCGTGTTGTTACATATGTAGGGGGTGAGACCGAAGAAAATCGCTAATTTGATTTTAAGGACCATCCTAATATGCATAGATACACACCAGAGATCAGCAGCGGTGCACCGCATTTTCTAAAGCACCGCAAAAATACTTATTTTTAAAGTGGCTCAAAAAATACGTACCCAGAAAAAAAATTCACCGCCACCGCATTGATTGAAAACCTAAATGATAATGCGGTATGTAGTGTTGTTTACACCGCATACCGCAAACACCGCATAACGCAAACACCGTATACCGCAAACACCGCATATCGCAAACACCGCAATCACCGCAAATACCGCATTTGTTTATTTGTATGCTATTCACTGTTGCCGGAAATTTTTCACACACTGCAAAGGTATAGGAAATTGAAAATTCATTTGTACATAAATACATAGATATGTGTTACTGATTATAAGATATACAGCAAATTTATTCTCAATTATTTTTTTTTATTTTTGTGTGCTTTGTTTTTTGTGGCAGTTTTTTGAATAATAAAATATTTGTCAATAATGAAATAATCAAAAACTCATTTTTGAAATCCAATACGACTAATAGGGCCATCAGAATGAATACTTTTCCGTCAAACTAGCAATCCGTTTAATTGACAACATAGTTGAATTAAATGTATTTAAATGACGATCGACACATTCAGTACTTCAGCTTTGCCGTAAAAAAGACATCTAATTCAACTATGTTTCTCAGTTAAACGAATTGCTTGATTGACGGAAATGTATTCATTCCGACGGGCGCATAATAAAATGTATAAAAATAAACATGTGTATTGTTGTTGCTCCAATAAAATGACAAAAACTTCGGTTTCAATCAATGTATCGTAGCCAATTTTATCGATTGTGAAAATTGAATGAATGCCTCGTTGGAAAATAAAGAATTATGTCACAGACAAACAAAAATGTGTAAACAAAACTTATAGTTGTATGTGTATTACTAAGAAACCATAAATGTGATTCAAGGATTTTAGGAAAAAACTCTATTTCATGTAAATAGGACATACTTTTATTTTGAAATTCATTAGTCAAATTATTTGGAATGTAAACAAACTCTAAATTTTAAGTGGCCCTTTCAATGAAAAAATTAAAAAAAAAAACCAATCCTGAGAGTTTTCTATATAGGTATTCTTTGGTTAAAATCAAATTGTAATTAGGCTGTGTGCCAATCGGCAACATTTTTCTCTATGGGAAAATGAGGTAGAAAATTTTACCATGTTGAGATAAAAAACAAAATTTTGCTGTGCCAAACGGAATAGAAAATTTTGACAGTTACAAAGATAAACTTTTGGGCGAAAACGGACAACGATACAATTTTAAAACGTTAATGAATGTAATTGTTGATGGCAATATTGATGGGAACAGAAGAAATGTATTCATGTAATCATCTCATGTTATTTTGTTTTTAAATATTTGTGTTACCTGTATGTGTATGTAATTACAAAATGTCAAAATTTTACCTAGCCCATTGAGCTAGGTAAAATTATGACACTAGAATTCACCACGAATACTGCCAAAATTTTACTCCCTTATGTCAAAATTTCATTTTTTCTACCGATTGGCACACAGCCTTAGTAGTATTTTTCATCAGAAATCCATAAGACGGTAAAAATTACAAACAAAAAATTGCACTGGCAACATTGTAAATATCTCTATTTGGGAAATGCGGTGTTTGCGGTATGCGGTGTTTGCGATATGCGGTGTTTGCGGTATACGGTGTTTACGATATGCGGTGTTTGCGGTGTTGTGATATCCATACTACCGCATACCGGAATTGATCAAGAAAATGCGGTACGGTGTTTATTATGATCGCATATTTTGCGGTTGCGGTCATACTCCCACCGCATTTTTTATGAGTATATTCTAAATCACAAAAAATATATCGCATGCTGATCTCTGATACACACATGTATATTAGACAGTCTCGTGAAAAAAAGAATAAAAAATTAGGACCACCCTAGCTGTCGCCCAATTACGTTTTATCTTCGGCATTTATAATTCGATATTAAAATTTGATCAATCAATATTTGTGTCTCGAGAGGTGAATTTGTCATTAACCCTAAGTGCACTATTGGAGCACTATTGGGTGCGCCTCTCGTGCGGACGGGCGGGATAGGAGGGCGTGGGTTATTATTATTATTATTGTTATTATTATTATTATTATTATTATTATTATTATTATTATTATTATTATTATTATTATTATTATTATTATTATTATTATCATTATTATTATTATTATTATTATTATTACTCTGAAAAAAATACCCGTAGTTAAACCAACAACTTTCGGCTGTTGAATATCCGTCTTTGATTCAACAGCAAAAGTATTTGTTTTTACAGCAAAGTTTTTGATCCAACAATTTATTCAAAAACGGTCGTTGTTGATTCAAAAACTTGCCTGCATTTAAAAAAGTTTTTGTGAGAAAATATTTTTTGGTGAGAAAACCAACAAAAAAAAATAATGATGGAGAGAAGATGAAGAGAAAAATCCAAAAAAAAGTTTATTTTTAGCAACAATTTTCTCCCCGTTGTTGATTTAAAGGCAAAAGTATTTGACCTAACAGTTTCCGTTGTAAACAAAACTAATGAGAACAAATTTTTTTAAATTTTGTTTTTACAATGATTCAAATAATTCATGGATTCCTTTTTAGGAAATGGAAGTATAAATAGGTTAATACAATTCAATATAATGTTGAATGTTCCACTATGTGATGATTGGATAGAATTTCAGGTTGATGTCATGGTTCGAATCCGGAGGAGAATATAAAATAAAGAAGACAAATCAGAATAAGAAATAAAGATAGCAACCAGTGAATGGTAAGAGGGAGAGAAGAATAGGAGAACAAGCGGAGGCTACATATTTGCAGTTAGGACCCGGGCGGAGAGAAGATGAAGAGTAAAATGCAAAAAAAATTTATTTTTAGGTGACAATTTTTTCCAACAATCTCCGTTATTAACTTAAATCAACAACGCTCGCACCTTTGAAACAACAACGGAGCGTTGTTGGGCACATTTCAACTGCGGAAATTAGTTGATTTAACAGCAAAAGTCTTTAGATTTACAACTTTTTTTTTCAGAGTATTATTATTATTATTATTATTATTATTATTATTATTATTATTATTATTATTATTATTATTATTATTATTATTATTATTATTATTATTATTATTATTATTATTATTATTATTATTATTATTATTATTATTATTATTATTATTATTATTGTTATTATTATTATTATTATTATTATTATTATTATTATTATTATTATTATTATTATTATTATTATTATTATTATTATTATTATTATTATACTTACGACCCAGATCTCAGTAGTATCCACCATAGTTCAAGCATATGAAAGGCCATCAAAAATCGTGAATCTCTTGCTAAGAAGTATTTAGATTAACTTAGCAGAATACGAAATAAAACTCAGACGTATTTTCTTGATACATTTATATACGATCATATATGAAAAGTTAAAAGCAATGAAATTGTATTAAGCGCAGCAGCAGATAATACTCGTACTAGTAGTGAACGTTTTCTTGTACTATTTTTGGCAATAAAAGTAGTTAAAAAAAATAAATAAAAACAAAAAAATTTTAAATGTTGATGACAGTAAGTTTCTGTTGACAACTCTGGCATTAAGTATCATATGGATTATGTGGTGCTGAAGTTGATGATGTAGCCTTTTGCTTTATTTTACTTTTTTCTTTTATTTGTTTTATAACAAATCGCCTTGCAATAGAAGCTACGATTACATATTTGTTTTCATACGGAATTAAATGTTATTGAAACTGTGTAATGGGAAAACAGATAAAATTCGTGTTTGGTTTGTTTTTCTTTTGCTTTCTTATTTTTCCTAGTAAACATTACATGAGTTTTAAACTTAGCTGGAAGAAGAATCGCATGAAAGTCTTTGTGCACGTAATTATATTGGCTTATATAAAACAAATAGGGATTGTGGTTAATCGAAGTTGAAGCATTGCGCTTAAATAAAGAGGGTTTGGAGATCAGCAGCCAATTTTGGGGTAAGGCAATAGTTATCATTTTAGAGTTTGTGTTTGGAGTTTTAATAGAAAGTAATTTGTTGTTATTGATTTACATTGGTATTCTTATTTATTTTCATATTCTTTTTCGTATTCATATTCATAGTCGTGTTCGTATTCGTATTGTACAAAGATTGATTTCTGAGAAATCTTATGGCGAAAAATTTTCTAGAACATTGTAACTCTCTAACGACCTTCAAAATACAATTTTTTCGGACTTTCAAAAAACGGGTGAAAATGACCACTTCGTGGAGTTGTTAGCAGTTTCACGTATTCCACAAAATTGAAGCTCATGCAATTTTACTATACGTTCCCTAACGACATATTTCTATACGATATGTATTTTAACCCCTTTTTTATTTATTTAAAAATTACTCGGACGAAATTCCGCAAAATGGCAATAAAAAAAATTTTATCTCAGTGGGCAAAATGGTTTGGGGATTTACTATATGGGTAGTGGTATTTTATTCTGTTTGGAGATTTTTCCACCCCCAGACAACAACCCTCAATTTGTGTCATAGTGTAATTTATTTATTATTTTATCTGTGCCAAAAAAAACGCAATAAAAAGTAAACACTTAAGAAAATTATAAAAAAAAAATGCACATCAAATAACAACGAGAATCGCTTAAATTTCATGTTCATTCATGCAAAACAATAACAATCACTTTAAGTGTACATAAATTTCGCTGCCAAGAAAATGTGGTTCCCAAGCGACGCTTTCCCTGTCGCTGCCGCCTCTTTGCCTTTAATGTAGTACATTGTACTACCGCCTACCCGGCAATCTCAGCGCTATTTTCCCTTTTTTATTCGCGCTTTAATGATTTGCTTACTTACGCGCTCCAATTTTTTATATGTAGCACTTAAAGCTCATAGCGGAAATTGTAAATTGTCGAATCATGTTTGGGCAATTGTTATTTGTAAACAATGATATCCCTAAATGCTGTTGTTGCGGTTGGCGGCAGCAAGCACGTACTAACACCAATTCGAGCATAATCGCTGCCAACAATGTGTGTAATCGCTACGTCCATCAATAGGCACACTTTCAAGTTTCTTCTTTTATTTTACACAAAAAAAAGCAAATATACAAAAACAATAACACAATTTTCCAGTTCCTTGAATGTTGCCTGATCTCTTCTAATACGAGTACACCTACACTCAGGGAAAAAAATATAAAAACATATTAAAACGTGCTTAACGTGGGAAAAAACGTATTTAAAAGTGATGTAAATACCAACATTTTTATTTTAAAAATGTTCATTGTAATATTTTTAAATCAATAAAAAACATATATCATTTTCTCTTCCGGACTCGAAATTGTATCCAACGGCATTCTCTACATGTTCTCTCAATCCGAGTCCCAACCACGGCCGTAGCTAGACTTAAATTTAAGGTAGGGCAGCGTTGGTTTAAGGTAGGGCAGAAGCAAGGATGGGCATTTTTGCATTACCATTCAAAGTGCATTACCATTCAATAGTGAATGGTAGTGCAAAATTGGTTTGCATTACCATTCAGTAGGGAATGGGAATGCAAATTTGGTTTGCATTACCATTCAGTAGTGAATGGGAATGCAAATGTGGCTTGCACTACCATTCAATAGTGAATGCGAATGCAAAGGTGAATGCATTCCCATTCATTGCATTCCCACTGCAAATGTGATTTGCACTGGACTAGTACTCTATTCGGGAAAGTTGGTCTGAGAGGCATCCTCTTTCATAATAACTAGCGTTTGTTCGTGTTGAGTAAAATTTTTGTAAATTTGTTGAACTGTGTAATTATAACCTCAGAAGTTGAAAGAAATACTTTTACTTACAGGTATAACATAGAACATATGTACATATTACTATGCCGTGTTGGTTTCCCTTTACTTTGCTAAGCCTAATTCCATATTTATAATATCCCATAAACTTCCTTTCCGTTAATAAATAGATTAGCCACTTAATACCTTAACTATGGTCACAGGTTTTAACTGCTATTAAATGATGAATGGTTGTCCAAATCACTCGCACTCATTTTTAATTAATAGGCCAAATCACATTTGCAGTGGGAATGCAATGAATGGGAATGCATTCACCGTTGCATTCGCATTCACTATTGAATGGTATTGCAAGCCACATTTGCATTCCCATTCACTACTGAATGGTAATGCGAACCACATTTGCATTCCCATTCGCTACTGAATGGTAATGCAAATCAATTTTGCACTACCACTCATCATTGATTGGTGGCTGCAAGGCTGAATGCAATCAAAATTGAATGCAGCTTGCCCAACCCTGGGCAGAAGTAAATAACGTATCACAATTAATCTGACATCGAGGCATGGCTTCCAAAGTCAATCAGCATGTACATATAGTTATCACTTTTCTCTAGGCCAGTGACGTACATTTAATACCTATTTGTTGACATATAATTATTGTGACAGTACATAAGCAATACTCATTGAGAATAAGCCAACAAGATGGTTCAGCTTCCAGATTTAGATGTGGAGATCCACGTCTAAGTGCGAGTGAGTACTGGGTGGGCGATACGAGTAAATAGATACGACCAAAAGTACCATTTAAGTTTATTGTTTCTGCAAACTTATTCTAATAATAACAAGTAAGGAAGCCTAAGTTCGAGTGGAATCGAACATTAGATACTCAGCTGTATGCTTTCATTGTTTGTTTGCGTTTGATGGAAACACGGTGTATTTTATATAAAGCGAGTGCTACATAAAGTGGGCGTAGCCACGCCCATTTTCTAAATTTTTCTCAGTCATCCAACTAAGTATATGAATATTATTATTTGTGCAAAATTTCTTTCCTTTACGACTTTTAGTTACAAAGATGTCACGTTACACATTCCCAAAGAGTGTTCCAGAAATATCTTTGTTAAAAAGTAGGCGTGGTCATAAACCGATTTCAATAAATTTTTGCGTGTCTATTAACACAAGTTATAACAGTGTATAAACCAAGTTTCGTCATAATATCTCAATTATTTGTCGAGTTATGGGCTCCGAAATATCGTAGATTCTTTTGTCTAAAAAGAGACGGTGCTACGCCCATTTTCCAAAATTTTTCTATTTTTTGTTTCCGGTCTATTGTGGAACTCATGCTACAAAATTTCAATGAATTATCTTTATATTTGACAAGGATATCGCTTAAAATGTTTTTATTAGGCCACTTTATAGTTCCCATATATAAAAGTGGGCGTGGTCGTCAACCGATTTTGGCAATTTTTCGTCCAAACATTTGCCTAAGTAAGTATATCAGGCCTACCCAATTTCATCGATATATCTTCAACGGTTTCTGAGTTATGACTCATAAAACTTTCAATGTTTGCCCCTTAATAAGTGGGCGTGGCACCGCCCATTTTCCAAAATTTCACCATATTTCTTCATAAGGGCCTGAGCTCAATACGTGGGTGAAATTTTATCACTCCAGCTCTATTAGTGACTAAGATACAAAATTTCCGATTTTTACTATATGTGGAAAGTGGGCGTAGTCATGGTCCGATTTCGCCCATTTTCAATACCAACCGTCCCCGTCTTGATACCAACTTGCATTCCAAATTTCATCAAAATATCTCAATTTTTGCGCGAGTTATCGTGCGTACAGACGGACAGACGGACGGACATGGCTCAATCGATTTCTCTTTTCATCCTGATCATTTTGATATATATCTATCTCGATTATTTCATTCTGTTACAATCCACCGTTATGAAATCAAAATTATAACGCTAGCTTAGAGTGCAAACTGTGTAAGTCCATTTTTATGAAAAAGTGTTTTTAAGTGTAGAAAGCTAGAAAAATCAAATACGCACCACGCTAAACAAGTCTGTAATACTTGTCATATTTCTATTTGTTGTTATTCAGTGATACGCAAATTGTGTAAGTCCAAAAAGCGAAGAAAATTGTGTAAGTCCAAACATTTTATATGAACAGAAAATTTTTTTTAATTTTGAAATTTTTTTATTTTTTGTTTTTTGTCTCTCCTACAAAGTTTGAAAAAAGGACTTACACAATTTACACTCTAAGCTAGCGATAATACTCTAGTGTACTAGTACAGCTGAGTATAAAAATTAAATGCAACAGAAAAATAATTTTTTAAATTTTTAATTTTAATTTAATTTCCTTCGATTATGCCATACCTAGGAGAGCTATGATCTTTACATTTGGTATGTCCCTGTAAGACAGGAATGATGGAAACTCCAACACGTTCTCAGCAAACACTAACACATATAGCAGTGATAGTCATTTGATACATCATTTGGAGAAGACGAGTGATGGAAAGAGACACGGACACAAATGTTTTCATCACATTTTTCACACCGTCCATATAAAAATGATGGAAACTTGTAGGCAGTGTGTGACAGAAATTTCCATCAAACGTGCACCTCAAATGATATATCAAATGACTATCACTGTCTTATAGGGGTGGGTCGCCTGTAGGTATGCACGCAAGTCGAGGTGAGAAAAAAACTTTCGAAAATGATTAAACGATGAATATAGAAAATTTAGACACCTCATTTTTCCGTCGAGTAAAATGTTTTAGATTAGCACACAGCCTTAGAAATCAATTCCGCGCTTTTGGCGTTTTTCGCTCACAGTTAGATTAGTTTTTGTCAGAAAGGTGCTGGAATGAACCATTCCTTTAACCAAACTGCAAAAATTCGATGGTCTTATTTAATTATATCTGTGATGCAGGGTGGATTCTCCATATCATACATTGCAACCGCAATAATTTTTTATCTCAAAGTATGACAAAAAAAATTAATTATAATAATTCATCTCACTTGTTGGCCTTTTTAAGGTAGGGCATTCTAATTTTAAGGTAGGGCATTGCCCCTCAATGCCCCCCCCTAGCTACGGGCCTGGTCCCAACTACAAAAATATAGCCTCCGCTTGTTCTTCACTTCTTTTCTACTTCGCCTAAACTATTTGCTATCTTTATTTCTTAAATATTCTCCTCATTCTCCTTTTTGTTCTTTATTTTATATTCTCCCCCGGATTCGAACCATGACATCAACCTGAAATTCTATCCAATCATCACATAGTGGAACATTAAACATTATATTGTATTGTAGTAACCTATTTATGCTTCCCTTTTCCTAAAAAAGAATCCATGAATTACATGTATGAACCATTGTAAAAACAAAATTAAAAAAAAATCGATTCTCATTATGGTTTTTGTTAGATTTCTCACAAAAAAATATTTTCTCACAAAAAGTTTTGAACAAAGAGCGAGTGTTTGAATCAACATTCATTTTCCAGCCCTATTCTGATAACCTCACAAAACTCACCGCACTCACTATTGTGACGTTTCTCAAAGTTGTGAGGCTACATTTATTCTGGCATAAATTCAAAAGCTCATAATTGTGAGAAAATTTGTAATGACTGAATGTGCAGCTCATAATACAAAAACTGTTGAAAATATTTTGAAATTTTGTGCCGTAAAAATTTTTTTTTTTTTTTTATGGAGGAATTGTTGCTCTTTGTTTTGGCGACAGCTCTTAAGGAGCAGGAAGAAACACTGGCGAGAAGAAGGCTTCTGAAAAGTCTCAGGGATAAAAGCGATCCATTTTCCCTGCAAGATGATTTGTTTATACAAATGTTCCGCTTACCAAAAACCATGTGTCAAACATTGACACAAGATTTGGAGCCATACGATCGTCAGACGTCTAGAATACCTTTTGTATTGCGGTTTCTGTCATCATGGCTCATATCAGAAATGTGTAGGAAATAACTATATGATGTCAATGAGCCAGTCATCGGTTGCCCGGGTGGATTTTTTTCGCTCCATCTCTGGGTGCTGCCTGCAGAAACGGATAACGAATTTCAATTGCTCTTGTGTGGTTCTCTCATACTTGCTTCTGTAAAGGAAAATATTTATTTATGTATGTATGTACATATTTATAAATTTTAAAAATTAAAAAAAAGTTATAAATTACTCACGTCTTTTGTTTTTCCATTTTTGTTCAAATTGAAATTTGTCAGAAAAAAACTTCTCACCTCCTATGGTAAATTTTTTAAGCTTTTTTCTTATGAGGTCTGGCACCGAATAGCCTCACAAATGTACCTCACAAAATGTTGACAAATTTTTCCTCACATAAAAGTTGTGAGGTTTTTTAAGAATAGGGCTGTTCATTTTTAATTTAAGTATGTTTCTTTTTAAATCCAAAATGCATTTTTAATGCAAAAATTTCATTCTTAATTCAAAAATTTCATTTTTAATTTAAAAATTTTCATTGTTAAAATAAAAATGGTTTGGTGAAAAACGTGCATTATGAAAACCAAAATTTTATTTTTGATTTTAAAATGCTGTTTTTCCCTGAGTGTAACAATGCTTTTTTTTTTTTTTGTTTTACGAGGTGGAGGCATCGAAAGTCTTTAACCTGTCAGTGTGGAACTCTAACCTGCGCTAAACCTCCTTCTGCCATCATAGTTTTCTAGCACATTTAATTTTGATTGGTTTTCTTAGCACTTTTTAGGTAGAATTTCTGGCTCAGCTTCTCAATTCTTTACGGCTGCTACTTTGTTTTTTTTTATCTTTTTTCTCTATCTCAATCTTTCTTTATCAATTTTGTTGCCTATGCTTGCGCAACGCTTTTTTGCAATTCACTTTCGAAGCATTTTCTCTCATCCTTCTTAACGGAATTTTTTGACGACCTTGGCGCTTGAATGATTGTTGCCTAGTTATACATTTGTTGTTGTTGTTAGAGGGATTTTTATCATAAGATTGGTAGGCTTTGCTACATGCAGCGTGATCTTTCATCCTCAATTGGAAACATTTTGTCGCTCAATGGAATGACCTTGAAGTTTTTGCACAATATTTTTAGTTTAGTAGTACTTAAATTAAGAATTCAATCAAAAAATCTATAACAATCAACACTAATAAAACCAAAAATTCACTCATAAAGTAATTGGGTAATTTTTAAAGAAACGCGAAAGCTTTCACATTTGTTATCTCGCAACTTCAGGTGCATATTTACTGAATTTTTAACGCTACTCACATACACACTCTCAGCCACACTTTGGCGCACAATAAATAATCGCAAAGCAAACTGAAAATATAATTCAACAAATTAATTTAAAATAAAACGCCAAAGAAAAAACACAAATGCGCTACGCAAAACTAAAGTGAAATGTTAAATGACTTTTTTGCTTGTTTTTATTTTAAACAAACTCTCTTTCCTGCTTTACCGACCCTGCTCTACTCCTACTTAAAATCTTCAACTGCCGCGACAGCAGCTGTGTCTGCGGCTGCGGCCTGGTTTTTGTTTCATCGTCACCGTCGCGTCGCGTCATATTACCTACTCTTCTGACTGTCTGGGCGCGTTTTTGTTCCAAACAGTGTGGTTGTGCATTGTCGTTGACACTGTCTCGGCTCGGATTGCCGTGCTGCACTTGTATGGTGAACCGCGCCGCTGCGCTGCATGCCGTGCGAGAAGAAAGAGGCTATGTCATAGTAAAGTGTGGGTGGGTGTGCCCATGCTTGCAAGTTCGACAGCATATTTTAGGAAATGTGACACCAGTGCAAGCATGCATTTGGATTGTCACACACAGAAGTGCGCTTGCCGAAACATGTACAAACATGCATGCCAAATGTACTTACCTACCAACGAGTGCCATTGCATTGCCTGCTAAGAGCGAGCGAAAATTATGTTCTTTTTGATAACGACAACAAGAATAACAACAGCAAATTGCTCTATGTATTTATAAGTTTTTTCGGTGTCAACTCACAACTGTCATGCCGCGTATTCTCTTTTTTTTTTGGTAGACATGAATGTATGCATTTTTGTATGTACATATGTATGAATTGCTTATGCATCGACAGCACGCTAACCACAATCGTCTTATCAGATAGTACAGTTCTGATTAACAGTTTTCGTTTATGCGTTTTTATACTCAGCTGTACTAGTACACAGAGTATTATAGTTTTGATTTCCTAACGGTGGATTGTAACAGAATGAAATAATCGAGATAGATATAGACTTATATATATCAAAATGATCAGGGTGAAAAGAGAAATCGATTGAGCCATGTCCGTCCGTCTGTCCGTCTGTCCGTCTGTGAGCACGATAACTCGCGCAAAAATTGAGATATTTTGATGAAATTTGAAATGTAAGTTGGTTTCAAGACAGGAACGGATGGTATTGAAAATGGGCGAAATCGGACCATGACCACGCCCACCTCCCCTATATAGTAAAAATCGGAAATTTGGTATCTCAGTCACTAATAGAGCTAGAGTGATAAAATTTCACACACGTATTGAGCTCAGGCCCTTATGAAGAAATATGGTGAAATTTTGGCGGTGCACAGTGGTTCGGCTCCATACATTTTGCGGAAAAAAATAGAAGGAGTGGTCCTAGGCCATTGAAATTTTGCAGAGAGGTTATATGTGAGCTAATTAAGAAATTTTCAAAAAATGGTTGAAATCGGCCAACCCCTAGGGGTACCTCCCTTGGACCTATAAAAAAAATGATTTAAATACAAATTTTAGTTTCAGTTAAAAAAAATAAAGATATCTTCACGAAACTTGGTACATCAGTCACCCTCCTTAAAGACATTGACGGCACCAAAAATTGTTGAAATCGGCCACTCCCTAGGGGTACCTCCCCTGGACCTATAGTAAAAATTTTTAAAGAAAAATTTTAATTTCAGCTCAAAAAATTAAGGTATCCTCACGAAACTTGGCGCATAAGTTACTGTCATGAAAGATATCGACAATACCAAATATACGCGTGATTAGCAAACAGCCACGCCCACTTTTCATACACCTTTTATTCAAAAACAAATGAAGATATACATTTTCAGTAACTGAAAAGGAACCATTGTGAAAATTTGATTTACTTAATAATTATATTTACAATATAATCGAAAATATAACTATGTATGTATATATGGAAAGAAAAAAAAACAAATATAAGAAAAATGTTTAATCATTTAGCATATCCTTGACAACAGGATCCAATTCTATACACTTTTTGTTGGGTTGCCTTCTTATGGATGTTATATAAGGATCAGAACTTGCCAGTAATCGATTAATAACATCTGTATTGGTAGAAATTCTCTCACTTTTCGTAGAAAACATAAGCCTGTACTTTCTGTAATCCTTATTTCGTGCTTCTTCAGCTTCCTCTGAAAGCATTCCAATAGGTAGTATTGCAGCATCAATTATTTGTTTTCCATGCAATAGAACTTTGTGAACAGTGACGGGCTTATAATACCAACTATAATTTTTTACAAAAAACTCAGCAGTGTCCATAGCATATTTATTAAATTTATCACTGTCAACTCTTTGCCCACATGTAATCACCTGAAGAATAATTCTAAAGCGCTCTATGAGCTCTTCTTTGATCCCAGTTATATCGGCTACAATTTCTGGATTAGAGAAAAATCGCCTTGACATATTTCCGTCGTTTGAAGTACCAGACCCCTGCTGTACAGAATCAACTCTTATTCCCAATTTATCCCTGAAACACGTTTGAATTCGAATTTTATTCTCTTGTTTGATCTGTTTATTTTGATTGGTTGTAGACCATTTCTGAAATGGCAAATTATAGGCCAAATGAAGTATGCATTCCATAAATTTTATTCTAGCGTGTAGAGAAGAAATTCCCAGCTTGCAAGCTTCAGAATCTATTGCTTTTGCAGAAATCACCTCCAAATTATTCATTTCAGTGGGTTTAGCTTGACAAATATAACAAACTGCTGGTGAAGGTGTATGTGTAACGATTTGAGCCGTTTTGCCATCAAGCATAGTAAATAAAAGATTATGTTTAACACTTATTTCTCTATTTCCTATTGAAATGTTCGTGTTTCTCAAACCAGCAATATCTGAATTCATTTTTCCAAAAACTTCTTCTACTTTTTCTTTCGTTTCTTTAGCAAATTCAAACGAAATAGGACGACAATATCTGGTCGATGATGGACTGCTATTATACCAATATTCATCATTGGTTATCGATTGCAAAGTTAATGGTACCATAGAAACGAGGTACATATTCCCATCGTTAACGTCATTTGGTAGGCTTTGATGGTACTGAGCGTGTCCAGATGAGCCATCACAGCCCCATTTACTAGTAAGGGTTAACTCAGAACATGATAAGGTGTTCAACTTTTCTGCTGAGAAAGTATCAATAAGTCTTCTTGTTGTGTGATCGAGTAAACTTTGCAAATTAACAGCAGCATATGTTTCTGTTACTACAATTTCGTCGGGATAACATTTTTTTTTTTCATCTAATACCTTAAAATAAGCTGGTAAAATGTTAAAACCTTCAGAGCTGAGGGCAATTCTGATAGTTTCATATTGAAATTTTGTTAAATCTGCATCCATTAATATTCCCAGTGCAACTGAAGCACTAATATGGTTTTGTTCACTGTTTCCTTTCTCCAGCCTTTTACTTGCCTTTGAAAGTTGTTCTTGTGGATACTGATCGACTAAAGCAGCAACCTTGTATCGTTTAGCACGATCACTGCATTCACTAAACTCCTTACTCTTTCTTCCTCTCTTCTCACAAGTAATTGGCTGCTACATGGAAAATCCACCTCAAATATATCTAAGAATGGAAAACTCTATTAGATTTCACCAGTGTGTTGTGGCATTTCAAAACATACTTTTAAGCCAAAGTTCGTATTTAAAAAAAAAACGCGAAATATCTCCCTTCGAATCGTCCCATCTCTTTTTAAATTGACCTACAAATCGCTGCGATATATTTCGTTTCACTTCTGCAATATCATCATTCGTTAGCGCCTCGGTATGTAACTCTATAAAGTTCGTTAGCGAATCCACATTTCGATTACATTTTATTAATTCCTCACTTAATTCTTTATAAGAAACTGAAAATGCACTCATTGTTTTAATTTTAATAAAAAGTTAATAATATGTATGTATGTATATTGCAAAGCTATCAATGCTCTCTATATGTACACATTCTTAAACAAATGTTTGTTGCTATTTTTGTTTGCAAACCGCAATATTATGCCGAATATGTTTGTTGTTATTTTCGTTTGCATTCTAACAAATTAGGTGTATAATTTACCAATCTGTATTTTTATCTAATCCTCTCTATGCCTGCATATTCGTAAACAAAGAAATGTCACATAAGATGTAAACGTTAATATATACGCATAAGCCTAAAAGCATGCTACATTTTGTCAATTTTATCAAAATTTGATTGAACTTTCGACATTTAAATCAAGTTTAAATCGATTGGGGAAAATATGGGAAAAAATTTTTAACAGAAATCGATAGAAGACATTCCAAACTTTCATTTTATTACAGTTAGCGAGTGTAGCATGCTGTAGCACACAAACTTTTTGTCCATCGAAGTTAGAAAAGGTAGCATTTATGAAGTACCATTTTTGCTGGCCTATATTTTTTTTAATACTTGGTCGATTGCATTGATTTTTTCTTTAATTAGTCAAGGAGGTGCTATATTTTCTTTTAAACTCACAACAAAAACAATAGAGATATAAGTTATAGGGAAAATATATAGCTAAAGTTAGCAAAAATTTCAAGCAGTTTTTGTTGAATAAAATTTTTCTGACTTCCGATGCCATTATTTTGCAAAAAAAATTTCAACTTTTTGCAAAGTAGTAATGAATTGTTCATATTTAGACATTTCTTTATAAGACTACATCATTAAAATATGAAAATTAGGTATTGAAAAATATGAATTTTTTCCGCGGCTGAACCACTGTGCGGTGCCACGCCCACTTATTAAGGGGCAAACATTGAAAGTTTTATGAGTCATAACTCAGAAACCGTTGAAGATATATCGATGAAATTTGGTTGGCGTGATATACTTACTTAGGCAAATGTGTGGACGAAAAATTTCCAAAATCGGTTGACGACCACGCCCACTTTTATATATGGGTCTTATAAAGTGACCTAATAAAAACATTTTAAGCGATATCTCTGTCAAATATAAAGATATATCATTAAAATTTTATGGCAGGAGTCTAACTACGAACATAAGACAAAAACCGTAAAAATTTTGGAAAATGGGCGTGGCACCGCCTCCATTTAGAAGCAGGAATATACGAGATTTCTGAGCCCATAACTCGACAAATAATCGATATATTATAACGAAACCAGGTGTATACACTTTCACTACTTGTGGTAATACATGTTCAAAATTTTAGCAAAATCGGTTGACGACCACGCCCACTTTTATATATGGGAACTATAAAGGGGCCTACTAAAAACATTTTAAGCGATATCTTTGTCAAATATAAAGATAATTCATTGAAATTTTGTGGCAAGAGTTCCACAATAGACCGGAAACAAGAAATAGAAAAATTTTGCAAAATGGGCGTGGCACCGCCTCTTTTCAGACAAAGGAATCAATGAGATTTCGGAGCCCATAACTCGACAAATAATTGAGATATTATGACGAAACTTTGTTTATACACTTTTATAACTTGTGTTAATAGACACGAAAAAATTTATTGAATTTATTGAAATTTATGACCACGCCTACTTTTTAACAAAGATATTTCTGGAACACCCTTTGGGAATTTGTAACGTGACATCTTTGTAACTCATAAAGGGGTGAATTTTTGCACAAAGAATAATATTCATAAGCTTAGTTGGATGACTGATATAAATTTAGAAAATGGGCGTGGCTACGCCCACTTTATGCAGCACTCGCTTTATATAAAGTACACCGTGATTCCATCAAATGCAAACAAACAATGAAAGCATACAGCTGAGTATCTAATGTTCGATTCCACTCGAACTTAGGCTTCCTTACTTGTTTTTTTAGAATTTTAATGCTGGAGTTTGCATTTCCACGAAATTTTTGGTATTGAAGATATAATTATAAAGTCAAACCTTTCTTTCCGAACGTAACTTTACTAATGAATTTTCATTACAACACATTTAAATCATAAAGCTTAAAATCAGAATTACAAAGCTTGCGAAGCTTACAAAGCTAAATAACTAAAGTTCAATAATTGTAAGTAGGTTAGAGGAAGAGAAAGATCAATTAAATACATAAAGGTAAAAGTGAGTGTAATTCAATAAGTTAATTAAGAGTAAGTTTAAGAGTATTCCAGTAAGTTATAGTAATAGTTGTTGGAGGTCGGAACATTAGCATGTGACTATATTGAAGGATAGGCAGTAGAACATTCAGCAGTGGAGTCAACTGTGATCCTCAATGTGTGTGCTCAGATTCTGTTGACAGGGTAGCTTGCGATACATGTAACCCTTCTTACGTACAAAAACCCTCGAAAAGAGCTAAAAATATATGCATAAAAATTACACTGCTCTACAGCCAAAAAATACTCTGAACGCGACCATCCTATTTATATGTAAAATCGGTCGCTGATTCCGAAAATCGGGCTCATTTTTAATTCTATGGGAAGGATTTTGAGATATCGGCAATTTACCGTTATTTGGCCAATGGCTCCACTTAATCCTGTATACCTCTTTAACGCAGTGAGCTATCTTCCTTGGAGTGACACTCAACGAAAGAAAATTAAATTTCCTTTTCATCCCTGCTACAACATTTTTCTGTAACTCTTATAGTTTCTGAAATATTGACGATTCAATTTGAATTTTTTCGATTTTTTACGATTTTTTGAAGAAAAAATTGACTTTGTCAGGCAATATCTTTTAAACCAATGTCTTCACCTTCGGTTTTACTCCTTTACGTGAAGCTCCATTCTATTGGGAAAAAGATAAGCTATCAACGAAGAAAATCCATGGTAAAATAGAAAAGTTATAGGCGATCAAGTAAATACATCCAAGTCGCGCAATGCCTCTGCACGGGTATATTCTATGCATGTTATACCAATACCTACACATCTGCAGTAGCAGCACATTGGCAGCGCGGTAGATACAAGCCCATTTACGGGTATAACATGCATAGAATATACCCGTGCAGAGGCATTGCGCGAGTTGGATGTATTTACTTGATCGCCTATAACTTTTCCATTTTACCATGGATTTTCTTCGTTGATAGCTTATATTTTTCCCAATAGAATGGAGCTTCATGTAAAGGAGTAAAACCGAAGGTGAAGACATTGGTTTAAAAGATATTGCCTGACAAATTCAATTTTTTCTTCAAAAAATCGTAAAAAATCGAAAAAATTCAAATTGAATCGTCAATATTTCAGAAACTATAAGAGTTACAGAAAAATGTTATAGCAGCGATGAAAAGGAAATTTAATTTTCTTTCGTTGCGTGTCACTCCAAGGAAGATAGCTAACTGCGTTAAAAAGGTATACAGGATTAAGTGGAGCCAGTGGCCAAATAACGGTAAATTGCCGATATCTCAAAAACCTTCCCATAGAATTAAAAATGAGCCCGATTTTCGGAATCAGCGACCGATTTTACATATAGATAGGATGGTCACGTCCAAAGTACAGACAAAAAATTTCATTTTGTGATCCAGTGTTATCAGGGTTATTCTACGATTTCATACCTACAAAACAGCAGCTGATTTCACCCTGTATATAAAAAGGCAGGGACCGAAAATAACGGTTATTTTTTCTAGTGTGGTGAAAAGGTTACGCAAAAGTAACCTTTATCTTCTTTTGGGAATTTTTAACCATTATAACGAGAAAAAATTTTTTTTGGTCATTAATAACCATTATAACAACCAAAAAACTGTTTTGGGCTTGAATAACCGTTATTCAGATTTTTATTTTTTTTTTGGTCAGTTATAAATATCAAGTCTATTTATTTGTCAATATTTCTGGACGATATTGGTATCAAATGAAAAGTGTTGAGCAGGGCTTTTACATAGAGGTGTATTTGTTAAGACTCGTAGGTCGGGTTCCCAGTTATGGGTGAAAAAGTGGACCCGGATGCCCTGGAATGTTTTAAGCAATATTGGTATCAAATGAAAAGAGGTAATCAGAGCTACAATCCCTGCTCATCACCTTTCATTTGATACCAATATCGTCCAGAAATATTGACAAATAAATAGGCTTGATTTTTATAGCTAACCAAAAAAAAAAAATAAAAATCTGTTTAACGGTTATTCAGGCCCAAAACAGTTTTTTGGTTGCCATAACGGTTATTCAAGCCCAAAACACTTTTTTGGTTGCCATAACGGTTATTCAGGCCCAAAATGGTTTTTTGGTTTTTATAATGGTTATTAAGGTCCAAAAAATTTTTTTTCTCATGATAATGGTTAAATATGACTTTTACCCCATTTTTCTTATAACCGTTACGTCCCTGATTTTAACTCTTTATTGAATTCTTTTCCAAAAGGCAACCATTCATAAATTTATGCAAAAGGGCAAATAAAAGCTATGCGAAAATCTTAACCAAAATGTCACAATACGAAAACTTTTAGTTACAACTGTATATATGTATATGCACATATGCATGCATAAAAAATACATTCATACAGTTGCACTCAAACATGTAACTCAAACATGCCTTGGTAGAATAAATGAATATCATTGGCATGCATGGGTCGCATCTATGTTTGTGTGTGTGTGTGTGTGTCGCTGGATGAGCACAGTTGCAAACAGGAGTTCTTATAACTTACAATTGCGAGAACTGCTCTAGCTCTAGCTGCTAACAGCGAGTCAGCGCTGCTAAGAAAACTTTTAAGTAGCATCGCAAATTTAACCGCGCATACACATCTTTATATATATTACGCTAAGCGATTTTTTGTAAACACCATAACTTTTACACCGTTATACCGATTTTCGAGAATGTGGTGTCAAATGAAAGGGCTTGACCTGTAGATGTGCAGGAAGGTTTAATTTTTTTGAAAACGGTTGCCACCTGTTTAAAAATGTAATTCTACTATATAGTTTGATTGATTTTTAAATTTCAGGTACCATATTAAAGGGCTTGAGCTGAAAATGAGTAATTTATTAAAAATTTTACAAAAAGGGTTGCCACCTGTTCAAAAATTCAGTTTTACACTATAGTTTGTTTGATTTTTAAATTTGAGGTGTCACATGAAAGGGCTTGACCTGGTAATTTAATAAAATTTTTAGAAAAAGGGTTGCCAACTGTTCAAAAATTCTGTTTTACGTTGTAGTTGTTTGATTTTTAAATTTGAGGTGTCATATGAAAGGGCTTGGCATCGAAATGAGTAATTTATTTAAATTTTTACAAAAAGGGTGCCACCTGTTCAAAAATCCATTTTTGCGCTACAGTTTATCTCATTTTTAAATTTGAAGTGTGATACAAGGCCTAGCATTGAAGATGGGTAATAAAAGTAAAGGGAAGAGGAAAATGAAAGTTATGGATATGGCGAAGGAAAGGAAGCGAAAGAGGAAAGAATACGGAAAATAAAATGGATATAGGGAAAAGAAAGCGCAAATAGAGAACTAGAAAGAAAAAGAGGAGCGCGCCAAATGGCCTTTTGGAGGTCGCTTTAAGGTTACCATAGTCTAGAAAAAGATTCGGCACAAAACTTCACTAAGGGGCTCCTCGGTCAAAATCTTTGTATAAAAAATCTAGCTTCACAGAAAATAAAAATAATCAGTAATTATAAAGGTAAATCAAAAAATTTTCAAATGTGGTCTTTCACCCTCAAATTGTCGCACAGTGTAATTGAAAGCCACAGCATCGCGTGGCCGGGTTTACTAGTACATACATAATTTGTCCGCCACCATGATCTACTAGATACCACCACTACTATATACATACAAACATACATACATATGCACTTACATACGTAGATAGCGCTTGGCTTAATTCCTTCCAATCCTTGCTCATTCTTCCTTTTCTTCATTGATTCTTAACTGGCAACACATTTATTTATGTCGTTGGGCCGTGATAAGGTTAAAGTGTAAGTGTGTTTGTGTATGTTGTGTGTGTAGTAAAATATGCCGTTAAATGTCGTGAAAGTTTTGACATGTCATCTTATGTTCGGCTGTGAGTGTAGTTTCATGTCTCTTCAAAATATTGTTGCATACCATCAGGCGCAATCTCTTATTTATTTATGCATGTACGCATGTATGTATGAGTGTGTTAGTTGTATGTTGTGTTATGTTTGAATGCGCATTAGGCGTTGTTTCCACCAAATGTGTCGGAATTATTTATGTTCATTATTATACTCAGCTGTACTAGTATACAGAGTATTATAGTTTTAATCACATAACGGTGGATTGTAACAGAATGAAATAATCGAGATAGATATAGACTTATATGTATCAAAATGATCAGGGTGAAAAGAGAAATCGATTGAGCCATGTCCGTCCGTCTGTCCGTCTGTAAACACTCTAACTCGCGCAAAAATTGAGATATTTTGATGAAATTTGGAATGCAAGGTGGTATCGAGACTGGGACGGTTGGTATTGAAAATGGGCGAAATCGGACCATGACCACGCCCACTTTTCCTATATAGAAAAAATCGGAAATTTTGTATCTCAGCCACTAATATAGCTAGAGCGATGAAATTTTACCCACGTGTTGAGCTCAGGCCCCTATGAAGAAATTTGGTGAAATTTTAGAAAATGGGCGATGCCACGCCCACTTATTAAGGGTCAAACATTGAGGGTTTTATAAGCCGTAACTCAGAAACCGTTGAAGATATATCGATGAAATTTGGTACTTAGGCAAATGTGTGAACGAAAAATTACCAAAATCCGTTGACGACCACGCCCACTTTTATATATGTGCATTATAAAGTGACCTAATAAAAACATTTTAAGCGAAAGCTTTGTCAAATGTAAAGATAATTCATTGAAATTTTGTGGTATGATTTCTACAATAGACCGGAAAAAAAAAATAGAAAAATTTTGGAAAATGGGCGTGGCACCGCCTCCTTTTAGACAAAGGAATCTACAAGATTTCGGAGCCCATAACTCGACAAATAATTGAGATATTATGACGAAACTTGGTTTATACACTTTTATAACTTGTATTAATAGACACGCAAAAATTTATTGAAATCGGTTTATGACCACGCCTACTTTTTAGCAAAGATATTTCTGGAACACCCTTTGGGAATTTGTAACGTGACATCTTTGTAACTGGAAGTCATAAAGGAATGAAATTTTGCACAAAGAATAATATTCATATGCTTAGTTGGATGACTGATAAAAATTTTGAAAATGGGCGTGGCTACGCCCACTTTATGCAGCACTCGCTTTATATAAAATCCATCAAACGCAAACAAACAATGAAACCATACAGCTGAGTATCTAATCTTCGATTCCACTCGAACTTAGGCTTCCTTACTTGTTTTATTCTGCACTTCTATGTTCCGTGCGACAACGTGTCTTATTGCAATTTGCACTTTGCTGCAGCGATGAAATGGTTTTAATGAACGGGAATGCTTTAAAAATTCAAATTGATATTTTTACTTAATTTCTTTAGTATAATTATTGCTTCATAACATTCATTTGCCTGTAAAGATCCACTTATGAATAACTAAGCTCTACACATGAAAAATCAATGAAAAATGCATGAATATTTCATTCTAATTAATATTAAACTTCTTTAAGATTCTTCTAATTATTTCACTTCCTTCCATACCGACAAGTCGGGTGCAATGTCCTAGGAGCTGCATGTATACATACACACGTACACTATTTATGAGAAAATTAATAAAATATGCAGCCGCAAATGCAAACGCCGCGCTTCCCCGTACAAACTTCTGACTTTGACACTCACACACTCACACATACATCTGCAGATAAAAAACGTGTTGTGAAAGCCGCAGAATGATACATACATAGGAAAATACAAGAATATTAAGACAAGCTAAGAAAGTGCACAATCAATAGGCAGGAGGAGATGAAAGCAGTTTGCAGAAGCGAAAGGCTTAAGAAGCTAACTAAAGCCAAACCTAGCCAAAAGGCATTTGATACAAGCACATGTACCTATGTATGTGCATATGTATGTATGTATGTTTGCATATTCGTTTATTGCAATCCGCTTTGTCATTCAAATTAAAAAACTAATCGCCATGCACAAAGCAAAGCAAAAAAACTTAAGAAACAATAGAGCGATAGGATAAGAAGCTGCGCAAGCGCTGGAATAATTAAATTGGCCGCAGACGTTGACGACTTGCAAAGAAAGTTGTGGGAAATTGTGTAGAAATTTAAAAATCTTAAAACGTAAGATGGTACTGCAGATTTTATAATGGAAATTGTGAATTTTTGGTGAAATTTCATTTTAAATTCAGAATATTGCAATTTAAATAGAAAAACTACAATATAGATTTTTACAATTACAATTACAATTACAATTACAATTACAATTACAATTACAATTACAATTACAATTACAATTACAATTACAATTACAATTACAATTACAATTACAATTACAATTACAATTACAATTACAATTACAATTACAATTACAATTACAATTACAATTACAATTACAATTACAATTACAATTACAATTACAATTACAATTACAATTACAATTACAATTACAATTACAATTACAATTACAATTACAATTACAATTACAATTACAATTACAATTACAATTACAATTACAATTACAATTACAATTACAATTACAATTACAATTACAATTACAATTACAATTACAATTACAATTACAATTACAATTACAATTACAATTACAATTACAATTACAATTACAATTACAATTACAATTACCAGGGTGCGAAGAACGCTCAAAATAAACTCACTCAAACGAATTATCACTCTATAATTCTGAGCTATGCCACGCTCTCATGAGCGCAAATACACAGTGACAACGAACGCAAATGAACGCACGTCAACAGCGATCGATGGGTCTCTGCAGTGGCGATAAGCTCTTACAAAAATTCATTTTAAAATGAGAGATCGTTTGAAAATTCATTTTTTGAAAATTCATTCTATGAGTTTATTTTATAATTTTTTGCGCTAGCGATAATTTTTTGAGTTTATCATTTTTTGAGTTATCATTTTATGCGTTCACAAAGGTTTGTTGTGAGTAGGGATGGCAACTATAACCGGAAAAACGATTATAATCGATTAATTTCTTTCGGTTAACGGTTAAAATGTATCGGTTTTTTCCTTTTGATTATTTTTTCGATTAACCTTTTTCCTCTCAAGTCGAAAATAATCGAAAGGAAATAATCGAAGTTGAAAATTACTGTGTAACCTAATACAAACGCAAGTCGTCAATTAACGCACGCACGCAAATTTTTCATATGCGTTGAACCGAAATTGACTTGCGTGCGTGTACAGATAAAGAAATAGAAAAATATAGAAAATCAGAGAAAATCTTATTTTGTGGAATATGTATCTAACACACGCGATATCAAAAGCAAGTGTCAATTTTTTTGCAAACAATCACCCACAATGCTTAATTTCAACTGTCACGCAAAACAAAAATTGGGCGTCAAGTTTACTTTTTACGCACGCCGTTCAATTTCGGTTACTCCCATACAAGTTGTATGGGCATGAGAAATTTTTGACAGTAAATTGACGGCATGCGTTTGTATTAGGTTACACAGCTACCGCCTTTTCATTCGCAATAAACGTTCCCTCCAGCCAGCGTTGCCGAATTGACGATTTTATCGCCCTTTTGACGATTTTTCTAAGCAATGATTTGACGATTTTTCCCAATAAATGACGATTTTTTCGTTTATGATATATTTTTTTTTAAGGAAAGTGGCATTATTAAATATTTAAACCATCTCAGTACAATAATTAAATGGTTATCGTCATGAAATAAATCCTTATATTTTGTAAATTATTTTTCAAGGCAAAATGTTATGAATTAGTATTAATGAATGATTGATGATGTTATTTATTTATTTTATTATATAAGTAAGCGCATTGTGTAGATAAATGTGCACAGCTTTTTTAAATACGATTTCATATATATAGGAATTTGTATGAATTCGCACCTCTTTAAAATTGTTTTTGGGAAAATTTTCCATTAAGGAACAATGCCCCGAAATAAATGACTATTTCAGAGGGGTAGAGGGGCTCTCACAGGACTTGGAACTGAAATCAAAAATTTCCGGAGGCTTGTATTTACAAGATATTTGTTGTTAAAATTTTAAAATTTACCAAACAAAACACGAAAACTACGATCTATTGCCGAGATAAAAGCACGTATTAAAACGAGCAAATGCATATATGTATGTGTGTAGAACAACATTTTGCGTTGGCCGCCTTCAGCCGCGCTTTAAAAAAATAATCCTCAACCGACATAATTCTCTTTCTGGGGTAATTATCTCGTAAACTGTAAACCTCCTGCAAGTTTTGATTTCAGTTTTGAGATATCTGAGAGCCCCTGAAAAAGTAATTTTTTTTCGTGGTGCGCTTTCTTAGTGGAAAGCCGACACTTTTTGTTTATAACGTGTTTTTAGTAAAAATGAGATAGCAACAAAATACTGACGATTTTTTCGCTGAAATGACGATTTTTTATTATTATAATAAAAGCGAACACACACACATAGTATGTATAAAAAATTAGCTTGTTTGTCCTCTTGGGGTACTACGTATTAATTTATAAGTAATTGTAATCGAAAAACGGTTATAATCGGTTAGTTCCCTACGATTATTCGCGATTAATAATCGAACCCTTTCGATTAACCTAAGAAACGGTTAATCGATTATTAAATTTTTTTTGCCATCCCTAGTTGTGAGGTTTAAGCAGCTAATGGCATTGTGAAGGCGCAATTTTTGGATGATGGCGTGCGTTTATTAGACCATAAATATGATGTATGTATGTATTTACATACATATTCATGCATGTGTGTACGTATATATGGATGTATGTACATAATTATAATATTTTAAAAAGCCTTAGCTCTCATAGCGATAGGTATGTATATGTACATATGTATGTAGGTATATCGAGTTTAAATTTTATTAAGTATGTATTTATTTAAACTAATTAAATTATTCAATTTATTTAAATTAATAGATATTTATAAAAATTTATATTTACATACCGATGTACCTACGTATATATTGATGTACATTTGTAGTCTATATGTATGAGTTAAGGGTTGTTAAATATTTTATTTAACATAGGTACCTACATACATATGTATGTATGTATTTAGTTCTTACTTGAAAACTAGAATACAACAATTGAGCGTTCAAAAAATAAGTTCGCATTTTATTTATTTGTACACATGTGTGTATGTACATACATATGTATGTATATAAAATGAATGTATGTATGTAATATGTATGTATGTCTATTCAATGATGGAATGTAGGTATTGATATTTTCCAGGTTTTTTATACATTATTGCCCTTTTTTGTACCTACACAGTAAAAAAGGATAGTTTATTTCTAATATCATTTGGTACTTAATTTAATCATTCCTGGAATTAAATATATTATATTACCGTCACAGTATTTTTGATTTAAAATCAAAACCAAAAAAAATATTAGAAAAAGTATAAAACAAAAGATTCAATAATGTATGTAGGTATAATAAACATGCAAAATATCATTACCCGCATTCCATTATTGAATAGACATACATATGTGCAATGCATTAATATTATATATGTACATACATATGTACATACATATGTACAATTTAATAAAATCCGAACTTGTATTTTGAACGTACACTGAGCGTTCAATTCCAGTTTTAAAGTACAATCTAAATATGTAGGTACCTATGTATGTTAAATAAAATATTTATATAGACTACATAATAATAATAAATGGCTATTTCAAAAATTGTTTGAAAAACGTCTTATTTCAGAATTTTTTTCAATAACGTCCTATTTCAGAAAATTATTCCTATTGCAGAGAAATACATACATATGTATATATGTACATATGTATGTGTCGAATGAACACAAATACATATGTATGTAAACACATGCATATATAAAATTTTTATTAGATTGAATAAATACATAATAAAATTGTTAAAGTGCAACTTCAATATACATATGTACATATATATCGCTATAAGACCTAAGGCTTTTTAAAATATTATAAATATATACATACATATGTACATACATGCATATATCATATTTATGATCTAATAAACGCACGCCATCATCCAAAAACTGCGCCTTCACAATGCCATTAGCTGCTTAAACCTCACAACAAACCCTTGTGAACGCATAAAATGATAACTCAAAGAGCGATCAAAAAATGATAAACTCAAAAAATGATCGCTAGCGCAAAAAATTATAAATTCAAACTCAAAGAGTGAATTTACCAGAGAAATTGTACGATAATTCATTTTTGAGTGAATTTATGAATTGAGTTTAACGCCACCGCTATGAGCGATCGATTGCTGTTGTGCTTTAGTTCGCTCGCTATTTGAGTGTTTATACATTTTCCTTTGAATATTTGTTTGTGATATGAGTAGAATGTATTTTTGAGCGTTCATGAGTGAGTTTTTCCGTACCCTGACAATTACAATTACAATTACAATTACAATTACAATTACAATTACAATTACAATTACAATTACAATTACAATTACAATTACAATTACAATTACAATTACAATTACAATTACAATTACAATTACAATTACAATTACAATTACAATTACAATTACAATTACAATTACAATTACAATTACAATTACAATTACAATTACAATTACAATTACAATTACAATTACAATTACAATTACAATTACAATTACAATTACAATTACAATTACAATTACAATTACAATTACAATTACAATTACAATTACAATTACAATTACAATTACAATTACAATTACAATTACAATTACAATTACAATTACAATTACAATTACAATTACAATTACAATTACAATTACAATTACAATTACAATTACAATTACAATTACAATTACAATTACAATTACAATTACAATTACAATTACAATTACAATTACAATTACAATTACAATTACAATTACAATTACAATTACAATTACAATTACAATTACAATTACAATTACAATAATAATATAACTCAATAATAATATAACTCAAGTTCAGAATTTTATTTTTAGGGCACTACTACAAACCACCACCGCTCATCTATCAGCCAATTGAGGGTAGAAAATTTTCGCTACCGCCGCGACCGCGCTACTTGGCAAAACAGCGTCTCAAGTTTAAGCATAATTATGCAATTTCCTTTTTTAATGCTCAGCCGTGCGACAGACGTGCACACACACATACACACATCAAAAACAAAGGAGTTAAATTAAATTCAATAAAATTTGCATTTAACCACAAAAGCAAAATAAATGATTGTACATACATACATACATACATACATAGATGCCTACAAAGGCCACAAAAAGCCGGCGGCGCATTGGCAAGAAGAGGCGGCTGCCATGGCGTTCTTCTCCAGAAAGAGCCTGCTTTCTTTCTTTCTTTGACTTTGGAAATATCACTCGCTCTTGAACAAATTGAAAATGCAACCGAAAATTAGTTAAGTGTATGCAGCAAGTGCGAAAACAAACAAAACTGCAAAGCGAAGCGATACGGCGCTCCGGCGGTACAAAGAGACAAAACTAAAAACAAGTGCAATTATACAGGCACACAATTAGACATTAGCACATACAATAATTAATAGCATGTTTAGAGGAGAGGTAATGCTTTCTCATTACCGCAATTCACACTCCTAATTGTCATTCACTCTCGAATCGCATGCCGAATCATACTAAATTACATATAAAAAGTTGAGAGGGAATCCTCTCATTCGAAGAGGAATCGCCCTGAATTCTTCCACAATCGATGGCATCTCTAAGTTTTATCGTGACAGATAGACCAAAACAAGTAACCAAAAATATCCCGTGTAGACATGCTCTAAAACTAAAGTGTCACAGCATTTACATATATAGGTACATACATACTTACTTACGTATAAAAAGAAGTAGCTTTGCCAACTCTAGCATCTTCACGCAAATAAAAAAAAAACAAAGAAAATTAAACAAATGCAAATTCAGTACATGGAAATTGTAGCTTTGTATGCAAACTCCTTTAAAAGGCCGTCGAAGAGTTTTAAATATTCGGCAAGTTAGCGCCAAGTCAAAGGATTGTTGTATGTAGATGAATTCTATTTCCATTCATTTCATTTACTTGTTGGAGAAGTTTTGCAACGAATTTTAATTTCATGCTGCACAGAGCAAAGACAAAGGCGGCACGATAAAGCTTTCGAAATCACAAATACATACATATACAATAACTTGGAGTTATCCATACATACATACATACATACATATGTACACGCCAACTTTCGCAAGTCTTCCTTTAATGCCAACAATGCATGGCATTGTGATTGTCACGAATTGAATGTTAATAAATTTGCTCGAATCTTTGCGACACACTTCCATTTTATATATTTATCCATTTTACTTAAAGATGCCCTCTATCCTGTAGGTCTCTTTAAGTTCCTGCGTGTGTTTAATTGCTTTAGGCGCAATGACATTGAAATCAATTAGCTGCTTTCTTATTAACTATTTGGAATAACTTAAGATTACAATTATGAAAGGCAGATAATCAACAATTAATGTATCTTTAACTTAGGGAAATTAAAGTAAACTAGAGAGTTCCAACTATAGTCGAAATTCGACGGTGTTTATAAAGTTTCCCATTATACTGAGAAAAAAAATACATATATGGAGGGATCAAACAAATTGCTTCCCTATATTGAACACTATTTTCTTTGTTTTGAGTAAATTTTCACTAAAATATGTTAAAAAGCTTATAAAATAAAGTTACTTACATCCGTTACCATGGCTTCATATACTTCTTTAAAGATATTTATACTTCGAAATAAGGAAAAATTTCTTAAGCGCCATTCCATTCTGAACTTGTCTTTTTTTAAGATTTCATTCAATTCTCATACAAATCACGATAGCAATGAATTTGTTTGAATGTTTTTGGTTGTTTTTTCCACATTTTTGAGAAAATTTACTCAAATCAAAGGAAGTTTTGTATTGGAACGCATACTTATTCAAAATAAGGAAAATATGTCTTTGATCGAGAGGTTTTTTTTTTGAGTGTAGTATTAAACAGCGACTATAGTTATTTTTTCGTGATTTTTGTTGTTTTTGTTGTTGTTGTTGTTATTTTTATTGTTGTTGTTGTTGTTGTTGTTGTTGTTGTTGTTGTTGTTGTTGTTGTTGTTGTTGTAGCTGGGTCCTCTTTTTATACTCAGCTGTACTAGTACACAGAGTATTATAGTTTTGATTTCCTAACGGTGGATTGTAACAGAATGAAATAATCGAGATAGATATAGACTTATATATATCAAAATGATCAGGGTGAAAAGAGAAATCGATTGAGCCATGTCCGTCCGTCTGTCCGTCTGTCCGTCCGTCCGTCTGTGAGCACGATAACTCGCGCAAAAATTGAGATATTTTGATGAAATTTGAAATGTAAGTTGGTATCAAGACAGGAACGGATGGTATTGAAAATGGGCGAAATCGGACCATGACCACGCCCACCTCCCCTATATAGTAAAAATCGGAAATTTTGTATCTCAGTCACTAATAGAGCTAGAGTGATAAAATTTCACACACGTATTGAGCTCAGGCCCTTATGAAGAAATATGGTGAAATTTTGGAAAATGGGCGGTGCCACGCCCACTTATTAAGGGGCAAACATTGAAAGTTTTATGAGTCATAACTCAGAAACCGTTGAAGATATATCGATGAAATTTGGTAGGCGTGATGTACTTACCTAGGCAAATGTTTGGACGAAAAATTGCCAAAATCGGTTGACGACCACGCCCACTTTTATATATGGGCATTATAAAGTGACCTAATAAAAGCATTTTAAGCGATATCTCTGTCAAATATAAAGATATATCATTGAAATTTTATGGATGGTGTCCAACTATGGACATAAAACAAAAAATACAAAAATGTTGGAAAATGGGCGTGGCACCGCCTCCTTTTATAAGCAGGAATATACGAGATTTTTCTGAGCCCATAACTCGACAAATAATCGATATATTATGACGAAACTTGGTCTATACACTTTCACTACTTGTAGTAATACATGTTCAAAATTTTACCAAAATCGGTTGACGACCGCGCCCACTTTTATATATGTGTATCATAAAGTGGACTAATAAAAACATTTTAAGCGATATCTTTGTCAAATATAAAGATAATTCATTGAAATTTTGTGGCATGAGTTCTACAATAGATCGGAAACAAAAAATAGAAAAATTTCGGAAAATGGGCGTGGCACCGCCTCTTTTCAGACAAAGGAATCAACGAGATTTCGGAGCCCATAACTCGACAAATAATTGAGATATTATGACGAAACTTGGTTTATACACTTTTATAACTTGTGTTAATAGACACGCAAAAATTTATTGAAATCGGTTTATGACCACGCCTACTTTTTAACAAAGATATTTCTGGAACACCCTTTGGGAATTTGTAACAAGACTTCTTTGTAACTAGAAGTCATAAAGGAATGAAATTTTGCACAAAGAATAATATTCATATGCGTAGTTGGATGACTGATAAAAATGTTGAAAACGGGCGTGGCTACGCCCACTTTATGCGGCACTCGCTTTATATAAAATACACCCTATATCGAACAAACGCAAACAAACAATGAAAGTATACAGCTGAGTATCTAATGTTCGATTCCACTCGAACTTAGGCTTCCTTACTTGTTTCTTTTCTCTTCCTTTATATAATTCCCTTATCCTCTGCCCTTTCTTTTAATTATTCTACTACCACATCTGCTTCAATTTCTTCTAATTCCACCTAACTCCTCCTTCTTTGTAGTCCTCTTCTATTCTTTCATCTCCCTACCTATACATCTGCTTCAAGAACCTCCACTCTTCCTTTTTTACTCTTCTTATTCATCCTCCCCCTTTCCTTTATTTTCTTACTTATTTCATTCATTTTTTTTTTCATTGAAATATACACATTACTTGCACATTACTTGCGATGAAACAATTTCACAATTTTTTGCAAACTTTTGAGAACTTAAGCCGAAGTAAATATGTATATACTAACGGCTTACTATTCGATCTCGAGCAGTGTATACACTAAATTTTCATGTATGACCTTGCTTGTATTTGTTAATTAATTATGATCGAATATTTCCTTAATTACCATAGTTAATAACTCTACTATTGATGCACCATTTACTGAATTTCAAAAGCACAATTAATATCGAAAATTGTAGTCAGGAGAAAAATGTGTATTTATAAAAACATTTACAATGCCTTATTGTACATTTTGTTATTGAGTTAATGGGTTTTGTAGAATTGTAAGCCAAGGGTCTCCACTGCCTAAGCGCTTCCGCGCTTTTTGTTTTTGTGCCGCGCTTAAGCATAGGCAAGCGCGCCGAAAATCACCGCGACCGCGCATTCTATCCTCTCGCCTACAAACGAAGTTTAATACTACACCCATTAGGAACAGCAGCGCAAAATTACTATTAATTCATGTAAAATTACATATAAAGGAATAATTTTGGAATCTTTTTTGTATCAAACAATTTTTTCACTATCAGACCTGGAAGACAAATTATGGTGTTAGTTTCTTTTATTATATTGAACACTTTTAAAAGTATTTAATGAAACCTGAATTTTCAAAGCAATCAATTCCGACGGGGTTTGTGTACACGCCATTTTTGGCTTCCATTTTTCTTTTTTATTTTCTGCAGAAGCGGGCTACAGCGAGTCGCCGCCCACACACTGAGACAAATCGTTGTGAATTAAGATTTGATACGGAATTCAATAGTGTGATATGTATGTACTTATGTAGATTTTTTTTTTAACACATTTTTATTAGCTTCACCTGTATGCATTTGAGTTATTTCTTTGTGCCTAAAAATACGCAACATATTTTCTAATGAGATTAATTCAATCAGATGGCGCTGTTTCAGCTATAAAACTTATAGCATAAAATTTATAGTATAAAATTTATAGTATAAAATTTATAGTATAAATTAAACTTTAACTATTAAAGCGTGTGCACATTAATTGAGAACTCTTCAAAATAGGTATCTCATTTTTCTCCGTTTCCTTTATCTCCTTTTTTATTGTTCTTCATATTCACATTCTCCTAATTTTCTTCCGACAACAGTCTATTTTTGTTTTTTATGTTGCACTATTACCAGTCCCAGAATTATGTGAAATTTATTCTTTTTTTTTCTCAAGACCAAAAAAAATTAAAAAAAAACTTAAAAAAAAATTTAAAAAAAAATTAAAAAATCTAAAAAAAAAAATTAAAAATTATATAAAACATTTGAAAAAATACCCAGAAATAAATTTATTCTCTTTAAAAATAAAAAAAAATATCAATTTATAAATTTTCGAAATTTTTCGGGTGTACTTTTAAAAATGGAGGAAGTGGGCGGCCGCAATTTTTTTGCTCTTACTGTCGGCCATGATTTTTATTTCAATGTACCGTTGCTCGCGCGTCCATAAGGGCTTTGTGGAGATCTCTGTTGTAAGCCATCGATAAGTAATTTAACTTGCTTTTGCCTTTATTATCTACATAATATTAATACAAGCAAAATATAATTTATGTTCATACGTAAAGACAGAGATACTTATATAACATAATCCTCTAAATATTAACTTAAATCTATGTTTATGTCCCTACATACATACAAACGTATCTATTTATTTATTGACTATCATTGCCTGTCATTGTACACTGAGTCAATCAAATTGTCAAATTGTTCAAAACTTTGTTGATATGCGTCCTTAGTGTTTGCCTTGCTGTAATAATCCAATGACTTTTGCTTAATGCACACATATGTACAGTGGCTCTCAGAAGTATTTTGCATAATTCATTTATTAAGAAAACGTTAGAAATTCGCCTTTTTTCGAATTGTTTTGCAAATTTTTTTTAATATGGTATTATAGCTGAATCTTCATACAACAAAAACACATTCATTAAAAACCCAAAATGCATTTCATCTTTTTTATAAAATTAAAGAAACGAAAAAAGTCATACATTTTTGCTCACAAAAGTATTTTGCATATTGGTAATTTTGGTGAATGAATGCATCTACAACCTGTTTAATATTTTTTATGATATCCGTTCTTTTTCGAAATGGCTTCCAAGAGTCTAGGGATGGGCTCAGCTAATTTTTCGCAAAATTTTCGGAGGTATTTTGTCCCATTCCCCGGTCAAACCCGCATTTGGGTTATTTTTTGGGGAAATCTTCGATTTTCTCACATGATCTTCAAGACAGGACTAACAATTTTGGTTCTTATATCAGAGCTTTGAAAAAGAGTTTGGATGTGTTTTTTATTCGAAAGTGTTCACATTTTAACATCATTGGCGGTATTTTTCTGATTATTATCTTGTTGAATTAAAAACCCATTGTATATCATACCCATTTTTTCCCAACTAGAACTTAGTTTTATCCCTAAAAATGAAAAATTTGGAATGCTCGTCCATCGTACTATCCACTAAAATAAGTTTTACAAATCACTGAGGTGATATATGAACTCCCTGAGCCTCGATTGATCACAAACTCCTACAGTGCTTAACAATCGCTTTAATATTTTTGATTTTCAGCTCTTAATTGGGCTTCCGCCATAAAATACGACTCAAAAATATTATATTTTCTTTCGGCACTTAAAATTATGATTTTAGAAGTGTTAAATTTTTTTTTTATTTTGTGTTTGTTGGGGAAAATAAGACACTTTCTTTGAGATAGAGAGTTGGTTGCGCAGTACTTGGCGGTGAACATGGGTTTTCTCGGTACTCTGTGTACTGCCTCGTCCGATACTTAATTATTGAGTATTGGTTTTAGTTTTCTGTTTATTGTAGGAGCTTATGTGTGTGGGTTTAGTTGATTTTCTCTCAATATTTCACGTTCTTCTAGCGACGTTCTTCTTTGTACTAGCAACTTTTTTCCGAAAAATATCACTCATGATGTTAAAATCTGAACATTTTCGAATAAAAACCACTTCCAAGTTTGTGTTCAAAGCTCCGATATAAGAACCATTCAAAATTTTTGATCCTATCTTGAAGATCATGTGAGAAAATCGAAGATTTCCCCAAAAAAAATATTTAAATGCGGTTTTGGCCGAGGAATGGGACAAAAAACTTCCGGAATTTTGCCAAAAATTAGCAGAGCCCATCCCTAGACCCTTGGAAGCCATTACGAAAAACAATGGATATCATAAAACAATATTAAACAGGTTGTAGATGCATTTATTCACCAAAATTCCCAATATGCAAAATACTTTTGTGAGCAAAAATGTATGACTTTTTTCGTTTCTTTAATTTTATAAAAAAGATGAAATGCAGTTTGTGTTTTTGATGAATGTGTTTTTGTAGTATGAAGATTCAGCTATAGTACCATATTAAAAAAATTTGCAAAAGAATTCGAAAAAAAGACGAATTTCTAACAATTTCTTAATAAATGAATTATGCAAAATACTTCTGAGAGCCACTGTATGTACATATGTACAATATATTTATTATTTATGCTTTTATAAATTTATCATTATTTCCTTTTACAATTTGATTTATTGTTTGTTTAACTGTTTATATGTATATGTTTGCAAATAAAACTAAATTTGATTTGGCTCATTATTTGGCGCAATTATTTTGACATGATTAGATTAATTCGATTTTTGACAATTTTATTTTAATTATAGATATGAAATTCCTTTCAAAATATAATAACAATATTTATAAATATGTATGTATATGATTTGAGTGACAGAGAATATGACAGTTTTCTTTTAGCTCCTATTACAAGTAAAAGGTCAGCACTAATAATACACTGGCGCTATTATAACTCTGTTGAGTTTTATGGCCGAGCTTCTCTCCCAATTTGAGGTGTGCTCCTTAACTTTGGGTTTTCCTACTAATTGGGTGGACCTTCAATTTTATGCCGGCTCCGAATAGCGAATGCATCTTTTGTAAGAAGCTTTTTCATGGTAGAAATACACTCGGAGGGTATGCCGCCCACTGCCGAGAGGTGACCGCTATTTCTAAAAATCCAATAATTGGATTTTAATTAATTAGAAAAATTTGTTTAGTGTTTGTCCGGACTGGGGTTTGAATCCGAGACCTCTGGTATAGCAGGCGAGCACTCTACCCACCGCACCACAGCGGCCACTGGTTTTTGGGTTATAATATTTAATAACTTACCTTGTTAAATTCGATAAAACATAAATACAAAATTTACTTATTCATAGTCTGTCCTCTATGGCGTGTTTTAAAAAAGGGGAATCGAAAAAAGGCTAAAGGTCTTTGAAGTCAGCACGTTTAGACATGACAATAGTTGTAATCGAGAGAGAACTCTACTCCACCACATTGCACTCTCCATTGAACTTGAGGCATTCAGTAGAAAAAAAATTATAATTTTTTTTTTTGAATTCTCACTTGATTTCACTCCCGAACCAATTAACAAAAGTAAGTGCGCCCAATCAAACTGTTTTGCACATCTCAATCAAAATGTCAATTGCACACTCAAATACATATGTACATATATACATATATACATACAAACGTATTCGCATAATTGGGCACATTGCGGTTATTACACGCATTCCAAATCATTGAGAATGTCTGGCAAAGCGGAGCAATATAAAAAAATTAATAGAAGAACTGAAATACGGCAGGTAACAAAGAGTGAAATGTGTCGACTGCAAATCAAAAATCATTTACACGAATTAAAACGAATTGACGCGCTGGCAGAATGGAAGCGATTTTTAAAAGCAATCACGTTGAGTCGAAGTCACACACTCGAACTAGCCTGGCAGCGCGCGGCTCAAATGAGAAGCAACCCTTATCCACCTTTTAACGTTTTTTCATTAATGCAACTTTGTGGCAAATCTAAGTTGTTGCCTTTTCTGCGTTTAAAAAGTGCAATTTTGCTACTTACAATAATTCTTTATAGTTGAGTTGTAGCTTTGGATGACGTCAAGTGGCACTATTCGCCATGAATGGAAGTATGCTGGTGGCCAGAGTTGGGCGATATAGATTACGTTTGAAATGATCGTAATTGGACATAATATTTATACATGCTATAATCTACAAATGCAATTATATCATGTTCAGACATGAAACTGTTGGGCTATTAAGAACCCCAATTGAATCTATTTAACATTAGACCTCTGCACAATACCATTTGCCTCTTCTATATTTTCGAATACTCTATGCATTGTACAATTAGTCACAGCACAATTTCAATGCAGATACGAATATAACCCATACTTTTCATTTGGAATACAAATACTATTTCTATTTGCTCTGTTGGAGCGATTAGTGTACACTATTCGCCACGATAGAATAGAACATAATAATAACCATGTTATGAAGTATTCACAAAACCTTGTTGCTTCTTTGGTTTGTTTGTTTATTTAATGTGCATATGGCATTAAGGTGGACCAAAAAATAAAAGCCCAACAAACATATGTTCCATTTTTTAATGATAAGAAATGTTTTTCTTGTTCATTAAGGACTTTGAAAAAAATTATGTCTCATCACTGATATAAAATGAGAAAGAAATTTGGAGGCATTTGCACGGCCTCTAAATTTTAATATATTAAGGAAAAATTTTAGGTATAGATTTCAGTATTATATTCCAAATCGGGTTGTTCCGCGAATTTCGGGAGAACTTTATTTCCTTCATAAAACCACCTTAATATGCCAAATAAGTTTCCTAACTAATGCGGAAAAAATCAAAAGAATCGAAGTATTGGTTACCGAGTTATTTTAAAATATATAGAACAGTAGGAAATATGTAGATCGTAAAAATCTCTGGTTCGAAATTTATTTTAGACATATGGTTTCTTGGGCAAAAAAGCTTGAAATTACCCAAATTTTTATAATTGCGATGTGTCCATAAATTTTTTTTGGCCCCTACCAATCGACCCGCCCTAGTGTGTATGCATATGCACATACACACACTCACACTAGCAGCGTAATTTTGCTGAACACAACGTCTGGATGTGTGTTTATGAAAATATGTATGTACATACATATATTTCGATTATATTCGAAGTATTCGCAAGTAGTGTACACTATTTGTAGAACCTTTTTAAGGTCATGTAATTGTCGCTACGAATAAGTAATTGTATTGGTTCTGTTTATGGTTGTGCTCTACTTGCGTTTATTCTAAAACGACAGAAACAAGTAGGTACTGTAATTGGACGGCCGCGAATATTTTGTTGGCCGTTTGGAATCCATTCGTGCAGCCTTCTATTTAACATACAAATATTCAATTTATTAAAGGTTGATTCAAATTAAATCCTACCTCAAATAGAGTAAGACTCTCAATGCAATCCTGATAACGGAGTTAGTTTAGTGAGAGAGCAAAATGTCATGAAAACAAAATGTCAGATAAGTGAAATGGCATTAAAACAGTTGCATATAAACAACGAGGTCTGAGGAAGAGATGCGGAGTCTCCAAACGTGGGTAATCTTCCAGGAACGGAGGAGACGGTGGAGCACCTGCTATGCGAATGTCCTTCGCACTGCCTAGGCAGATTGAAATTCCTTGGAAAACCACATTTCGACGACCTATCTGAACTCAAGGACGTCAGGCCTGAGGGGCTCCTTAGATATCTGAATACAACATGATGGATATAGGGCGTAGGACCCGCCCTGATCTCCGAGGTGATATCCATACACCCAGAAAAAAAATAGTGTGAAATCAACCAAAAATCAACAAATTTTGTGGTTAATTTTTTTCAACACGATGCTTAATGTATGCCATCATGTAATCGTGTAAATTTAACACTACTGTAAAGTGTTAGTTTAACAGGATGACAACTGTAGAATTAACACTAAAAAGTATTGAGTATTCCTGTTGATTTTACAATTTTAACTAGTTAATGTTACAATAAAAGCTGGTTAAATTAACACGAAATGGTCCTGTTGAATTAACAATAACATCTTTTTGATTTTACATTAAATTTATTGTTAAATTAACTATAAAGTCTTGTTGATTGTACAATTTATTTTTTTAAATAAAAAAAACATATAAAACATAAAATATATAATCATCACTTCAATTAAGCACATTCGTACATCACCCGCACAACTGACCAAATTGAAGGCGTCCTTCTCATACGAACACAAATGTACCGGCGATAGTTTATACATGGGCGATAGTACTATCACTTGCACCGAGTAATCTTTGGCCGCTAATGCAACAACCGCATGCTGCACACAAACCCCCATTCGCTAAAAAACCTCCTCGTGATAATGCAACCTTTGAAGAGGAAAAATAAAATATTTAACATTAAATACTTTTAGAAACAAAAATGTAATCCTCTTTTAACTCACCTGCAAACTGAAAATATAAATCGAAAACCCACTATCGCGAACTGACAATGATGCTAAACTCGCTTCACTGCCACGGCACAAAATTTTCCTTTTTTTTTAAATTATAATTTGCGTTTAGCACGAAAATCAGACTTCAAATGATCAAAAAAATTATGTATGTTTCAAAATAGTTTTGACGTTCTTTTTTAACACTTTTTTTTAGATTACATTGACACTATGATCGTGTTGAATAAACCAAAATTACAAATGACGTTTATGTTTGAACACTGTTTCGTGTTATATCAGCCAAATTTTATTGTTAATTGTGGTTCTTGTTGTTTTCACATTTGTTTTCATGTTGTATTAACACTAAAATTGGGACGTCATTTTTCTAACATTTTTTTTAATTTATATTGACACTATCATCAGGTTAAATAAACCAAATTCCAAATGACATTTAGGAATAAAATTTTATATTTGAATCATCTTGTATATTTTAAAATTTCTTCATGTTGTATCAACGATAAAATTTGGTTGAATTTACCAAATTTTCAGATGACAGTTACAAAGCCAAAATCATGTTTCAAACATCGTGTAATTTGAAAAAATTGTTGCTGTTCTGTGTGCAAAGATCGATTACGTTACTTTTACATGAATCGAGTCGTGGCATGAAAACGGCGCTCCGGCGCTAATTGGAGTCTGTGGGACTCGCCACTCTAATCAACCAACCAACCAAACGTGGCCGAAAGGTTGGGAAGCCCAAAGGCAGGTGGACTTATAGACTGCTCTTGAATATTAGAAATTCGACAGATAGTGGCAATCGAGAACTCGAATTATCTCTGACTCAGTTCCTAAGCGATTCTAGCTGCTTTAGCGCCTACTTCTTTACATTCGGTAGTCCTTTCTGTCCAATATGTCCATGAGATCACGGCTAAACTCTCAATAGCTGGAATTGCAGTGGACATTGTTAATGCAGTGATTTGTAAGTCCACTTTAATATGCAAAGCAGCAAGCGTGGCATCTGCGTCAATAATAGCCCAACTGAGGTATTCAGCGAAAAGTAGGCGTTTGCCGTTCACTCAGAAAAAAAATCATCAACACGATTCATGTAAAATTAACACGATCGATCTTTACACATAGAACAGCAACAATTTTTTTCAAATTACACGATGTTTGAAACCTGATTTTGGCTTTGTAAATGTCATCTGAAAATTTGGGAAATTCAGCCAAATTTTATTGTTGATACAACATGAGTAAATTTTAAAACATACAAGATGATTCAAATATAAAATTTTATTCCTAAATGTCATTTGGAATTTGGTTTATTTAACATGATGGTAGTCAATATAACCTAAAAAAATGTTAAAAAAAATTGCGTCCCAATTCTACTGTACACGAAAACAAATGTTAAAACAACAAGAACCACAATTAACAATAAAAGTTGGTTGATATAACACGAAACAATTTTCAAATATAAACGTCATTAGGAATTTTGGTTTATTCAACACGATGATAGTGTCAATATAATCTTAAAAAGTGTTAAAAAGAACGTCAAAACTATTTTAAAACATACAGAATTTTTTTCAACGTTTGAAGTTCTGCTGTTCGTGCAAAACAAAAATTATTATTTTTTTTTTTAACAAAAAGAAAATTGTGTGCCGTGGCAATGATGGGAGTTTAGCATCATTGGCAGTGCGTGATAATGGTTTTCCATTTATATTTTTAGTTTGTAGGTAAGTTAAAAGTGGGTTGCATTTTTGTTTCTAAAAGTCTTTAATGTCCAATACTTTCTTTTTCCCCTTCATAGTTTGCAATTTTTACCACGAGGAGATGTTTAGCGAATGGAGTCTTTCACGCAGCATGCGGTGCATATACCGTTGCATTAGCGGCCAAATATTACTCGGTGCCAGTGAGAGTAAGTACTATCGCCCATGTATAAACTATTCGTATGAGAAGGACGCTTTCAATTTGGTCGGTTGTGCGGTCGATGTACTCGAATATGCTTCATTGATCTGATGATTCTATATTTATGTTTTATATGTTTTTTATTAAATAAAAATAAATTGTAAAATCAACAAGAATTTCTGGTTAATTTAACAATAAATTTAAGGTAAAATCAAAAAGATGTTATTGTTAATTCAACACGACAATTTCGTGTTAATTTAACTAGCTTAAATTGTAACATTAACTAGTTAAAATTGTAAAATCAACAGGAAAACTCAATACTTTTTAGTGTTAATTCAACAGTTATAATCCTGTTAAACTAACACTTGACAGTAATGTTAAATTTGCACGTTTACAGGATGGCATACATTAAGAATCGTGTTGAAAAAAATTAACCACAAAATTTGTTGATTTTTGGTTGATTCCACACCATTTTTTTTTCTGGGTGTGCTATTGTTATGTGAAGACTTAAGGCCTAGCCTACCTTCTAGGAAGTAAAAGCTGATCCGGTGGTTCCGTAAAAGTAGCTTCAAGGATTCGTAGCTTAAGTTTAGTCTCGAAATTTGGCTTTCAATGTTTAGCCCTAATAGAAAAAAACTATCAATTTAAATTATTTAAGATAAAGAATTCAGAGCGATTAAGAAAGTTCGCTCAAAAATCTTTGTAGAGAATTTCAACAGAGTCGCCACGTAATTTCGTAGATGAATGAGTGAATTAATTGCGGTATTATTATCTCTTTATTTTCGTTCGATAAATTAATTCAGAAGAAATGTGCAGAGGTACTTTTCAAACTTTAAAGTGTTAAAGTTCAGTGTGATTTTTAGACTCAGTTATAATAACTAGTTCTAAGCTGTTTTTAAGAATGTATGATTTGAGTGCGGTGAAAGTAACTGTCACCCAAACATCAATGAACTATGCAAGTTTTGCTTATTGCCCAGTTCTGATTTGAGTAAGTACACAAAGTTTTTTTCTTCTATTAACCAACATTAATTTGAATTATGTATACTCGGTTGCCGTTAACACCAATCTAAATAAACTATTGACTTATTCGCAAATTAAATTGATTGAATGCGGTTATTCGTAGCTGAGTGATACACGATAAATGCAAATACATTTTATATAATGACATTATAGTTTTCGATTCAATGGTATAATTAATATGTACAATAATTTGTATGATAATACGCATGAGTAGCGCTCAAATAATTTTGTTAGGTGGCATTCATTGTATATTAGGCTATTAAACCGATACGCCAAGCACACAGAATCGATTCAGAGGGTACTCTTGAATAAAAATAAGTCGAAATACTAAATGATATGAAAAGCTTGGCCTGTAATTTTTCGTAACCCTCATGGTTGCTGCATGTGTGTATGTATCAGTAATTTTTTTCCGGCTGTATTGTGTGACAATAGTTTATATTAATTTTGCAAATTTAATTACGTAAATTTTTCGGTTGATTAATTGATATCTATGTATACTAATATTTAGTGAGCTGAAATTTAATTTAAACACATTTACATCATGAGCGCTTAACAATATTGATATATAAAATTAAATTGTTTTATACGCTTAACCAACCTAATCTGCGTTTATCTGTATACGTATGTATATGTATGTATGATTGCACCTATATATTTTTGCATTTTTAAATCGAAAAATCAAATAAAATTCACATAGATATAAAACACGTGCATACATACATATGTGAATGTATTGAGAGCGTGCAATTAAACTTTTAAGGCGATTAATATGTTTCCATTTAAGGTTATCAAGTTAACTAAACTCTAATTCTATAAGTGTTTACGTTAAAATTAATTTCTGAAACCTACATAGTTAAAATCATTACTACTGCCACTGCGGCAGAGGTCTTCTCCTCTTTAAAAGCATTCTAAATGTAAATTCTTATAATGGAAACAAAATAAGATACAGCGTAAGAAATGTTCCTGCCGTTGCCATCAGCATATTACAATTTACACCAATCACTAGGGTGGGGCGATTTGTATGGAGGGAAATTAATCAATACCGCGCCATCGAAATTCGGATCCCTCTCAATTTTCTGAGTAGAAAACTCCTCCACGACATTTGTCTAAAATTATTTTTGATGTTCCGGAATTTGGTTTTTATGGACTAAGACGGATTTTTGGAAATAAAAATTGGGCAAAAATCGACAAAAAAATAACCAGATCAATGTGCATATCGAATTGAAGCATACATATAACTAAAAAAAGACTAGATAAGTAACCCGAAATTATAAACAAATATTTGCCGTAATTTTTCGACATGAACTAATCAAGTTAAGAAATTAACTAAGCAAATGAAGTCACGTAATATCCGAAGTTTATAAACAACATTCCAAAAACGCATACACAGAAGCCACCATCCATTAATTGGGCATGCAGCTGAGGAATTCTTCAAAATTAAGTTCTATCTACTATTACTTATATACATATATGTATATATATCGTACACACATAAGTACATATGTATGTTTTCATGTATTATTGATACTGTTTTCTTGTTTTATTAATAGCTTGGTGTTGGCGTAAATTGTTGGCAAACAAAAAATAAGCAATGAGAGCAATAAATTTTACAAAAAAAAAACAATAATTTAACATGAACTTGGAAAGCAAATTGTTCAAGTTGTTTAGAGCAACACAGGCAAACTAAATGAAAGATTGTTAGACAATAACAAAAAACAAAAAAAACAAGTAAGGAAGCCTAAGTTCGAGTGGAATCGAACATTAGATACTCAGCTGTATGCTTTCATTGTTTGTTTGCGTTTGATGGAAACACGGTGCACTTAATATAAAGCGAGTGCTGCATAAAGTGGGCGTAGTCACGCCCATTTTCTAAATTTTTATCAGTCATCCAACTAAGCATATCAATATTATACTTTGTGCAAAATTTCATTCCTTTATGATTTCTAGTTACAAAGATGTCATGTTACAAATTCCCAAAGGGTGTTCCAGAAATATCTTTCTTAAAAAGTAGGCGTGGTCATAAACCGATTTCAATAAATTTTTGCGTGTCTATTAACACAAGTTATAAAAGTGTATAAACCAAGTTTCGTCATAATATCTCAATTATTTGTCGAGTTATAGGCTAAGAAATCTCGTATATCCCTTTGTGTAAAAAGAGGCGGTGCCACGCCCATTTTCCAAAATTTTTCTATTTGTTGTTTCCGGTCTATTGTGGAAGTCATGCCACAAAATTTCAATGACAGATCTTTATATTTGACAGAGATATCGCTTAAAATGTTTTATTAGGCCCCTTTATAGTTCTCATATATAAAAGTGGGCGTGGTCGTCAACCGATTTCGCTAAAATTTTGAGCGTGTATTACCACAAGTAATGAAAGTGTACACACCAAGTTTCGTCATTATATATAAATTATTTGTCGAGTTATGGGCTCAGAAATCTCGTATATTCCTGTTTATAAAAAGAGGCGGTGCCACGCCCATTTTCCAAAATTTTTGTGTTTTTCGTTTTATATCCGCAGTTGGACTCCTGCCATAAAATTTCAATGATATATCTTTATATTTGACAGAGATATGGCTTAAAATGTTTTTATTATGCCACTTTATAATACCCATATATAAAAGTGGGCGTGGTCGTCAACCGATCTTGGCAATTTTTAATCCAAACATTTGCCTAAGTAATTATATCACGCGTACCAAATTTCATCGATATATCTTCAACGGTTTCTGAGTTATGACTCATAAAACTTGAAATGTTTGCCCCTTAATAAGTGGGCGTGGCACCGCCCATTTTCCAAAATTTCACCATATTTCTTCATAAGGGCCTGAGCTCAATACGTGGGTAAAATTTTATCACTCCAGCTCTATTAGTGACTGAGATACAAAATTTCCGATTTTTACTATATAGGGGAGGTGGGCGTGGTCATGGTCCGATTTCGCCCATTTTCAATACCATCCGTTCCTGCCTTGATACCAACTTACATTTCAAATTTCATCAAAATATCTCAATTTTTGCGCGAGTTATCGTGCTCACAGACGGACAGACGGACAGACGGACAGACGGACAGACGGACAGACGGACAGACGGACGGACATGGCTCAATCGATTTCTCTTTTCACCCTGATCATTTTGATATATATAAGTCTATATCTATCTCGATTATTTCATTCTGTTACAATCCACCGTTAGGAAATCAAAACTATAATACTCTGTGTACTAGTACAGCTGAGTATAAAAAAAATAAATAAAACAACAAAAACAGCCAAATCTTGAATAGAAATAATAACAACAAAAATATTGCTCTCCAAGAGGTGAGGTTAGTTAGTTTGGTATTGTAAATTTTATACCCAATCGTAACTTAAAAAGCATATATCATTAAAAAAAAAACGTGATAAAATAATTGGCGCAAATAACTGTAAATCTAAGGCTTAATATCTCTGAAACCTGGGCATCTAAAACGTGAAACGAGTACGCTGGAAAATGGGAGTCCATATTCGATGTCTAATCTATTGGAAGCCTGTTAAACATATGAAATTAGGATTTCTTTGAGCTATGAGTGTACATCAAATGGTAACAAATGTTGGGCTACATTACCGGTCTTTCCAGCGAAGATTTATGAAAATGTTATTTAAGTATAGCTGAAAGTATCCAAGAAGAGTAGTAACTTCAAGGAATATACCGAAATTTTCTACTGGTTAGCATTTAAAGGCCTTAAAGTCCTACAAATGTTACTAAGAAATTAAATCAAATTGTTTATAATTGTATTTTCAAAAATATTTCAGAGGCGCCAGAGCTCGAAATTTTGTTGGCAATTTAAATGTAAAATCCTCCCTCGACGAGCAAAAATTGCCCTCTAAAAGTTGCTCATTTTACCCGTTCTAATATATGTTCTCATCGAAGCATGGACAATATCAACATCAGATGAGAAGGCAGCAAAGGAGAGATCAGTTATCTCTTGGTGTTACTCATTTGTGAGATTTATAATGATGCAAAAGTGACTGGCGTTGTTTTTATCTAAAGAACTGATCGCAAAACTCCCAATCCCCTATATGTTCGTATATATCTCTAACCAAGACACACGTTTTATCAAACAGTCTGCTAATTGCACATCTAACTACATAAGTATTAAAGTAACATCCAAAAATCTTTCTGTAATACAGCGTAACGCTACGCTCTTCTTCTACTTCCTCAAAAAAAGTTATTCGACAAGTGCACTCGATGCATGGCGCATAAACAGAAGTTGAAAGTTGCAACTAATGATGAAACTAATTGCATCAAAGTGTAGCGTCCTACGTACATATATGCATATGTATATATGGGTGTAGCCACCCCATTTGGGGTAGTCAGAAAAGAAGGCAGGCGCTCAAGAATGGCAGGCAGTCAAAACTTTTCGCATCTCATGAAATATTTGGTAAATAAAAGTGCTGTAAAGCACTAAAAACCTATCAAAACTATACCGGCACTAACAAAAGTGCACGCACGCAATCACTTACATACCCACATATACATTTGTACGCACATATATGAACATTCTACTTAGCATTTGGCCTATAAATCTGTTGCAGTATGTACGTATGTATATTATATGGGAACATGAGAACATTCATCGTCAGGCATTTGCATGGTTAAGGTCGAATTTGAAGTTCAAATCGAAAGTTTGTTTTGAGGCGCCAAACCAAAGCGACTCTAAATTTCGTAGTACTCGAGGGTAAAATGCAACTTTTTTGTAAATCTGAATGTGTGTGTGTAGGTGTGCTTATGTATTGCAGCATGTGCTGTTGTGTATGTATTTGCATTGCATTGATTGCATACAAACATACACATTTACATATGCATATACATATATAAACTTGCATACATCGAACTTGTTGCTGTTTTGAGTTGATTTTGTTGCAGTTTTGCTGTTATTTTTTTTTTTTTGTTTTTGTTGTTGTTTTAGTTATTTCTGGCACTTGTTAACTGTTGCCAATAATTGCCCATGTTTGCTTATGGCAGTAAATTGGAAAAGTTCTACGATGATTGTCATGCAAATGCCGGAAATATGAGAGCAGAAAAGCAAGCAAGCGAGCAACCGCCCAATCGAGACAGACCCTTGAGGGGGAGAGGGCAACACAGAGAAATGTGTGGCGCATATCAAACGCTTTGCTTAATTACTACTTTCTTTTTTTTCACTGTAACAAACCGCAGTGCAAATTGTTGCCACACTCATCCGTCGCTTAATCTTCATTTATGTCTAGACTGTGTGTGTGAAAACTAATAAATGCGTGCCGTACAAACACCCGCTCGACGAAGCAAATTTTGAATGCGAAATTGTTAAGTGCAACACTTAAAGCATTTGAAATTTTTTTTTATGTAAGGAAAATCGTTTATTTTAAGTGCTAAAAGTTTTATAGATAAATAAAGGCATATATAGTCCATTAACATGCATATATGTATGTGCATACGTTTTAATTCATTAAATACTTAATGTGATATAAATGGACAATAAAACGAATAACTTAATGTGATATAAATGAACAATAAAACGAATAACTATGTGCATACTCACACAACTACGATCAAAATGATAGCAATGCAAGGAACTAAAACCTGAAAAACCAAAAATAGGAATGTTTCTCCGCCGTTTGAAATACATTTCATTGGATGCTGAATATTATACTAGAACTTATACATAAGATTAAACTCGGTTTTAAAATAATATTTACAGTTTTTTTTTTTTCATATACATAGTTCCAATATGAGGCGGTCAAAATAATAGCAGTTTTTCGTTGAATGTTGGCTCTTTAAGCCCGTAAAGTGTTTAAAATATTTTTTTAAGGAAAAATTTACAATACAAATAAAATTAATCAAAATACAAGAAAGTTGCAATATTTTTACTAATTTCTTTTCTTTATATACCGACACTCGGAAAGCATGGGAGAAGAGAAAAATCGTACGCTACACTGAAATAATAAATGGTATAAGTTTTAAACTTTGTTGGTCGATATATAGGACACGACCGAAAAATTATTAATATTTAAACTTTGAAAAGTTTAAAAGATTTTTAAACTTTTAAGGTTTAGATTTTATTCCAAATTAAGATTTATTTTAAGACTTTCAAAAGGTTAAAATTTAAACATTTTTTTTTTTTGGTTTAAACTAAAAATATGCTTTTCCCTATTGTATCTCCTTTCCTATCCTCTTTTTCTCCTTTTCCTCCTTCTTCATTTTATCTGTTTCCATAATTATTTTGTGTTTAGTTTGTTTCTCCATTCAAACAACGCCACCCAGTCGTTCATTCAAATTGTCTAATAACTATAAGTGATCCTTTTATATTGTTCATTTCTCGAAACAGCAAGTAGGAATTTCAAATCGAAAATTAAAATTTTTTCGTTGAAATAAAATCTTACGACCAGTGGCGTAGTAACGGGGGGGGTTTTGGGGACAAAACCCCCCCCGAAAGATTCGTTTTGACCATAAAACCATCTTTGACTTTATTAGCATACATTTCTTTTTCAGGAAAAAATCAATGAGAATAGTAATTTTTTGAAATTGGTAATTCGAAATTTAGCGCTTTTTCACGAAGTATTACTTATAATTCTAGCGTTTGTTGAGCCGTAGGAAAGTGCAAGAACCGCAGGAATTTTACCACAATTTACATTCTTTGTACTTATATTCGCTCTTTTGTGGTAAAATTCCTACGGCTCCTGCACTTCCCTACGGCTCAACAAACGCTACAATTATTATACAGTATTGCTGTTATTAACATGCCAATAACAGAAAAGTAACGCCAATTATTTAAATTTCAAGTTTTCTTTCAATTACTTATCATCTTAATCAAATAATATTAGTATAAACTACAATGGGAATAACTATGCCATGTATAAGAGTATCTGAACTTGAGATTTTACTTAATGTCTGTCAAAATGGAATATTAAAAAACTAAATTATATAAGAAAATTATTATTTATAACCGTAGCACATAGGTAGAAATATTTTATTGTGTACATCTATTCCAAATTGCTTGTTTAATGCAAAATTTTAATAATTTGTGTTAAAAGTAGAGCTCTCGATTTTTTTTTTGAACATTTTCGAGTAGCCCGAACAGTTGTTATTAAAATGCTCGAAGAGTTGTTTGTTTGTTTATTACCCGTATGTTTGTACGGGCATTTGAACAATTCGGGTATTTTGAAGTTTGTTTTTTTCTTTTGTTTATTTTTTTTTTTTTTTTCTTTATACATATGTAGTTTTTTTATTTTTGTTTTTCCGATACACATTTTTTTTGTTTGTAAGCTCGAATGCTCGAATGTTTGTACGGGCATTTGAACAACAAACGGGCTTCAAACAAAAACGATCAGATCGAATTGCTCGATACCCGGGTATCTAGGGCTCTAGTTAAAAGTCGATTTTATTGAAAAATATATACAGTGACTCAAAAAAAAAATCATACGCCAGAGTTTTTAAATTTATTTCAAACAAAATTTGACTCTCTTATTTTCGTTTAAAAATGTAAACAATTTTTCAATAAAAATCGCCTTAAGCAGGATTTCTAAGCTTATGGAAAAATCCGAAAAATCGTAGAAATTTCTAAAAGTGGATTAAAATTTCAAAACGCGGCCAGAATTTATAGAAGATTTTGAGGAGATTTCTAAGTGTACTGTTATGTAGCCAAAAAATTTTAGTGTAAAAAGTGCTATTCTCAATGCTGTAAAAATTTCCGTCGATTTTAGTAATTTTTTTCTGTAGGGTGTTTGCGTTATATGTACGTGAGACCGTTCCAATTAAAATTTCCGAAAAGCCAATGAAATTTTTCAAAAAGTTGAATGTTGCATATTATTATATTACAATTGAATGAGCTGCAAAATTGCATACTCAAAAATCTTCTAAAAAATGTAGCTTTATAATTCTTAGCCCCTTTTTATGATAAGTACTTCCTTAACTTTGAAAAATTAGAAATACTAAAAATACTGCCTAAAAAGTTAACAATAATCGCTGCTAAATATCTGGGTTACTTTCGAGCATCACCTACATTAACCAAGATATGCGTTAAAAATATAAACATTAAAATTAAATATAAAGCACAAAAAGAAAATTATTGTAGGTACATATGAAAAACCCTGTATCTAGTACTGAAGTGCGGCTTTGTGCGACGTGATTTTTTGTCGGCTAACTACTAATTGTACTAGATATCATGTCCGAGGGTTAATTTGACTGAGTCTGACAGAGCAACATAACAAAACCAATTTTTAACATGAAAAAGAGTGATAATTTTTTTTTAAATATCCCAACTTTAAAAGCTTAAAACTATAAACTTAGAATTATTGGAAACCAAGGATATTATTGAAAAGTGTTAATAATTACTTGAACCTTTAGGATTCACCACGATTACTTAAATGAAATGCTTTAAATAATAAATATTCAAGTTGAAATTAGCACTTAAAAATATGTAAGAAAAAAACAAAAAAATTAACTTCAGATATGCTAAGTTGCGACCATCTGGGGCAAGTGCAGAGTATGGGGTCGGGAAAAAAGCGATTAATTATTGTTCCCCATTCTATTTCCAATATGTGGGTATGTTTTTTTCTGTAATTGTAACAATTTTACAAAATTCAATTTTGGGCGCATAAAACTTGAAAATCTACCTATGCGCGTAGATTTGCAGAAGAGAATATGAGACTTACTTTTGAAGTATAGTTAAAGGCCCTTGGCAACTGACAATCTGGCATGTCAAGGAGTGTGTATGTGTGAGTTTTTTTGTGTGTTAGTGCAATCGGCAGTCGTCGTGCTACACGTTCTTGTTCGGGCTCGCGTTGATGAGAATCAAATCTTTTAGATATTTGCGTCAATCACCCGACACTCACACATATGTATACACTTCTTAACATTCCAGATTTTAAGTGGCCAAGGGCCTTAAGAGTTTGATATATGTATTATAAGCGATATTTGTGTACTAAAATGTTAAATTATAGTCCGAAAAAAATTACATTTCGCTAGCTTAGAGTGGAAACTGTGTAAGTCCACTTTTATGAAAAAGTGTATTTTTATGTAGAACGCTAGAAAAATCAAATACGCACCGCGCTAAACAAGTCTGAGATACTTGTCATATTTCTACTCGTTGTTATTCAGTGATACGCAAATTGTGTAAGTCCAAATATTTATATGAAGAGAAATTTTTTTTCATTTCGAATTTTTTTGTTTGTCTCTCCTACAAAGTTTTAAAAAAGGACTTACACAATTTGCATTCTAAGCTAGCGATTTTTATCATTTGTAAAAAAAATTGTAGTTTTTTTTGGTAATTTTAATTTTGGTAAATTTTTTACATTGGCTGTAACCCCCCCCGAAAAATTCTCTAGCTACGCCACTGCTTACGACCAATGAAAGTTTAAAATTTAAACCTTAGAAATTTAAATGAGAAAAAGTGTAAGATTTAAACCAAAAAAGTATGAAATTTATTTCAAAAAATACTTAAGCTGATTCCACATAAAGCTTTTTTCCGCTTTGCGTTACGCCGCTTTCTATGTCAAACAACGCAAAACTGAAAAACTATGCCACAATGAACGCTCCAACATCACTCAAAATATATTTATTTTCTGAAAAATATCTCATTCTCCGTTTTATTTACAAAAAAGTAAATAAGAAAATAAAAATCTATTAAATTATTCTCCAATTGTGTGAAATTTAAATTTGTTTATTTACATTTGAATTAAAGTGAAGCTGAAAAAAAATTTCAACGCCCCCAAAAGTTCAGATTTGGGCAACTTTGTGCTTTACGCAACTTCGACGTTGCGTTACTTTCTGTTATGTGAGAAACCTCATATAGATACATGTATTTTATCCCAGCTGTCACGCAGAAAGTGTCACGTAGCGCAACACAAAGTTCTATGTGGCATCAGCTTTAGAAATATTTAAACTTTTGTAAGTTTGAATTTTAAACCAAAAAGGAATAAGAAACTTTCAAACTTTCCAAAGTTCAAAATATAACCCAAAAGAAATTTTAAATTCCTTTCTATCCAAATTAAAGTTTAAAAAATATTGCAATATTTATAACAGTGTACTAGTGGTCGGAAACTATCGATGGCACTATCGTCACTATCGATGGTTTCTAAACATCGTTTACACTATCGATGGTTTTCGACTATCGTTTGAACTATCGATAGTTTATTGAAAATTTGAAATGTGACCACTAGGCACCAAACAAACGGTAACTATTCCATCCAGGGTTTGAATTGCTGACTAGCAAGTAGTCAAAGCAACATAAATACGACTATGCATTCTAGTCGCATGGTCGTTTAAAATATGATTACCCAAAAACATTAAAATTACACTACAATATGGGTATCAAACGAAAGGGGATGACCCCAGGTTTCATTTGGACTTCGATATATTTCGATTAGGTCAGCTCATAATTGTGGAAAAGCGGATAAATATGGATACGGAATACGAATATAGAATACCGAACACCTCAAAATGGGTATCAAAAGAAAGCGCTTGGCTAGGGCTATCATTTGGTCGAGTCTTAATTAATTATGAACTGATCTAAAAAATATCCATCATCCAGTATTTGTTGTGGAAGATCGAAAAAAATATCAATTGCTCATAACAATTATGATCTGATCGAAAAAATATCGATCTTTGAGTAATTTTTATTGATGATGGAAAAATTTTTTCATTGCTCAATAATTGTTATCAAGTGATTTTTATATTTATTTGTTATAATTGTTATGGTCTCTGGTTAATATATTAATTTTTTTGAACAAGAATAAATCTATATATATATAAAAAAAAAGTGGCGTTAGTATAAACGCCTATAACTCAAGAACACCTGCACCGATTTGGATGATTGACACAAATTCAGATTGTTCTCTGGCCAGAATAGGAGAATATCCAATAAAATTCCCGAAAAATGCAAAAAAAAATTATTGTCCCATACATTTTGTATATTTATATATATAAAAGAAAGTGGCGTTAGTACAAATGCCTATAACTCAAGAACGCCTGCACCGATTTGGATGATTGACGCAAATTCAGATTGTTCTCTGGCCAGAATAGGAGAATGTTCAATAAAATTCCCGAAAAATGCACAAAAAAAATTATTTTCCTATACATTTTTAGAAGGGATAGGAATAGGGATAGGGATAGGGATAGGGATAGCGATAGAGAAAGAGATAGAGATAGAAATAGACATAGAGATAGAGATAGAGATAGAGATAGAGATAGAGATAGAGATAGAGATAGAGATAGAGATAGAGATAGAGATAGAGATAGAGATAGAGATAGAGATATAGATAGAGATAGAGATAGAGATAGAGATAGAGATAGAGATAGAGATAGAGATAGAGATAGAGATAGAGATAGAGATAGAGATAGAGATAGAGATAGAGATAGAGATAGAGATAGAGATAGAGATAGAGATAGAGATAGAGATAGAGATAGAGATAGAGATAGAGATAGAGATAGAGATAGAGATAGAGATAGAGATAGAGATAGAGATAGAGATAGAGATAGAGATAGAGATAGAGATAGAGATAGAGATAGAGATAGAGATAGAGATAGAGATAGAGATAGAGATAGAGATAGAGAAAGAGATAGAGATAGAGATAGAGACAGAGATAGGGATAGCAGAAATTAGGTTTGTCGCGGTGAATAGAATTGACAGTTTTATAGATTTATAGGAATAAATTTTAGGCAGAACAACGTCTGCCGGGCCAGCTAGTGGCTAATAAATAAATAAAACAAAACAATGTACTGAAAAAAGTTTTATTGGCTCATCTTCTATTACTTTCATGTATTGGTAAGAATAAGACCAGGACAGGTGGGCAAAGTTTGTTTACATTCGGGTGAAATCGGGTGAGCTCATTTAAAACAGATGTGTTTGTGGATGTGTTTGCTGCCGGACGGCAAAAGGCGGTTAGAGTGTGAGCGTAGCCGTAGACTCTCCCAAATCACCCGAAACTATCGTCAACTATCGATATACTATCGATAGTTTGCAAAAAACTATCGTACACTATCGATGGTTCTGACTATCGATAGTTTCCGACCTCTACAGTGTACCCTTGCCCAGGAAGCGCCGCCACAAAATTGTGGAACACAATAGCAAGCATCGAGCAGGCAGTTTACTACGCCATAGAGTTATTCTTTTGGAACTTTTCAGTTCTTGTAGGAACCCAAGTTTATCTGTTTGCGTGGTCGATTCTAAATCTTTCAACTCCTCTTGGAGAATCTCGACCATAATATTTCCAAATACTTAATAAGTTCACTTACAGAAGAAAATTTCAGTTGCTCTTGGTCTCATCCGTTACAATAAAAAGGGGGTATCTTAATACATTTCTGTCATTATTGTTTTTCTACATTCTTATTATGCGTGTTTGCGATGTGTTAACTATTTTCAATTGCTTGTCATACCAGAGCACGGAAATAGATGTGTTTTTCTCTTATTCTGCTCTCGTTCCCTTTATCCCCTAGCATTGCATTACACTTAGGGCATTCACTTACGACTTGTTGATGTCTTTTGTGTTTTTTCTTAATTTCAAACAAGAAAAGATGCAAATAAAAAAAGTGGTAAAATAATAAAAAAAAATATAGGAAAATAACACAAAACAAAGCAAAAAAACAACAATTACTTGTTATTTTTGATAACAATTCTACAGTTCTTTTTTATTGTATGCGTTTCCATTGCCAAATCTCCTGTGGAGTATTGGAGCATTGTACACTATTCGCCGACTTGAGCAGAGCAGTTCCTGTATTTTAGTTATTCCCGCTATAAAAGTCATCGCATTTAAATTGCGTAGGCAGGATTTCATTTGAGAAGTCTCTAAAGAATTTCATACATTTCCCATTATTTACTGATGATGTTGACAGAATTTTTTTTTTTGCTTCATTGGTTTTGTTTTTTTTTTTGTTTTGTTCCTTGTTTTTGGTTTTTAGTTGTTAAACGTCAGCAAGTGATGGGCAAGAAGCTTCCTAGTTGTATAATGCATAGGCTCAGGTCGTTTCTGCTGCTTAGACCGGACCGCGATGAGAACAACAACTGTTGCTTTATTGGGATCCAGTCATCCATGTAAATAAATGATATTTAAAAGATTATAAAGAAAATAAGAATGAAAATGAGGATGAGAATTAAAATGAGAATGAGGATGAGAATGAGGATGAAAATGAGAATCAGAATGAGAGAAGAAAAACAAGATGAAGAAGAATAAGAAGAATAATAAGATGTTGATGATGATGATGATGATTAAGAAAAAGAAAAAAATAAGACGAGCAAGTAAGGAAGCCTAAGTTCGAGTGGAATCGAACGTGAAATACTCAGCTGTATGCTTTCATTGTTTGTTTGCGTTTGATGGAAACACGGTGTAATTAATATAAAGCGAGTGCTGCATAAAGTGGGCGTAGCCACGCCCATTTTCAACATTTTTATCAATCATCCAACTAAGCATATGAATATTATTCTTTGTGCAAAATTTCATTCCTTTATGACTTCTAGTTACAAAGATGTCACGTTACAAATTCCTAAAGTTTGTTCCAGAAATATCTATGTTAAAAAGTAGGCGTGGTCATAAACCGATTTGAATAAATTTTTGCATGTCTATTAACACAAGTTATAAAAGTGAATAAACCAAGTTTCGTCATAATATCTCAATTATTTGTCGAGTTATAGGCTAAAAAATCTCGTATATTCCTTTGTCCAAAAAGAGGCGGTGCCACGCCCATTTTCCAAAATTTTTCTACTTTTTGTTTCCGGCCTATTGTGGAACTCATTCCACAAAATTTCAATGAATTATCTTTATATTTGACAAAGATATCGCTTAAAATGTTTTTATTAGGCCACTTTATAATACCCATATATATAAAAGTGGGCGTGGTCGTCAACCGATTTCGCTAAAATTTTGAACATGTATTACTACAATTAATAAAAGTGTATACACGAAGTTTCGTCATCATATATCAATTATTTTTCGAGTTATGGGCTCAGAAATCTAGTATATTCCTGCTTCTAAAAAGAGGCGGTGCCACGCCCATTTTCCAAAATTTTTGAGTTTTTCGTTTTATGTCCATAATTGGACTCATGCCATAAAATTTCAATGCTATATCTTTATATTTGACAGAGATATAGCTTAAAATTTTTTTTTTAGGCCACTTTATAAGACCCATATATAAAAGTGGGCGTGGTTGTCAACCGATTTTGGCAATTTTTAGTCCAAACATTTGCCTAAGTAAGTATATTACGCACACCAAATTTCATCGATATATCTTCAACGGTTTTTGAGTTATGACTCATAAAACTTTCAATGTTTTCCCCTTAATAAGTGGGCGTGGCACCGCCCACTTTTCAAAATTTTTATGTTTTCTGTTTTATGTCCATAGTTGGACTCACGCGACAAAATTTCAGTGATATATCTTTATATTTGACAGAGATATCGCTTAAAATGTTTTTATTAGGTCACTTTATAATACACATATATAAAAGTGGGCGTGGCCGTCAACCGATTTTAACTAGTTTCCGTCCAAATGTTTGCCTAAGTAAGTAAATCACTCGTACCAAATTTCATCGATATATCTTCAATGGTTTCTGAGTTATGAGATATAAAACTTTCCATGTTTGGCCCTTAATAAGTGGGCGTGGCACCACCCATTTTCCAAAATTTCATCAAATTTCTTCATTGAGGCCTGAACTCAACACGTGGGTAAAATTTCATCGCTCCAGCTATATTAGTGACTGAGATACCAAATTTCCGATTTTTTTTATATAGGAAAAGTGGGCGTGGTCATGGTCCGATTTCGCCTATTTTCAATACCAACCGTCCCAGTCTCGATACCAAGTGGCATTTCAAATTTCATCAAAATATCTCAATTTTTGCGCGAGTTAGAGTGTTTACAGACGGACGGACGGACGGACGGACGGACGGACATGGCTCAATCGATTTCTCTTTTCACCCCGATCATTTTGATATATATGTCTACTAGCAAATACCCGTCACACTTCGCTGCGACAAATCACACTATGCCACTCCCTTCCCTATCGGTCTCCCCACCAGTCAGCATTTCCCGTTCCCCCTATCTCTTCCTCCTCTTATAATACTCTCTCTCTCTCCCCCCGTCTCACGTTCCTTATCAACAACTTTCCATGGCCATCCGGTGCACATATCGGTGTACATCATGATTACTAATATATTTTGGATAACCGACTGGAAAATTGGAATGGAATGAACTCTTTATTGAAGCTCTGATTAATACCTTTAATTTGATACCAACAATGCCCAAAAATATTTCGGGGGCTATTTAGGTCCCTGTTTCGGCCTCAATCCCGGTAACCGATTAAGATATACGTATAGTGTAAAATTTATATGGCTACCCTGATCAGTACCTTTAATTTGATGCCAATATTACGAAAAAATATTTGGGGTCATCCGGGTCCACGTTTTGGTCTCTATCTAGAGAACCGACTGGAAAATTGGAATGGAATGAACTCCCTATTGAAGCTCTGATTGATACCTTTAATTTGATACCAATGTTGCGAAAAAATATTTGGGGCCATCCGGGTCCACGTTTTGGTCTCTATTTGGAGCACCAACTGGAAAATTGGAATGGAATGAACTCTCTATTGAAGCTCTGATTGATAACTTTAATTTGATACCAATAATGGCCAAAAATATTTCGGGGGCTATTTAGGTCCATGTTTAGGCCTCAACCCCGAGAACCGATTGAGATATCCGTATCGTGTAAAATCCATATGGATACCCCGATCAGCACCTTTAATTTGATACCAATATTACGAAAAAATATTTGGGGTCATCCGGGTCCACGTTTTGGTCTCCATCTAGAGAACCGACTGGAAAATTGGAATGGAATGAACTCCCTATTGAAGCTCTGATTGATACCTTTAATTTGATACCAATAATGGTCGAAAATATTTCGGGGGCTATTTAGGTCCATGTTTCGGCCTCAATCCCGGGAACCGATTGAGATATCCGTATAGTGTAAAATATAAATGGCTACCCTGATCAGTACCTTTAATTTGATACCAATATTACGAAAAAAAATTTGGGGTCATCCGGGTCCACGTTTTGGTCTCTATCTGGAGAACCGACTGGAAAATTGGAACGGAATGAACTCTCTATTGAAGCTCTGATTGATATCTTTAATTTGATACCAATAATGCAGAAAAATATTTCGGAGGAATCTGGGTCCATATTTTGGCCTATATCTCGGGAAGGGGTTGAGATACCAGGATTAAATGGGTTCATAATTTCAATCTAATACCAGGTGATCATTGTGTCAAAATTTGAATGTGATCGGCCCGGTAGTTTCGGCGTCCATAGGGAACAAACATACAAACAAACAAACAAACAAACAAACAAACTTTCATCCATATATATGTAGATATCTATCTCGATTATTTCATTCTGTTACGATCCACCATTATGTGATTAAAACTATAATACTCTGTGTACTAGTACAGCTGAGTATAAAAATAAGAAGATGATGATGACTAGGAGAATAAAAAACACAATTCAAATCCATGTAAAAAAAAATCCCGGCTATTTCTTTCCTTTATTTATTTTTAATAAAATCCACCATATAGATATTTTTTATTAGTTATTACTCTTCTTTTCTTAATTCTTAGCCAAAAGCGGATTTTTTTCGAAACGGACAATATCTCAGCATTCCAGCCACACTGCGCTACCCTCTTAAACGCTTCGACTATTTCTTAGCTTTTTTACAAACCACCCACGTCCAATCATACATACATACATGCATTAACATACACATATTTATTTGCATCAAATGAATGAAATTCAATTTAGCAAATATAAAAAATCAGCATTCCCAAACCACACGAGAGAGCCGAGTCACGTTTGTTGGCCTATGAGCGAAGTAGAAGAGTACGAATTTCTACCGAAAATTTCCTAGGCTGTTTTTGGCTGGCTGCATTCCTTTTGCTGCTACCACAGGCATTTCACCGGGATGATGATGGTGAGGGGCAGACTAAGACTGCGACGGCTTTGACAAGTTAATTTTTCCGTTTTGCATGCATACATGCAGCTCCACTCCAAAACCAGCCACAAACAACAACAATATCATCTGGCTTAGCTGGAAGATACAGACATACCACATACGCATTTCATTCAATTCATTCACTTTACTTGAATTTGGCTTGCGGCAGCATTTATTTCCTTATTACTTTCCTTGAAAGTGGTCTCAAGAATTTCAGCTTATTTCCATGCAATGGGGAATGTGTGTGTGTGTGTGTGTGCGAGTGTGTTTGTGTCTCCGCGCCTTGCAGGCATGCAATTACAATGGCTATTACTACTTATTTATTTGTTGTGTGTTGTTGCGGTTGTTGGGGTTTGTGTGTTGTCTGTCGTGTTGGCCGTTGCTCTTTTGCTCTTTCAGCTGCTTTCTTCAAATTCTTGCAGTTTTTTTCTATTATATTACCAGAGAGTATTTGCATGCCTGCCTCTACATACAACAGAGCGCCCCATGGCTGTCATTGACTCATCATGTCACTGTCATTGTCAACTGAAATACACACACATTCACACACATGTGCACTTGCAATTTGAATACAAACACACACAGATGAAGTATTTGTATTTGGAAATTCCAGAGTCTATTATTTTTGTCACTGCCGAAAATGCGCACTTGTCAGCTTTGAAATGTTCGGAAGGACGAACAGCCGAGCTGAATTTTGAATGTCAATCTGGCAGCACAAGGGACAAGAGCAGTGGTACGTCAGTCATTTCTAGCTCGCAGTGCAATTAAGTATGTATGTATGTACATACAACAATACAATAATATTTGCTTATGTTTTGTTTGTATGTACCTACAAATGACTCCATTAAGACGTATCTGCTAGTAGCCAGTCGACGTCGTCTTCCGTTCCAACACATGCATTGTAAGCTAAGTTATAAGTGTGTGTGTGACTGCATTTGTATGCGTGCATGTGTGTGTGTCGCAAGCTAAAAACCCCACTGCTCAGGGACTGCTGAATGCCTTAATAGAAGAGTCCCTTGTGGCATTTCAGCGCTTCTTCGCAGCGCTCGTACATTGTCATGTTGTCCTGTCCGCTATGTATGTTGCGTATACGCCATGGCATTTCGACTGTAATTGAACATTTCGCAAATAATACAAATTTCACATACAAAAGACGACGGATTTTTTTTTTTACTTTTATGTGTCACTGGCTGATTTGTGCAAAAATTCTTTGGTAGATGGAGAAATATTTTAAATTTTTGCAGAAATTTAATTACATGCACATTTGGGGGCGCATTTAGAATAAACACGAAATTTATGCATATTTACACACACTGAAAAAAACAAAAATAACTATAACAAGTAAGGAAGCCTAAGTTCGAGTGGAATCGAACATTAGATACTCAGCTGTATGCTTTCATTGTTTGTTTGCGTTTGTTCGATATAGGGTGTATTTTATATGAAACGAGTGCTGCATAAACAGGGCGCAGCCACGCCCATTTTCAAAATTTGTATCAATCATCCAAATAAGCATATAAATATTATTGTTAGTGCAAAATTGCATCCCTCTATGACTTTTAGTTACAAAGACTTCACGTTACAAATTCCAAAAGGGTGTTCCAGAAATATCTTTGTTAAAAAGTAGGCGTGGTCATAAACCGATTTCAATACATTTTTGCGTGTCTATTAACACAAGTTATAAAAGTGCATAAACCAAGTTTCGTCATAATATCTCAGTTATTTGTCAAGTAATAGGCTCGTAGATTTCTCTGTATAAAAAGAGGCGGTGCCACGCCCATTTTATAAACTTTTTTTATTTTTTGTTTCCGGTCTATCGTAGAACTCATGTCACAAAATTTCAATGAATTATCTTTATATTTCACAGAGATATCGCTAAAAATGATTTTATTAGGTCACTTTATAATACCCATATATAAAAGTGGGCGTGGTCGTCAACCGATTTTGGTAATTTTTCGTCCACACATTTGGCTAAGTAAATATATTACGCGTACCAAATTTCATCGATATATCTTTAACGGTTTCTGAGTTATGACATATAAAACTTTCAATGTTTGACCCTTAATAAGTGGGCTTGGCACCGCCCATTTTCAAAAATTTTTGTATTTTTTGTTTTATGTCCGTAGTTGGACTCCTGCCACAAAATTTCAGTGATAGATCTTTATATTTGACAGAGATATCGCTTAAAATGTTTTTATTAGGCC